>NC_047562.1:12449691-12589234 GCF_902806645.1 Magallana gigas
TTGTGATGTATACTTCCTATTGATATAAACAATAAAGTATATTAAATATTAATTAAATATATTTACCCCCCTAAATAATGTTACCTAACATTGAAGCGCAGTGGGTTAGAGCGTTTACATGTCTGTAAGGGCATTGGGGTCCAAGGTGTATTTTTGGTAATTTTACAATTGATATAAATGAATTTTCATTGGGGGGGGGGGGGGGGGGGGGGTCTGGACCCCTCACTCCCACCCCTTCTCTAAATCTGTTCACACAGTTATGTACATATGTATGCACACAGAAGCAAATCTAAAACCGGCAACCGCCACGGGGAGGGGGCATAATTTAATTTTTAATTTTGTTTGTAATAATTATATAGACCGTTTTACTTTCTATGACATGAAATGTTAAGATTATTGATTAACTGAAAATTCACTGCAAACAGTTCAACCCTTAAATTGCACATAAAGTGCTGCTCATGTGTATTATGGGATCTCATCCTTCAGTTATGAAAATTATTATTTTTAAATGTATTACCGGAGTTTGCATGTGGCCTTCATTTTTAATTAAACTGGTACAAAACAGTGTTATTTAGGGGCAAACACTTGGTGAGGGTATTACTGTCTAATGACAGCATCTAGTTTATTCTGAGTTAACAAAATAAATTCAATATATAGAATAACAGCAGTAGACTCATATAAAACTGTATTAAAAGCTTACCATAGAGAGAAGTCTTCTGTTTCATAGTCATGTATATTGATTTGTCTTAAATCAATTTTATACTTTTAAATAATACAGAATTGAGAAAAAATGCTGTGACACGGGGAATAACTCTTTGATATTATACAGCATTAAAGATTAATGTATGTGTTGCATGCGTGTGAAACTGATTGATCATATATGCACTGATTTGGAAAATATTGGATGTTTCCGCCCAGTTTTAATTTGTTGGTGTAAGCAGGGAGACCGAAGTATCTGGTATTATCTCTTGTAATTTTGTATTATTTGAACTATATTTGTGATTGAACATCAGAACGTATTATTGATATATTTTCAGTCGTAACCTAATTAACTCAGTGTTTCTCGTGAACTAAATTTAATTGTATGTTATTGGTTTCTTTAATAGCTTTATGTCGATATTACAAAATACTAAATTATTTTGTGCGTATGGTATGGTTCATACATTTAAAAACTTGTACAATCATATAAATGTCTGTTTCTTTTTGAAATCAAGTAATTGAACAAGAATGTAGATATTTTATAGCACATACTCTTTTGGATATATCAAAAAGAGTATGTGCCGTAACATATTTGCATTTTATATAGCATTTACATTAAAACACTCCACTTGTAAGAGAATCAAATAACTACATGTACAATGCATATATATTGTTGAATATGACAGGGAGAATAAAAACTACTTTTATATTGCTCTATCATTAATTCTACATATCAACACCCAAGTACACATACAATATTCAAAAGACATTAAACACAAGATTACTGATACCCGTGTCAACTGTCAACTGTAATGCTATCTTATACAAACCAATCCTCAAAAACGGTTAGTTAACGTTTCTTACGTAAACAAACCCAAGGGGAAAATGTTTACTTTTGAAGTCCCTCCGTTAAAGTTTCCCCTTTTGATATTTTACCGACTGAAGGTGGCTAGCCTGGGTCTTTAGTTTGTGTGACAGAAACGATTTGTCAATATAGACTCATTGAATAAACATTAGTTTGACAAATGAAGACCTATACAGTACTATGAACAAGACAAATGTTAAGAGTACAAACAGACATGTTTTTATGTCCAGTGCATTTTTGTTAAAGAGTAAATAATATCGATGACGGGTAAATAGAATTTGATCGGGAATTTTCATGTAAACCGGCAGAGAGCACTGGTGGAATGGATTAAAATGATACTAAAAGGAAGGGGAAAAGTTAAGAAAAAGTAAGCTTTGTCAATCAATTTAACCAAAGGTTGAAGTTTTTGAAATAACAAACTATAAAAAACCAAGATTTATTCATTTTGTCGTATAATTTATCAATTTGAACACAAAGTTTACATCATATTATTTATTTAACAATATTTTATTTAAGAATGTATCAAGACAGGTTAGTATTAATGACTAATGATAATTTTTACTTTTAAAAGTATGATATAGATGCTAGTAAGAAATATAGCATGCTATGAACGAGTCCTAAAGTTGTAAATTTTAAACTAATCATAATTATGAGATACACATAATCAATGACATGTACGTGTATATTTTATGATTGAAATATGAAGTTTAGTGTTATACACGCGATGTTCTGGAATAGACTCATAAGTTTCGATCTGTGAAATTAAGAAAAATCATTCATAAGAGTCTTCTTAATAATAACAATAGTCGATATTTTTTTAGTTTTCTCAGGAGCTATATATAAATTGACCACTCTGCCCCTGGAATTACACTTAGAACTCTTAAGCCACAAAAATATGACCTTTTGCAAAACTTAAAATTGACTAAAGTATACGAAAAAATAAAACAAGATTACTCTTTTCATTATGTATACTTACTTCAAAAATATGTTCATTATAATTGGTTCTTAAGTACACTTTAGATAAAAATATTAGCGTAACGGGTGTTGCACACATATTTTTGGTTCGCTAGTGTTGGAGGAGGGGAGGAGACTATAGTGGACTGACACTTTATTTGGTAATTATCATTTAATTGCCTTATTTGTTTAATCGTAGATAAGTGCCCGTTATTGTTATATATCTTATTTTCCCTCGTAACCTAATGTCTTTGATATTTTCAGTTCATATTCCAAATTTCTTAAGTATTTCATACTAGGTGTTTGTAAAATAGATTTCATTGTTTTCCATTTGTCCCTCTCATACATTTATGTCTATTTCTTTTGTAAAATCCCTTACTATTTAGTGCAAGATAAAAAATGCACGTGTCAACTGTCAACAGCCATGCTATCTTGTGAAATCTAATCATCCAAAACGATAAGTTAACAAACACAAAGAAACCATATTTGCTTTTGAATTTCCTTCATTAAAGTTCCCCCTTTTTATATTTAACAATTTGAAGGTGACCAACCTGGGTCTTTAGTTTGTGTAACAAAAACGATTTGTCATCATAGACTCGTTAAGTAAGCATTACTTTGACAAATGAAGACTTATACAAATCTATTGTACAAGATAGATGTTAAGATTCTTAAAAGGCATGTTTCATGTCCAGTGCACATTTATCAAAGAGTAAACAATATCGACGAAAGATAAATGGAAAGTGTTCAGGAATGCTCATAGGAACAGACAGTGCTCTTGGAAAAAGGCCTACTCCTAAAAAGAAACATTCCAGATCAGGTAGGCTTGATCAGTCAATTTTTAACCAGATCAAAAAATAATTAAAATTACAAACCATTATAGAAAATACTTCGATTACATTAGTTTATTTTTCCGCAAGATCCATTATTTTGAGTTCTTATTTGCACTTAGATTATTAATCTGATAAATATGTTATGCAGAAATATATCTACGAAGATTAGTATTCATTAATTCAATGTGCTCTTTTGATCTGAATGAATTCTATTTTTATGAGAAAGATATCGAGTACTTCCACGTTTTCCAACAGACAATGAATGAACAAGGCCTAAGTGACCTAAAATTATCATGGTATGTTTTGAGTTTAGTGCACTCATATTTTTAGAAATCAAGAGTAGGGCATAATCGTTGATTATTGATCTATCAGATAATGAAAAAAAACGGTGTTATATAAAAACCTCTTTGTATGGAAATCATATACATTTTGAAATTACTTAAATACTTTTTTATCAATTTATTTAATAACATTGATATGAAATTTATCTTTTTTATTCGGAAATGTTTATGAATTGAAATAAAATGGGCCCAATCTTTGTACTTCTACTAAGAAACTTAACACTCGATGAGCACAGATATATTCAAGTGCATTATTGAGTAATTCTTTTTAAAATAATAAGGAACATTACTTGTATGTAATTTGGTTCGTCCCTTTCCTCAACTGGATCATTTATTATAAATATTTTAAATCCTTGTAAAGTATATCAATAGGACCAATGCCAGTTATTACAACGCTATATATGGACATCAATGCATTTACGTTTCTTATGAGTTAAAATCTGTTTATAAAATATGTTAATATCTTTAAGATTCATTGGTGGGTTTTTTTTCCATAAATTCATACTGGGGCGAGAGTAATTCAAGCAAAAACTCTTATTGTAAATAAGTTTGACAATGAAACCGATCACCCCTGTCCAATATTACTGAGTCTTTGTGTCCTGTTCATTGTTCTTGTATTAATTTGTGGGGATTTGAAATTATTAGAATAATCGACCCATTTGGTGAAAGGGACAAACCAAACGCCATCTACTGACTAACGTGAGAAAATGTAATGATATTGGAGAGTTATAGACTGGGGCAGTCTACGACAGTGGTGATACGTGTAACTAATGTGAATGAGTATGATTGAAAATTGTGAGAATAAAAAGAAAGAGATCGGTTATGTAAATAATTAATTTCTAAGCATACAGCCGCTTCTTAACCGTAGCAGTAAAGAAATAAATCTGCGTGACATTGTAAATACACATAAACTCGCTTAAATACGCCAGATACCGAGTATTTATTGCGCGCAAAAAAATTGTTGCGCAGAAAAAAAAACATCCACTCATAATTTAACTCCAATCTGCCCTGAGGGCTGGCGACTATTTTCTCGCTCCCGACATCGATCACTGTACAGATGCTGATACTTGTCTATCTCCTCTCAGTTTCCACGGGTGATTTATATATTGTCGGCCATCTTAAAAAATGTGAGCAAATTTTGACACTTTTCTTTATAACAGGATTTGCATTGTGCATATTAATTTTTAATGGTGTTCTTGGCTGTTTTTCATATATATATATATATATATATATATATATATATATATATATATATATATATATATATATATATATATATATATATATATATATATAATATATATATATATATATATATATATATATATATATATATATATATATATATCAAAAACATTTCCGCCATAGTTTTGTTATCATAGTAATCAATACTTAAAGGCGACGCTGAATATTAATAATTTGACAAATGACTATATTAAGGCAAAGTCCCCCCCCCCCCCCCATCCCCATACAAAACCAATGTGACGGTGACTCCCTGAACGTTTTACCCCAAAACTAAACAAACGTGTTTTTAGAAATAAAAAACAGAAAAATAGTACAAATTCTTTGAATCATTATGAGCACAAAATAATTAACTAATATTGGAGGATACATGATTTTATATTATATTAACTGTTCATTCTTGTAGAAAAATATTTCCGTGGCTTTTAAATTAAAATGTAGATAAAGTTTTAGTATTATGTTGCATTTAATTGAAAGCTTCAGCCGAACAAATTTCTTCTCATGAAATTAAAGTCATCACTTCAAAAAAGAAAATCCTGCTAAGTGTACAATGACATCAAAATTACATTTTTATTTCAAAATGTTCATAGATACCCGTAGCTTCATTTGAGTGAATGTGTATAGAGAGATTTAACTGTGTTAATAAAATTCTTTTCAATGGCAATTTCAAACACGATTTCGTTTTGTATTGGAGGAATAGATTACTTGGACTTAAAGGCGGGGGATCAATACAGAGTTATGGGAACTGAATTCCCGTATCCAGCCGAGAAATTGACGATAAAACTCTGCGTATTTAAATGAAAAAGCCATCGCTCCCAGCGGAAAGGTTTTAGCTGTTCAATTTACCTACGGTGCGTTCGAGCTAAAAGTCTCTCCTAAAATCCGTGTATCGGATATGACCTTTTCAGATGTCATAATCATATTATTCAATTTTATCCACGTTGCACTATAATCCATTCTCGTAGAAGCAGACAAAATGCTTGTCGGTGAATATAGATTCGTATATCAGCTCTTTCCGCCGTGTAAATGTGTGTAGTTTGAATCTGTTGATGAGTAATTAATGTAATTACTAAGGAAATACAGGAGAACTGTCATTAGTTGCTAACGTTACTCAAAGATGTAGAAAATTGCTGTTCCCACAGTGGAAGATAATAAGATAAAACGAGATTTTAATTTCTAAGTTTTCAGATCATCTCTTGAGGAAACGTATTGATTTGAAGACTGAAGAAAGAAAAGAGAGAACAAACGGCAAAGTAGCTGTCTTTTTCTTCGAATGCATCATTTTAAAACAGAGGACAATAGGATTTTTTTCTTTATATGACGGATCCGTCCACTGTTTGCTGCAACTTTCGTACGAAATGACCGACTACGGAGTGTAAACAAGACGAGTAGCATTTCTTAAGATGACTATCAGTGTTAGACTTTGTCCGTTTGTTGATCTACGTAATCAGTCGAGATAACACTCAGACATACTGCGACATCAACCCACAAAGGGAGACAGTCCGCGACTCGTTTCAACAAAAGGACGATTAGTTTACCATCACCGCATTTTTTGTTTTCCATTTCCTGGTTTCCGGCAAATTAGTACTTGTATCGCATTTTCATTACGGAAGCAACGTGGCTCGTTTATTTCGAGTATTAAAATAAGCCTATCAGGGATATATATTGTGTCGGTACCATCTCTACTACCCTAGATCTGATCCCGTGGATACAAACGTTTTCGCAACTTTGTTATAGCATTTCGTTGTATAAACAAGTATATAGAAAACTATGTGTGACCGCCAGAATTACGTAAACCTGCATACGGAGAACGAAAACATTGGGACAAAATGTGTGCAACATACAGAGCAACATTTAACCAGGTTCTGCAACAGCTGCAAAGTTCTTGCTTGTGACCTGTGCTGGACAGAGCAACACATAAACCACGAGCAAGCAGACGTGATGAAAGTCGCCGAGGAACTGAGAATTCAGCTTGCGCAACGAATGGATTATGTTAAAAAGATTATCATCCCGGCAAAGACAAGAGCGTCTCAAGAGATTCACATGAACAGAGAAGAGTACCTTAAACATGGCGCCTATCTTCGGTTGGAGATCACGGAAAGAACGAAGCTCCTAAAATCCCAGCTAGATTTGACATGTGAAGGAATCCTGCACGAATTGCGAGATCGAGAGGACTCTGACATCAAGTCTTTAGATTCCTCTGTTCTTGCAACAAAAGAGGAACTCAAACAAATTTCTTCATTACTTTTTGAGTGTGATTCGGCAATGCGAGAAGAAAACGACAAGCTTTTTGTAAAATCTGCACAAGAACTAATCTTTAAACTGTCGAGTGTCAAGATTCAAAATCCGTTTAAGCCCATTCGCCCTCCGACCTTTGTGACGAGTGATTCTATAAATAGAAATGCTATTGAAAAATTGTACGGATACCTTCAGCAAGACAGTTCAAGTGCTCTTATTGAAACTAAAAAAACACTTGAAAATCGGGACTTACATAATCACGTCAAAGTGATTATAGGTCACGTGACGACTTTATCACTCACAAACAACGATGCGGCATATTGCATTCGAACATTACCGAATGGTCACGCATGGGTTGGCACAGGAGCGCAGTCGGTTCGACTGGTGAATTCCAAGGGCGACGTTTTCAATGAGGTGTTTTTAGATTTCTATCCCTACAATCTAGCTATTTTGGGAAATGCTTTGCTCCTTTCAAATGGACAAACAATCAAAAGTATACAAGATGGTGAAATGACGGAGTTTTACAACGCTGCGCCATTCTACTGTCAAGGAATCAGCAGAACGAGAAAGAACGAGATTCTTGCGTGTTTAGCAAAACGAAACGAGGGGAAAATTCTACGTTTGGATGCCTCTGGCAAGATCTTGCAAAAAATTCAGTTCGATGCTAACGGACACCATTTGTATCGAAGTCCGACGAAAGTTTCCGAAAGTCCACTTAACGGTGATATTTGTGTGGCAGACTCAGCCGAAAATAGTGTCATAGTTGTTGATAAAGAAGGAAACCTCCGTTTCACTTACAGAGGGTTGAAAGGGGACACCTTTTCGCCATTTTACGTTACCCATGATTCCTTTGGAAATATTCTGATAGGTGACAATAGCCACTTCCGCATCCACCTAGTGGACCAAGATGGCGTCTTTCTTCAGTATATACTCACGGTGGAGGACGGTCTGTACTCACCCTGGGGCCTCGATGTGGATGAGAACCAGAGCCTTTGGGTGGGGACACTGTCCAGCAAAATCTGGATGGTGGAGTACATTGGTCAATAAAACGTTCCTCATTTGTCATACGTATACATAATAGATCATATCTTGATATCATTTGATAAGTACTTGATTCAAACATAGATCTATATCTAAGGTGAACAATAATGAAAAATGTTTAAAAAAAACCCAGCGTAAATCGAAATTATGCATTCTGAAAATCGAAATGCTCACTCCACTTTTGGCAGAAGTTTTATGTAATTCATTTTCAGCATTCAATTAAACGGTTCGTGTGTGATTAAAACATTGTTCAGTAAGCCTTGGGTTATATAGGATATAGGTCAATAAGAGTTCATTATCGAGAAAGAAGCGAGTTTATGATTCATATGTTAATATTTGCATTTCCATTGTTCTTTCCCACTGTAAGCCCATACGGAGGAGCTGCAATTATTTCTTTATAATCGCAATTGCTCTGTCAGTATACTATGACGTCATAAAGGTGTAACGTTATATATACTTTTCCATGATGTTATAGATTTAAACCACTATACGATACATCATGTGTTTTTCTCCAACTCCATTAAAAATGACGTTTTTACATGTAATATTAAAACATGTTTTTGATAACATTTTAAAGGAATTACTGTTATAACATATCATTGATTCTGTTAACAAATCTATGTGAATTAAAAAGATACATTACAGTCTGAATGTTTACTCTTGATGTAATAACTAAGCAAGGTCTATGCTAATACAAGGTATTTGCGAGTGGTAAAATGCAAATATAAGTAATAAACAACGATTATTTAGTGAACATGGCGTTATGAATAGCAACTGCTCTGCTGGCATATTTTCCATGATGCGCTAGCGCGCATCATGGAATATGCCAACAGAGCAATTGCTATTCATAACGCCATGTTCACTAAATAACGTTGTTTATTTCTTAAATATCTTGTATAGCTTAGTATATGTACATGTAAAATATAGTGTATGTAACTGTGTAATGTGAATTTGAAAATTAAAACTGTTTTCTCTCTTTTTCCTTGTGGTCTTATATACAGGTACGATATGTTCCGTTTATTTCTCAAAACCCGCAAGATTAGAATTATAAAAGATTATCTGAAGAATCAAAATTTTTAAAAAAACAAAACCCTGAATTTCAAAATCCCTCATATTGGATAGGGGAATTTATTCCCATAATTTTGCAGACCTACGGATTGATATATTATACGATACAGTTTTCTCCGTGATTAATCTGTTTTGTATAATTTTTGTTTGTACAAAAGATTTCAACACCATTGCACATGGCTTAAGATCTTGATGCACGTAATGCAAAAATCGATGGAGATATTTCGTACCAACGCATACAGTACAAGCGCAAGATATTTCTTATTTGAAACAAAGGCATCAAAAGATTAAATTTGACTAGCCAGGAAAATTAACAACCCTCCTAGAGAAATAATGATATATTGACGCAAGCGGTATTTACAAACTAAAACCTTCCTATGTACAGCTATTGCCACCTGACTAGAGATGTTCACTCTACAGGTCACGTATATATTATGCAATAAATAAATGATGTCATTCATAAGTGTTATCGTTGTTTGGCAAGGTAAACAAATTTAGGCGATCTTTGACTAGCTGACTAACTAGCTAGTCTTGCAAAGATGCTAGTAAACTTACCAAATACTTGATGACGTTTTTGAACAACGCAACAGGGTAATTACCGTAAATAAAAAATTCAAATTTTCAACAATAAATAAATAGATAAATAGACATTTTAAAGAAGGGGGCGGGGTTCGGGCCCGATATCCCTCTAGATCTGCGCATTTGTATGGATCTATCACTTAACAGCATTTGCGGTATGTGCCAATTAGGAATTTCAGTATTTCTCTTTTCATTAGACAATAGTTTGTACTGTAAATTACATAAATTTTTTCTTTCTTTGTTGCATATGTAATAAATACAGGTGACGTTTACCACGCGAAGTTAATTACATGAACATGTATAACATGGTGTATTCCTACTATTATCAATATGTCGATAATCATATGCGTGGGTTTTTTTGGAAATAGTATAATAACTTTGTCACAGGATATTTATTTTCTTACAATTCCTGGTTATTCATTAAAACCTTAGGGAACGGCGACTTTCAGTAGCATGAGAAAATCCCAATATTATTTGTATAAGTTCCCTTTAGCTTAATGGTTTTCAATGTGCGTCTAAAATTAAAACTATGGGGGGTATTCCATGGCAAACGGCATGAAAGTACCCCTAATGATGTTAAAAGGTATGCAAGGTGTCCCAGTATTTTTGAAGAGAGAAAAGATGCCAACATATTCCATTAGAAATCTCCGTAAGAAATATGTTTTAATTTATTCGTGAAAGTTTGACCAGCGTACAACATAGCTTCCGATCGCTTTGCAATAAAAAAAAGGTCTTTGCCAAACATCCAAAAGTACATATCAAAAACAGCTTTCAAGTAAGTCCTGAAAAAGGAACTATTATACTTGAGAGGAATATTTTAAAATTGTTTCATTTTTAGTATTTTTTAGTATTTACGATGCTTTATAAATGCGTTTCAAGGGGTCAAATAAAGTTCGAATGTCAATAATCGCCATTTTGATTTTTCATTACTCATAAAATAAACACCATGTTGGTCTCATTATTTATTTTTGAGTCTTATGCAAAAACAAATTTCAATTTACACAAAGATCCAATGAGTACATGTATGTTTACCCCCCCCCCACCCCCCTTCCTCTCTTATATTGTGTCAGGTTACAAGCACGGTATAAAATATTTCCTAGTCAGAGCAATCCCTCTATCTGAGTTTTGTTATCTGAAACCGTTATTTTCACCTTTAAATCTTGAACTGCTCTAAGTGTATCAGTGTTTTAATGGTTTTATCACAAAATCAGTGTATATGCATGTACAAACAAATGATGCTGTTGGCTTTTGTATTTAGATTATAAGCTATGGCTATGGAGACGTATGGACACGTTGAACATTACTCATGAAATAGTGATTATTCTCGCAGTGCAGAGCCCCCCCCCCCCCCCCCCCCCCCCCCACACACACACACACCCAACCGGCGCGAGTCCACCTCTCAAGTGTGATTTGTATTGAAATTTGGTCAACTTATCACTGTATAGAATATCTGAATATTTGTTATCTACCTTACTTAAATGTCACCTTATAAAAGGTATTAAAGAGAGCGTCTTAAATGATTTACATCTAAGAGAGAGACTTATAAAATTATAAACACAAAGTGTGCTCAGCGATTCAGAGCAATGTCATGTTGTAAATTTTGTATTTACACCCGCCTAGTAAATTCAAAATTTACAACATGACAGCAGTGTACGATTTATCGCCTTCGTGTCATTTAAAAATATCTTAAAAACCGCTAATAAAATCATCTGCACATTGAATTACTTAACGATATTTAAGACAAATATATTTCAAATCAATTAATCATTTGAACAATTACTTAATATATTACCGGTATGTTTCATTAAATTTTCCCGTTTGTTCTCGTGTAATCTTGTCACTTCCATATAATTTCAATAATGTACATTGTACTACACAGATATTACTCAACAAATTGTTTGTCCCCTTTTAAATCAAATATAATTGTGGGTTTTTTTTGTAAATTTAATTTGCTATAAAAACCCAAACCAATTTTTCTATCGCAGTAACGATAGATAGATGTCACATCTGTATTATAAACATTGTATTTATTTACATTCACTGTGTATTTTCTTCCATATTTCTGAAGTCAACCGATACACAATGTAATTGTGTTTCATAGTGCTATAATAGAAATGACAGGGCTCTATCAAGTTCTAACCAGTATATCGACTGGTCGAAACCTTCAGCAACGTAAGAACTGCACGGACTGCACGAACTAAATAAGATGATGCCAGACTATGAAGACATTGCAATTTCTTTATTAATGTAATGCACGGATGTAAAACAACAATAATTCACTAAAATTACTTTTACGTAATATGTATGACTAACTCAAATGATCTATCACATGAAGATGTTAATATCAACAATAAAATGCGATCTCTGCGGGGTAAGAAGGTAGCGATCATGGCAGAAACAAAATTACATAACTGCAATCTCGCTACCTAGGCCGCAAGAATCACCAAAGAAAGCATTATATTGTTTAAATACAACGCAATGAGGATAAAGATAATGAATATATGTCAACGCTGTGGGTGAATAAAGTGTCAGTATCATATAACAAAGGCAAATAAATCGTATACATTTTAAACAGGATAACTATTTGAGAATACATATATATACTCATAATGTTGTCTTCTTCTTGCGTTGTCACAAACGTATGCTAATTTAATCCTGGGTAGAAGTTAGAACTCCCAACTCTCTTTAAGTAGTCTAATTCTGGATGCGAGTGTTCATCGTTTACAAATTAGGCAGCAATGGCGAACGAGGTTAATAATCTCTTGGAGAATGTGCTAGAGGAAACGGGAGGGTTAGGCCGATTTCAGTTCATCCTCATCGCGCTTATCAATGTATGTAAGGTTCCGGTGACGTGGTCTGTGTTGATGATGATGTTTGGAGGAGCGACCCCCGACTGGTGGTGCGGCGGATCCAGGAATAGTTCTCTAGCAAATCAAAACACAGATTCTCTTAATGCCAGCGAGTGGTTGATGACGTCATCGTATCAAGTGTGTAGTGTAAACGGTTCTGTCGCCTGTGATGATAGGTATTTCGATCCCGATATGAATACCGTTATAAGCGAGGTAAAGCGAAAATTCAATCTGCAAAGGACTTATCTTTAAAATGTTGCAATATAATGTTCTGTTGGGATTGAATAAAAAAATGATGCATATGATAATAACAATAACAATGAAACTAAATAGATACTAAAGTTAACAGAACTTCTTTTTAATATTTATATCTTTTTGTTGTTTTGCTATGAACAAATTTTCTTACCAAAGCCAAGCTTATTCCAAAATTTGAATTAGACGAAGCAACGGTATGTCAATAGGACAACGTCTGAATATGCTTTGAATTCAATGCAGTTTCAGATATTTCAAAACATTTCAAACATTAAATCATGTTAAAAAAAAATAATTGTCGAATGCTTTTTTACAGTGGGGTCTGGTGTGTGGTGAGAGCTGGGTCCCTGGTGTCATTATCAGTATACAAATGGTGGGACTATTGACCAGTGGGTACCTATCGGGCCAGCTATCAGACTTATTCGGGAGGCGGTTGATACTATTTTTAGCCATTCTATTGAACTCCATCACAAACTTTGCCGCCGCTTTCTCAAGCTCTTGGCAGATGTTCGCTGGCTTCCGGTTCCTGATTGGCTTTTCTTGCGGTCTGTATCTGGCGACCTACCTGACTTACCTCATTGAGTTCACCCCTCAAAAATACCGACCGATGGTCCAAGCTGTGCCCTCGTGGTCTCTCGGTGCCGCTGCGTACGGGCTCTTGTCATGGTTACTTCATGATTGGAGATATTTACAAATGGTTACAGGGGCCTTTGGGTTACCTTTCTTGGCCTGCTGGATGTAAGAAAAATTGTTCAATTAGTTTATCCAAAGCATTTCACATCGGCGAGGGGTTTCACTTTAATTTAATCTATGAATATTTTATTGACTTGAACTTACTGCAACACATTTTAACTAAAAACTCTGTATTTATGAGAAGGCTAATATAAAATAGTCTGATAATAATTGGTCAGACTGCATTGTGTTCGATAGAAAGATGTTTCAGCCAATCACATAATCCTTCCAAAATGACCCAAATCATCTATAATACAACACTGTGCTGGATAATTATGCCATTGTCAAGGTGGCATTTTTGCATTGACCTGTATGGTCTGTCATATTCATGTATATACATGTATAGATTTTTACGAAACTGCATCTTAAGTGGGTGCAAAAATGCCACATTGGCACTGACATATATGAATTATTATTCGGTACAGTGTTATACATATGCATGTAGTACTTAAAGGGGTGTTTACGAACAATGCAATTAAGTACAATAAATAATTTAATTATTCCATGCTTACAATCAGGCAATATTCTTAGGTTGATTCGAACGCTAAATTCATGAAATTGAGAAAAATATTCTACGAAATAGTTTTCTATTCTAATATTTTTTGTTTGATTTAGCCTTATTCCAGAAAGTTTCCGATGGCTGGTTTCTCATAAGAAAATAGATAAAGCAAAGGAAGTGATCGAGAAAATAGCAAAGCTGAACAGAGTTGCGGCACCTGACCTAAAGGAAATAGAGGTCGCTTTACAAAAGTCGCACACAGTCGACCGGAAGTACACTGTACTTGACATTTGTAGACACGGTTATTTGCTGAAGAGAGCTGCAATAGTCTCATTTGCCTGGTAAATATTCTACACCGTGTTTAAATCTTGAAATCTTTAATATCCACTGTATATGGAGTGCTAATTGGAAATGTGCTGAATTGAAAAGAGAAATACAATAAACTTTAAAAAAAAAAAAAATAGCAATGTCTAAATAATTTGATGCAGTTTTCATAGAAGTTAATCAATGGTTTTTGATATTGCATTTTTGTCTAATGCGCAGCAAGTAAATTTGAGATACAATAAAAGTGTAGCCGGTGATGCAAGTCAAATCATTTTTGCATTAGCAATTTCCATACAGTAATATCACTCCTGAATAAATGGTTTTGTTGAAATGGCGCTGATACCTAAAAGAACCATAACTGCTCAGTGTCTCTAATTACCGATGCTTTTGATGACATAATGAACAGAAAACAAATCAACAAAGAAGTTTAAAATTCAAAATAATACACCACCCCCTCTTTTCTCACGTACGGACGATTTCTTGATAAACAAATTCATTTAATTACAGTAGACAACAGTTGATATGAAATTAATTTGTTATGTTTTATGTTTTAGGATAGCTATGGCCTACAATTATTATGGAATTTCCTTTGGTGTAGACAAGTTATCTGGGAGCTTGTACCTAAACATGTTTATTCTAAGCGTGTTAGAAATTCCGGGAGCTTTCCTGTCCTGGTTTTTCATGAACAAGTACGTGAAGCGAATTTCTACGATTTTTAGCGTCTTATTACAAGTTTATTAATTTTATAATAGTCAAATATGCTGTGTAATCATTTCATTTCCTAGCGGCCAATTTTCATGGATTGTGGGTTTTTGCTTATTCGTGGGGATGTAATTTCATAGATGCGTCGGAATTTGTTTCAGTAGGAAAATTAAATCTTTTATAATTACTTTTCGTTGATGAGGGCTAACCACGAATACCATGAAAATGGAGCCACACGAATTCTAATGATTCCAAAGTTTGTTTCATTGTTGTATTATCAATAAAGACAGTGAAATTACATGTATACATTGTACTTTGCTATGTAATGTAAATATTACGAATAATAATATTAATTCAACGTGATATGTTTTGTTTGAATACTTTAACAATGGGAAAATTTATATCACATGACATCTTTTGTCTAATTAACACATTAATCCGTTAAAGAGGCGAGGATGTAAATTGTAATGTTTATTCAAATCATAATTAATGTTAACCCCAATTTGAGATGGCTTATAAAATACCTTAATACAAAATCTTATATCAACCTGTACAGTTAATTACCCCACCCCCATTCACCCACAGAATCAGTTTTAATTGTCTTAGAAACTAATTTTTTTCCCTTTCAGAATCGGACGCCGGAAGTCCTACTTCATCTTCACCATGCTGTCGACTGCTGGAGCCGTAGCCGTTGGAGTGACTGAAAATTTCGGTAAGGGGTAGAATGCTCATAAAATTGATAATAGTTAGTTAAAAAAAATTTCATCAATATTGATTGTACACTATCTTTTGTTAATTTTTTTGTTCAGTCGATCCACATATTCAAAGTTTTATTAAAGTATGATACCCATTGATATATAATGTACCGATAAATATTTATCATTATAACAGTAATTTGATCCAAAGGGTCGGATCACGTCTAGTTGCCAGGCGCCAACAAACGGAACGTTATCCGGCTCTTTGGATCGAGTTACTATAAAAATGATAAATTTATTATATACCCTTGTCCATTTAAGATTTTAATTGCAAAAACCATCTTTATAAAATCAATTGTATGACGTTTACCGGTAATTATTCAACAAAGCTATTTTTAAATTTACTTTGTTACATTTTTTTCCTTGTTCTTCTTTTTCAGAATTTACCAATCAAGGCTCAGTCATCAATGGCTTTGCTTTCTTGACGAAAATTGGCGGAGGCATGGCGTGGTCGTGTGTGTTTATCATCACCACCGAAAGTTACCCTACTGTACTAAGGTACGTGTCGTCATCAAATAGTGTTAGGTTGGTGTCGTTACCGCCGAGTGTTGCCATACTGTACTACAGTACGTGTCGTCACCACCGAAAGTTCTCCTTCTGTACTAAGGTACTTGTCGTCACCAAAAAGTGTTACCTTACTGTATTAGGTTGGTGTCGTCACCACCGAGTGTTGCCATACTGTATTAAGGTTCGTGTCGTCAGCACAAAGTATAACCCTCTTGCACTACAGTACGTTTTGTCAACACCGAGTGTTTCCCTACTGTGCCATGGTTCGTTTTGTCACCACCAAGTGTTACGCTTCTGTACTAAAATTCATGTCGTCACCACCGAATGTTATCTAGCTGCAATGATGTGGCCCTCTCCCCATTTTTTTACGGGGGGGGGGGGGGGGGCGGGGGCAACAACTCCATAGGATCTCCGTAATGGTGCAAGTGCGGGAATGATTAACTGTGGTTTCACCAATATTCGTTGAATACCAATTTTCGTGGATTTCGTTGTTAGGCTGGTCCATGAAATTTAATGTTCATTGAAGTGCAATCTCCACTAACATTTTGTACTGATAGGATCATTGGCCACGAATTTACGTATCCTTGAAACTGTGATTTTCACTTTATCCACGAAAATTGATACCCTTGAATATTGATGAAAACACAGTTCTTCCGCAACAGCTCAAATCTTACATGCATGGCAATAACATTTACATTTCTTACCCGAACCCAAACATTGTAGTTGTGTATGGCATAAATGAATCCAAAAAAATCAGGAACAGTCCATATGTCGGATATTTTTCGTGTATGTCAACAACGCGTGTTGAATTTGTCCGCCATGTTTACCTACTTTGACCGGTTTGTTTTTTTTTGGACAGCCAAGGAGAATTCAGGAGCGGATCTTGAACTGAATATATGAAATCCAATATTTTAAACATAATTAATATGGTAAATATGGATTTTCCATTATTTTCAATTTCCTTAATGATGTTTCGGTGATACATGTAGAACGAGGTAAGATTGTTTATTTACACTGACATGCACGTTATCAAGCTCATCAAAACTCCAAGCGTAAATCTCATAAAATCACGCGAGAACTGTCATGGCTGCTGAAAAGGACGACTGGTAAACATGTTGATGTGTTTTATCTGGTTGTGATTTATATACGGTTACTTTTTTAAACTTGAATTAAAATATTTTATCTTAAGGAAGTCAAACATAAAAACGATCTTTTCAGACTGAAGTCAGCCGCATGAAAAAAAATGATTTTGCTCCATTACGGAGATCCTATGGAATTGTAGACCTCTCTAATAACCATGCATCAGATATAAACAAAATCGGAGAGGGCTACATTGTTGCAGTAAAGTGTTGCCCTACTGTACTACAGTACGTATCGTCACCACCGAGTGTTACCTCACTGTACTAAGGTACATGTACGTGTCGTCATTACAGTGATAACAACGTTATTGTTGACAAGCAAATCGTGTTAAATAGTTTGTGTACCGTGGGTGATCGTTCGTGTAACGTGCGGGATCGTGCATGAATCAGGAAAATTGGTTTGCGTTTTTAGTCATGCGTGATCGTGCGGTTTTTTCGTTTTGTAACTTTTCTATCGGAATGAAAATACGATACACGTTCCTCTCTGTTACATTGTATAAACATTCATTGGAACTAAAATTATTTAGACGCTTTATGAATTAGACTAACAAAAAATAGAATTCAATCATATATTATGAAAATATTGAATGTGTATAATCGAAGTTCTTAGGAACAAGGTAACAAATTTACTTGTATATCTCATAATTAAGTCGTGCGTAAGTGAAACGGATTATATAAATTTCAACTCGTATGTAAATAATTTCATGTAGTTTATGCATTATCTTCATTTCTTTTGCTCTTATTTTCTTAAACCAATGATAGAATTTACTATTTCTTGTGGGCGAAAAAAATTATTTATAAGTATATGGATTCTATCATATCGTTTACTCGTTAAAATAAAACAGTGGATAAGACATTTTCATGCCGCTTTTCAATAAAACACAAGCATATCATAATAAAAGTGAAGCAATGCATTTTATTTCTTCAAATATTAAAAATTTATTTCGATTTTGCGTGTTAAATTGTACGGCACGGTTCGTGTATCGTGAAAATTCAGTAAGTTAGTGATATTCCGTGTATCGTGCGTGATCGTTCATGTATCGTGCGTGATCGTTCATGTATCGTGCGTGATCGTTCGTGTATATATCAGATTTGTGCGTGTCGTTTGTCAACAAGAACGTTGCTACCACTGTACCCTACCGTACTTAGGTTCGTCGTCATCACTGAGTGTTACCTTTACTGTACTAAGGTTCGTCGTCACCACCGAGTGTTACCCTAACTGTACAAAGTTTCGTCGTCATCACTGAGTGTTACCTTTACTGTACTAAGGTTCTTCGTCACCACCGAGTGTTACCCTTACTGTACTTTGGTTCGTCGTCACCACCGACTGTTACCCTTACTGTACTGTAACGATTTTAAGTTATGTAATGTTGAATCATGCGTACGGCACATGATAGCTGTGTTTGTATTGTCGCCTAGCAACCAGCGGAGATTGTCACGTGACCCACAGAGGGTATATAAACGAGCGCATCGCAGCTGCAGCGTTCTTTTCCCTAGCAGTCTTCATAGAGAAGAGAGAGAGAAATTGCGAGACTAAGGTACGGTTTTGGTAGGTGGGTTGCCTTGAGAGAGAGGCTTACCACATTTTCATAGTTAATAGGACCAACCGTGTTTGACCACTAGTTGGTTATTATAGAGGCTGTCCTCTCAGAGGTTAGCCTGGCTTAGTCGTCGCTGATACTCTAGTAGTATTAGGGAAGGGGTACGCCTTTAGTTTAGAGGTTGTACACTGTCCGTCCTGCATAAGGCATTAACACAGTGACTGCCTCTACTAAGGGTTTGCCTCTTCAGTAGGTTACCCAGCTAGGGCGTGCCGCGGGTATTCACTACCGCCTGAATAAGGCATATAATAGTGTTTACCTCGTGGTATTAATAAAGTTACAATCCCGGCCGACCAGATTCATTTGTGATTTTACCCTAAGTAAGGGAAGGCCATTTTGTAAATATTTGTAGGCCAATTGTAATCACTAATCATTTTAGAGAGGAAAATTATTATTGTTTGATATTTTTTTTATATTCAACACCCAGACCCTAGAATTGACTAGGTACGGACCCCTCGACACGTTACAAAAACAAATGGTGGCAGCGCGGTGGGATCTGGGTAACTGTTGAATTATTAGCTGATTACTTTATGTGAATTTTGGTCGGAATAAATTCTTTTGATTGTATTGTGTTTAATTTTTTGAAATTATGATGAGCGCATTAGAAAAAGAATTGCGGCAGTTGCATGACGGGTTGCCTAAGACAGCTGAGAAATCGCACGCCAGAGATTCAGGCATACCTGACAGCAGGCACACCACATTACTGGGTGAAAAGTCATATAAGAGTTCTGGTGCGAAACCTAAGCAATTAAAGAAGACCACCAGTTTTCTTGGAGATGACGAGCCTAGTTTTGTGGAAAACTTCAATGAGCTGACAAACCGCAAGCAACGTGTATCAAGTACACCATATATCGACTCTGCAGCCATTGATGACCCAGATGACTCAAGGCCTTACAAGGACAATGTAACACGCAGGCGTCAGAAAAAGGATGACAATGAGCCCGTCCGATCAGGAGTTAAGGCAGACAAGTTTGATGGTAGTTCATCCTGGGTTGATTTCAAATCACATTTTGAAATTTGTGCCGCCCTTAACAAATGGTCTGTTTCAGACAAGGGGATGCATTTGGCGGTATCATTGAGGGGTCAAGCCCAGGGTGTATTAGGAAACCTACCAGAGGGTGAAAAGTGCAACTACAGACTGTTGTGTAAGGCGCTTGAAGAGAGGTTCTTCCCGACAAATCAGACAGAACTCTATAGAGCTCAACTGCGTGAGAGGCGACAGAAAGCCTCAGATTCATTGCCTGAATTAGGTCAGGATATAAGGAGGCTTACCAATCTTGCCTACCCAACAGCACCAGTTGAGGTAAAAGAGACGCTTTCCAAAGAGCAGTTTATAGACGCCCTGAAAGATAGAGACATGCGTCTAAGGGTTCGACAAGCAAGGCCCATTGATCTCAATGATGCCGTGAGACATGCTGTTGAGTTGGATGCTTTTCAGGCGGCAGACCATCGAATGCACGACAGTCCAAACTATGCAAGGTCCACACAGAGTGATGAAGAAAAGTTAGACCCTATTTCGGTGTTGACAAAGGCGGTACTTGACCTTCAAAATGAAATAAAAATTCTGAAGAACGACAGAGACCATCCCACAGTAGATACACATAAAAGAGGCGGACAAAAATCTACTGTAGTTTGTCATTATTGTAAACGGGAAGGACATGTCAAAGCCAAGTGTTTCAAGTACTTAAAGTTATTAGATAAGACAAAGAGTTCAGACCAAGGTCCATCGAAGAATGGTCTGCCTAAATCCAACAAACCAAATACAAAAAGTTCTGCAGGAAGGTCTGGTGTCACCTACAAAGTTGGAGAGGCTGGCATGTTTTTACATGCATTAGTGAATGGCAAAGCTGTTAAATTGCTGGTAGATTCAGGAGCTACACTGAGCATATTATCTCCGGATATCTTAAACTCCGTTGGTTTTCGGAACTCACAGCTTGTGAGGCTGAGTAGACCAATAGTAACTGCAAATGGTACACCACTAAAGACTGACGGTCTACTAACAATCAACATGCAGTTAGGGAATGACAATTTTGCACAAGCGTTTGCCGTTGCAGAAATAGGGGTTGATGGTATACTAGGTCTTGATTTTCTGAAAGACCACCATTGCTTCATAGATATGGAATCCCTGTCACTGAAAGTAGGAGGCAAACAGCATGCTTTACACATGGAAGGTAAAATTGGCTGTTGCAGGGTCACATTAGCAGATGATGTTTGTATACCACCGAGTTGTGAAGTTGTCGCCAAGTGCAATGTTTTACCTCCAATATTTGAAAAAGTCCCAGAATTAGGTCTAATAGAACCTTCATGTCGGTTTATGGAGTCAGACAGAGCCTTAGTAGCGCGAGCTCTTGTAACTGGAAAAAAATTTGCACCAGTTAGAATGCTGAACTTGTCTGATCAAGTTCTTAATGTGTATAAGGGGACATTAGTGGCAAACCTGGTGCCAGTAGAAAATGTAGAGGATGTAAAGGATGATGAATGCTTTGACGACAATCAACAGGCAATGCCTGATCACCTCCATGATCTTTACGAACGAACAATAAAAGGAATGGGTGCCAAAGATGCCAGTTTGATATATAAGTTTTTAATGCTGTATTCAAAGTTATTTGCTGTATCAGATGCAGAATTAGGGAAGACAAATGTGACTGAGCATAAGATTGATACTGGAAGTGCACAGCCCATCAAACAACGCCCAAGACGACTTCCATTTCACATGCAAACAGAGGTTGATAAACATGTGGATGACATGATGAAGAGAAATGTTATTGAAGAGTCAACAAGTCCATGGTCGTCACCTGTCGTCCTTGTTAAAAAGAAAGACGGTACAATCAGATTTTGCGTCGATTATCGCAAGCTTAATGGCGTGACAATCAAAGACGCTTACCCCTTACCAAGGATTGACGACTCACTAGATCAGTTGAATGGAGTCAAGTGGTTTTCCACTCTTGATTTAAACTCTGGATACTGGCAAGTGGAAATGTCTCCGGATGATCGTAGCAAGACAGCTTTTGCTACAAGAAGAGGCTTGTATCAATTTAAGGTCATGCCATTCGGGCTTTGTAATGCCCCGGCAACCTTTGAGCGTCTGATGGAGACAGTTCTAAGAAATCTTCAATGGGATATCTGTCTAGTGTATCTAGATGATATCATTGTGGTAGGAAATACTATAGAGGATATGATTCAAAATCTTACTCTAGTGTTCGACCGCTTACTGGCTGCTGGTCTCAAATTAAAAGCGCGTAAATGCACATTGTTTGCAAAAGAAGTAGAGTATTTAGGTCATATCGTATCTGAAAGAGGGATAGCAACGAGCCCCGAAAAGATCAAAGTGGTTAAACAGTGGCCTATTCCATCTAACCTCACTGAGTTAAGGTCATTTGTAGGCTTCTGCAGTTACTATCGAAGGTTTGTGCCAAATTTTGCAATGATTGCAAAACCGTTACATGACTTGACGAAGAAGAATATAACCTTTAGATGGAACGATGACTGTCAAAATGCCTTCGATAGGCTCAGGAAAGAACTAGCGACAGCTCCAGTTTTAGCTCACCCCGATTTCGATCAAGAATTCATACTTGATACTGACGCTAGCAATGAAGCCGTAGGCGGGGTGCTCTCGCAAATACAGAATGGAGTAGAGAGACCTGTAGCATTTGCGAGTAAAAGTCTATCGAAGTCTGAAAGGAAGTACTGCGTTACTCGCAAAGAACTCTTAGCTGTTGTGCTTTTCGTCAAACATTTTCGACAATACTTGTATGGCCGAAAGTTTAAAATAAGGACCGACCATAGTTCATTAAAATGGTTGATGAACTTTAAAGATCCCCAGGGGCAGCTGGCTCGTTGGATAGAAATGCTGTCAAGTTATGACTTCTATATAGAACATAGGCCAGGAAAGTTTCACAATAACGCGGACAGTTTGAGCAGAATGCCATGCAAGCAGTGTAAGAGTGATCATAGACTGGGTTGCCTTGCTTTAAAGCAGGATTCAGACAATGCCTTTGGTTTCACTGGAGATGTTACTTTGAGTGAAATGCAGGATTCCGATAGAAATCTAGGTATGGTAAAGAAGTGGTTGGCAAATAAAAAGCGTCCTGAATACAATGCCATATCAGGGGAGTCCATGACTGTAAAATCGTTATGGTCTCAATCGGATAGATTGATTTTACATGAAGGTGTTCTATACAGACAGTGGGATGATTTGATTTCAAAGCGTCAAAAATTACAAGCTGTAATCCCAAACGAAGAAAGAGAACAACTCTAAAATTCTGCCATGATGATCGAGCAGCTGGTCATCTCGGTGTGCATAAAACCTTGGCAAAAATACGACAGTCTTACTACTGGCCGGGCTTGCAAAGAGATGTCAGACAATACATTAGAGGTTGTGAGGTTTGCACCAAGAGGAAGGCGCCTACTATGACAAATAAAGCCCCGATGCAAATAGTTGGTTCAGGATCTCCCATGGAAAGAATAGCCACTGACATTCTTGGAGAACTGCCCGAGACGGATAATGGCAACAGATATATACTAGTTGTAGCTGATTATTTTACTAAGTGGACGGAGTGCTTTGCAATGCCTAACATGGAGTCGAAAACAGTAGCTACAAAAATTGTAGAAGAGGTGATTACTCGACTTGGTGTCCCAGACACAATACACTCGGATCAAGGTCGACAATACGAAAGTGAACTCTTCCAGGAGACATGTAAGCTACTTGACATTCAAAAGACACATACGACTCCTTACCACCCACAGTCAGATGGTATGGTAGAGCGTTTTAATCGGACTTTGACAACGATGCTCAGTGCCTTTGTAAATGAGCACCACTCCGATTGGGATGTCCATTTGCCATATGTTATGATGGCCTATCGATCATCCATACAGGAAACTACTGGGATGACTCCAAATATGCTAATGTTAGGCCGAGAGACAAAGACGCCACTAGATGTTATGTATGAACCACCTCGTAACATTAAACAGTCTCCGTCAAACAAATGGGTATGGGAACTCCAAGAACGCCTAGAGATTGCTCACAATATTGTCCGAGAAAATATTGGACAAGCCATGGTTAGACAAAAGCACTACCATGATAGAAAACTGAAATGGAAAACATTTGTTAGCGGTGAAGAGGTATATGTTTTCTTTCCGAGACGAAAGCCCGGGACCTCTTCAAAATTTACAAGCTATTGGCAAGGTCCATATAGGGTTATCAAAAAGATGTCTGATATAACGTATTTGATCAATTGTGGTCCTAAAGGGGGTGAACAAGTTATACATGTTGACCGTATGCGAAAGAAGTATCCGCAGGTACTTTCAAATGAGGAACTTCCACCACTAGAGGAAGATCAAGAGCCACTCGATAAAGAGGGCAAAGATGATGTTGCATATGATAGCCCTGTCCGTAATAATAGACCTGTTAGAGATAGAAGGCCACCTAAATGGCTTCATGATTATTATGTTGATAAACCTGATAAATAGTGTTAAGTATGATAATGTCTGTAAGAGTACAGTGACTTATACTCTTTTCATTTGTTGTAGATGGCAAAGACTAAGACCACTCCAAATTATGAGTTTCGGCGTTGTCCAATGTGTTCCTATTCAGCAAGAAGTGAAGAAGACTACAAAGGACACGTCTTCAAGTGTGCTATGCGGACCTTCCAATGTCCTGTGTGCGACTTCTGTAATAATAAAGAAGCTAACCTGAAGCGACACATGAAGAGATGTCACCCTGGCCTAGCCAAGGAAGAAGTCGTTAAGTTGGGAAGCAAGGAGGATAAGTGTGAAGAAGTGAAAGAACAGCGGGAAGACGATTGGCTTGCTCAAGATCCGGGAGATCTTATTGGAGAAATTTCAGATGAGGATAGCGATAAAGACGATGATGGAGACACCACGAGTGATAAAGAAGCTGAATCTCAAGAGAAAGAGGTAGATGAAAGTTTGCTTGAGGGAAGGATGTTTAGGAAGCCGACAACGCCTTCGCTTCCGATAATTAGTAAGCGGAAATCTTCGGATGTCCACTTGTCTCCTGCACAACCTAAAAAGTTGAGAAAGGAGGATCAAGCCGTGCAGACTCCATTAAGTGGTGAAAACTTTGGAAACTCGTTTGGAAGCAGGAGGGACTGCGGAACTCAAACGGATCCTTTGAAAAGAATCCTGACAACGAAAACTGTCCAGAAGTTCAGAGATGGAAATGTTGACACTAAGATTGTTTCTAAAGAAAAAGTTGTGTTTGATATGTGAATCATTTGAAATGCACTTTTTAAAGGAAAATTGTTTATTTCTGCAAAGTTAAGAAAATTTGTAGTTTGAGTACTGATGTTAAATAAATATAACTTGGTAGTTTTCACATTTTATTTACATGCGGGTCGCATGTCATCGAAGGCGTGGGTAGTGTAACGATTTTAAGTTATGTAATGTTGAATCATGCGTACGGCACATGATAGCTGTGTTTGTATTGTCGCCTAGCAACCAGCGGAGATTGTCACGTGACCCACAGAGGGTATATAAACGAGCGCATCGCAGCTGCGGCGTTCTTTTCCCTAGCAGTCTTCATAGAGAAGAGAGAGAGAAATTGCGAGACTAAGGTACGGTTTTGGTAGGTGGGTTGCCTTGAGAGAGAGGCTTACCACATTTTCATAGTTAATAGGACCAACCGTGTTTGACCACTAGTTGGTTATTATAGAGGCTGTCCTCTCAGAGGTTAGCCTGGCTTAGTCGTCGCTGATACTCTAGTAGTATTAGGGAAGGGGTACGCCTTTAGTTTAGAGGTTGTACACTGTCCGTCCTGCATAAGGCATTAACACAGTGACTGCCTCTACTAAGGGTTTGCCTCTTCAGTAGGTTACCCAGCTAGGGCGTGCCGCGGGTATTCACTACCGCCTGAATAAGGCATATAATAGTGTTTACCTCGTGGTATTAATAAAGTTACAATCCCGGCCGACCAGATTCATTTGTGATTTTACCCTAAGTAAGAGAAGGCCATTTTGTAAATATTTGTAGGCCAATTGTAATCACTAATCATTTTAGAGAGGAAAATTATTATTGTTTGATATTTTTTTTATATTCAACACCCAGACCCTAGAATTGACTAGGTACGGACCCCTCGACACGTTACAGTACTAAGGTTCGTCGTCACCACCGACTGTTACCCTTACTGTACGAAGGTTCTTCGTCACTACCGAGTGTTACCCTTACTGTACTAAGATTCGTCGTCACCACCGAGTGTTACCCTTACTGTACTAAGGTTCTTCGTCACTACCGAGTGTTACCCTTACTGTACTATGGTTCTTCGTCACCACCGAGTGTTACATTTACTGTACTAAGGTTTGTCGTCACCACCGAGTATTACCCTTACTGTACTAAGGTTCTTCGTCACTACCGAGTGTTACCCTTACTGTACTATGGTTCGTCGTCACCACCGAGTGTTACCCTTACTGTACTAAGGTTCGTCGTCATTACTGAGTGTTACCCTTACTGTACTATGGTTCGTCGTCACCACCGAGTGTTACCCTTACTGTACTAAGGTTCGTCGTCATTACTGAGTGTTACCCTTACTGTACTGAGGTTCTTCGTCATCACTGAGTGTTACCCTTACTGTACTAAGGATCGTCGTCACCACCGAGTGTTACCCTTACTGTACTATGGTTCGTACCGACTCTAATGAGTGTTACCTTAATGTACTAAGGTACGTGTCGTCACAACAGAGTGTTACCCTTACTGTTCTAGGGTACGTCGTCAATACCGAGTGCTACCCTTACTGTACTAAGGTTCGTCGTCACTACCGAGTGTTACCCTTACTGTACTAAGGTTCATCGTCACTACAGAGTTTTACCCTAACTGTACTAAGGTTCGTCGTCACCACCGTCTGTTACCCTTACCGTACTAAGGTTCGTCGTCACCACCGAGTCTTACCCTTACTGTACTATGGTTCTTCGTCACCACCGAGTGTTACCCCTACTGTACTAAGGTTCGTCGTCAATACCGAGTGTTATCCTTACTGTACTATGGTTCGTCGTCACCACCGAGTGTAACCCTTACTGAACTAAGGTTCGTCGTCACCACCGAGTGTTACCCTTACTGTACTAAGGTTCGTCATCACTACCGAGTGTTACCCTTACTGTACTATGGTTCGTACTGACTCTAATGAGTCTTACCTTAATGTACTAAGGTAAGTGTCGTCACACCAGAGCGTAACCCTTACTGTACTAGGGTTCGTCGTCACTACAGAGTGTTACCCTTACTGTACTATGGTTCGTCGTCACCACCGAGTGTTACCCTTACTGTACTAAGGTTCGTCGTCACCACCGTCTGTTACCCTTACCGTACTAAAGTTCGTCGTCACCACCGAGTCTTACCCTTACTGTACTATGGTTCTTCGTCACCACCGAGTGTTACCCCTACTGTACTAAGGTTCGTCGTCAATACCGAGTGTTACCCTTACTGTACTATGGTTCGTCGTCACCACCGAGTGTAACCCTTACTGAACTAAGGTTCGTCGTCACCACCGAGTGTAACCCTTACTGAACTAAGTTTCGTCGTCACCACCGAGTGTTACCCTTACTGTACTAAGGTTCGTCATCACTACCGAGTGTTACCCTTACTGTACTATGGTTCGTACTGACTCTAATGAGTCTTACCTTAATGTACTAAGGTAAGTGTCGTCACACCAGAGCGTAACCCTTACTGTACTAGGGTTCGTCGTCACTACAGAGTGTTACCCTTACTGTACTATGGTTCGTCGTCACCACCGAGTGTTACCCTTACTGTACTATGGTTCGTCGTCACCACCGTCTGTTACCCTTACCGTACTAAGGTTCGTCGTCACCACCGAGTCTTACCCTTACTGTACTATGGTTCTTCGTCACCACCGAGTGTTACCCCTACTGTACTAAGGTTCGTCGTCAATACCGAGTGTTACCCTTACTGTACTATGGTTCGTCGTCACCACCGAGTGTAACCCTTACTGAACTAAGGTTCGTCGTCACCACCGAGTGTTACCCTTACTGTACTAAGGTTCGTCATCACTACCGAGTGTTACCCTTACTGTACTATGGTTCGTACCGACTCTAATGAGTCTTACCTTAATGTACTAAGGTACGTGTCGTCACACCAGAGCGTTACCCTTACTGTACTAGGGTTCGTCGTCATTACAGAGTGTTACCCTTACTGTTCTAAGATCGTGTCGACTCCAATGAGTGTTACCTTAATGTATTAAGGTTCGAATCGTCTCCACCGAGTGTTATCCCACTGTATTTAGGTTTGTGTCGTCACCACCAAGTGTTACCTTGCTGTACTAAGGTTTGTACCGACTTCACCGAGTGTTATCCCACTGTACTAAGGTTTGTGTCGTCACCACCGAGTGTTATCCCACTGACTAAGGTTTGTGTCGTCACCACCGAGTGTTATCCCACTGTACTAAGGTTTGTGTCGTCACCACCGAGTGTTATCCCACTGTACTAAGGTTTGTGTCGTCACCACCGAGTGTTATCCCACTGTACTAAGGTTTGTGTCGTCACCACCGAGTGTTATCCCACAGTACTAAGGTTTGTGTCGTCACCACCGAGTGTTATCCCACTGTACTAAGGTTTGTGTCGTCACCACCGAGTGTTATCCCACAGTACTAAGGTTTGTGTCGTCACCACCGAGTGTTATCCCACTGTACTAAGGTTTGTGTCGTCACCACCGAGTGTTATCCCACTGTACTAAGGTTTGTGTCGTCACCACCGAGTGTTATCCCACTGTACTAAGGTTTGTGTCGTCACCACCGAGTGTTTCCCCACTGTATTATGGTCCGTGTCGTATTGCAGCTTAAACTTAATTTAACATGGTTCAGCGCACTTTCGACAAGAGTTATAACTGCGATAAATATTGTAATTGTTTATTTAAATACCAGTTTTACGCAAAATGAACAACAATAGATATCAAAAGTGGTTTTACATAAAATGTTGCCTCGTTAGATAAATTAAACTCTAATTGATTGTTTTTATCTTTTGGAAAACCAATCATCAGGTAAAACCAAATCTATGTTTGTGAACAGATAAAGGATCTTACATTTTTTTTTATCCTTTAACAATGGAAAAATTATTACACTATGCAAGTCTTTATTTAAGAAATGAACTCAATGTCTACCCAAGTTATACTCGTATAACCTGGGTTGGGGCAATTTACGCTTTTTATAATATATATATATAATTTAATTTTCTGGAATTTGCTGTACAAATTGAGTCCGTTTTACTTTTAAAAATGATATAAATCTGTTCAAAATTCAAACGTAACGTCAAGTGAATTAGTACGTTGGTGCATTGTGACGTGTCTTGTGACGTGCAAACCAGGTTATACAAATTTAACTAAATTTTTCTATCCAATCAAATGCCGCGTTACAACCAGAATTAAATTATACTAGTATTTGATTCTCAAACCTCCTATGCTAATATAAGAGAATTAATTATAGCAAGCAATGTGAGAGTGGTACAAGCAGTGTAACTGTAAAAGTTGATAATGACTTTTAATTGCACTAAAAATTATTTCTTTTTTAAATTAATTGAGTTTTGAAAAATGACATTCATTTGAATAAAACTTTCAAAAAGATATATCGCAACAGCTGGTTGATTTTTCAATTTTATTTCTATGGTGATTTATTGATTTTATTGATTTATTGATTTTAAAATCTGAACAAAAAAACCCCAGAAAACGTATACTTTGTGTGTATTTTGTTTCAAACTCTTTAGAAGTAACAAATTTTTTAAAATTTAACATTTATTTAAAAAAAAAATTGGAGTATTTTCCTTTATCTATATCAGAGCTCCATTTATTCAATAGATAATGTAATTTTAAAATTGTCTCGACAAGCCATTTTCGCTAGGCAAAGGTTTACAATCCACTCTGCTCCTCTATATTTGGACCAGGTTGGATTGTTCACCCTTCCGAAGATGCGGAGAGGCGAAAATCTATCCTTCTTCATAAATAAACTACGGTGTATTTTCTATTCATGGACAATTTGTTATTCTTCTGCTATTTAGGACAACCGGATATGGTTTGGCATCTTCTCTGTGCAGAATTGGTCCAATTCTTGCCCCGCTTTCCCTAAGTCTGGTATGGAATCATGCAGTTTACATCACACATTAGCTAATATCCCCGCTTACAATCTTAATTATGATTATTAAAAGAAAGTCTAGAATATCATACTCGAAATAATTAATGAAACGTACTATGATTAGTTCTGAAACAAAGACTGAAGTACACAGTTGTCCTCTTACAATCACCAAGGCAAAATTAATTTTGTTTTGATTAGAGCGCCACCCTTCCGGGCTTCCTGTACTTTTCCTGTGGCGCTGTGAGCTTTATTTCCGGTTTATCAATTTTCTGCATTGCTGAAACCAAGGACAAGGCGCTGGAGGATCTAATCGGCTCGGGTCACGTGGAAGAGACAGTTATAGTGGCTGACAGTGAGACCGTCGTCGAAACATCGAAGTGAATTACATTTAATCGCGCACAAACTCTTCTATCAACAATTTTGCTCGCTTGTTACAGGAGTATTCAAACTGACTTCGTTGATATTTGATGTTTTCGAGACTTTAAAAGAATTGACGATTTCAGATACAAACCTCAAATTGTATTGGAGCAATATGCTATTTTGTACTCTATTTTCATTACTCTGATCCAGAATAATATGTTTTATAAAAAATATTGAGTAAATAAATTCACAAACCTACAGTCCATTTTTCAACTCTTACTTTATAAAAATAAAACCTTTTAAGAAAGGCTTCATTGAAGCTAAAATGAGGTAATCATGTCAAAAATGTTTTTACATGCACAGATCAAATTAACGATAACATTGTTTATATGTTGATTCATCCGAAGGGCTATATTGTTATCTTTTTTTCTGCATTTACTGAACCTAAAAATTAGAAGAAAAAATAGTTATATCAATTCCTTGCAGTATTATTACAGTCAAATTAAAAAAACCCGCAAAAAATAACGTTTTCATAAAATGATGAAATTGTTTCTCTATCTAAAACATCTCTTTACCACTCTCCAGTTTGTACAATTCCGCTTTTCCGGACTTTCGGATCTGATTTTCCATGACTTTTCCTTTTGTTTCCGGAACTAGCGCTGCAGATATGGAGGACAAAAACATCAAAGTCCCGCATAGAAAGTACATTAACCCGGACACAGATTTACTCTATAAAAAAATAAATGAAAAAATAGTTTTTATAAAGGTACTAGTTCCAAAGCATAGAAAACGGACATCAGATAGTTAAAAAGATCTTACTAATTGAACAATTTGCGGGGCAACCATAGCACCAACACGGGAAATAGAATTGGCACACCCGTATCCTATATTTCTAGAAAAGAAAACAAGGAAAGACATTTTTAAAATAAATATTTTTTTTTCTTTACGAGTTTTTATACTTGTATTTGTATTCACACGTATGATGACGTCACCTGACAACCGTTGGGTACGTTTCCGTTGTAAACGTCATTAACGCCGCCCACGCCGCAGCCACACCCAGTTTTGCCACCATCGCGCATCCATTTATAATAACCGAGCTGTTTGCTGGATCTGAGAGGAGATTGTTTTAAAAAAAAAGGTATAAAATACTTTGTTTTATTAAATATCTTTTTGTTCATTAAAGATATCGAGATACTTTTAAGGTATATCATCTCTGTGATAAAGAAAGACAACCCTACAAGGATAATATACTATTAAAAATAATAATCTTATAAAGATTGTTAAAAAATAACACAAGAATGCTTCTGGTCAAATTTTGTTCACATTTTGTCCACCAAATTTAAACCATATTCAGGACTATCATTTTGAACCAAATTTTCACCAAAAAAATCTTGGATTAAATGAATATGAGTATGAATGTTACATCTTTGACCAGTACATTCACTTACTGAGAACTTGCACTACCCCAACGGCCAAACCTCCCAGAGCAGCGATCATGTAAAACAGGCAGCAGGTCCACTTTCTTCCGATGCTACAATCGCAGAATTAAAATACTAGTACTACAATCACAAAATTACATCTGCATGCACTCGGGCATATTGATTTGATCTTTTTGGAATTTAAAAAAAGACTTTATTCACGTAATAACAGGGATTCATTTAAAATTAATAAGGAGAAAATTCATAAAGTTGCATAGGACATACATGTAATTAAGAAAAAGAAAAAAGCATGTTTTATGTAAATACAAAAACATCAGCCAATTTTCATGTTAAGAACATAAAATATTAAATTCGTTTCTGGTTTTTTTTTTTTTTTTTTGTTTTTTTTTTACAAAGAATTACGGCCTGTGGAACTGTCATTTACAAAAGAATAGTTTATGAATCAATATAAAGATACACACTACAAAAATGTTTGTTTTCTGTGAGTAGAATTTATTATTTACACTCTAACACGCTGATCATTAAGACAGACTTGTAGCCACTTTTGATTACTAAATTAAACTCAGTGTTCCTTTCTCTGATGCATTATATAGTTTCTAATGTCCAACTTTTTTTTAATAAACAATACTTACCAGTTATTGAAGAACCACGTGACAGCTTGTGCCGGAATTTCGACCGCACTCAGTAGGAACATGTTTAAGTAGAGGTCTCCCGAAAGTTCTTCAACCCCGAACGAAATGGCGTAGTAAGAGTAGCCACTGGCAAGCCTGTGTGGGAAAAGAAATACTAGTACTGTTAGAGACAATTGGAGGGCGCAGCAATTTCAGGCATATTAACAATTTCAGTCAGTTATCAATGATTTATAATTTGCCCCGCGAAGTTTGATTGAAACTGTGAGCACAGTGTTAGAAAAATATAAAGCAGAGAGAGAGAGAGATAGGGAGAGAGAGAGAGAGAGAGAGAGAGAGAGAGAGAGAGAGAGAGAGAGAATTAGACAGCACTTGTAAAAAGCTACTTACCATATAAACCATAACAGGAATGAATGCTTCATCAGCGATTTATGTCGGAAAATATCAAGAATGGAGTATTTCTTGTCTTGCTTCATTTCTTCCTTTTTCCGGGTTATTTCAATAAGTTTCGTCACGTCCGGTTTCTTTTTGCCGTTGACGGCAGCAATTCGAGCGATCACCACTTCCGCCTGTTTCGTCTTATAGTGAGACACAAGCCAGCGAAAGCTCTCCGGAACTACACTGTAAAAAAACCTTTAACAGTTATTTCAGAAAGTCGATACAGGAACCATTACAACAGGTTCCTAAAACATACTTTTTGCCACGTTCACCATTATTCTATTATTTTCTATACTTAATGAATGTCTGGAAAATGTTCAATCCTTCTACTATACAGCCTAAAATACTGTATAATTGATGCAGTTTAAGAAAACCACAGTGAAATAATTCTAAGGGATCAACATCTCTTGTGAAACAATTAGAAAATTCCTCACAAAACTCCAAATAAAAATGGTACGGTGATTATAGCGGATGCATAGTGAAGATATTGCCAATCTCTCAGCCACCACGAAACCAGGCCAAACAGCGCAGCAAACACCGGCCATGCAGGGATAGCCATAATCATGGCCCGGTACCGGATGGGGATAAACTCCAGCACGAAGTTAAAGAACACCGTCAGGTACATCCCGCAAGCCAGGCCGATGACGAAGCGAGCAGCGGCGAACATCTGCCACGAGACGGCGAAACCACAGACGAGGTTACTGACAGCCAGCAAGAGAAGGGACAGGAAGAAGGTCGGTTTCCGGCCGATCAGGTCGGCGATTTGCCCGGCTATGAAGCCGCTGGCCAGGAGTCCTCCCATCTGGATGGTAGTGATGGTGGAGGCGATCCATTCCTCGTCACAAATCAAGTTCCACTGTAAAACGTTATACTAGTTATTCAATACGAATTATGAATTGATAATCAGCATAATTTTGATTCTTTTTTTTTTCTTAAAAAATAAATAATGGCATATAGTATTATGAGTATGAGATTATGTTATTAAACGTGAGCATGTCAAATGTGTTATGATCCGGAACATATACCACATACAATCAACCGATTCTCTTATAAATCATGTCTTTAAAAAAAAATGCAATTTTGCATCCCCAACCTTAAAACATGATATTATTACATTTAACTGCTGACTTCTGGTCAGCAATTCAAACAAAGGGAATTAACCAACCTCATTCACAATCGTGTTCTTATCATCACTGAAGCGAATCGACATACACGTGTCTCCGACCGAGTAGTTCGCTGGAGGACTGCACGTTTTCAAAGATTCCACGTAACTGTCATTGAAACCGGAAGTTTGGTTTTGCCATGCGCACCACCAATCTGGAGTCGCACCTGCGAACGTCATCATCAGCATGCTCCACGTGATAGCGAGCTTGCTCCCGATGACGACGAATATCAGAATCCATTGCAGTTTACCAAGACCGCCACATTCCACGAGCACGCGCTCCAATATCTCGTCCACATCCTCTTGGAGGTTGGCCACCATGGCAGGGTCCGCCATACTTTCTCAGGACTTCCGGTACCGAGTTATAACCTTTTCTTGTGAAAGAAAAATGTGCAGCACCTAAGAATGAAAATATGTCATTTTTGTTGGTGTTGATATTTTTGAGAGCCGGTTATCATGAGGCAAATGAATGACAAAGATAAGCTACATGTACATCTACTGTTAAATCATTTATCTTCTCCCGGCCTTCTCCACCCTCTACCTGTATACATAGATATAGCTTTTATCAGGTTCCGATTATTATGAATACAAAAATAATATAAGTTGTCTTTCATAAATCAATTCTATTTATCTATAAAAAAAAAAAGCTGCCCAATAAACGTAATAAAACAAGGAGTAAAATTTGTTTTTCATTTGAATTTTAATACATATAAAAATACTGTTCACGTTTTAACACTGGCAATCTTTTTTTTACTTTGATGCGCGGTGATTTTTTATGTACAATGTATGTATTGGTTACCGCCGGGGGACATTTTTGAGGTGACAAAAGTTTAACGAGGCTCGGTGGTCAACAAGTTACCCGCAAGGTCTACCTTTAAATTTTTAAAAATAAACTTTTGAGCTCTTAAAACATATACTTATAATAAGTAGAGAAAATTTCAAAATATCTGAACTTTAAATTTTTAATATTTTCACTATCATTATGCAGAACTCTTTTTCTAAAGGAGATTCATATAGTCTAATATATGGGCACGATTATCGAGCCCTCTTAATTAGTATGAGTATGGCCGCATTGTAATAAAACCAAAATTCATCATTTCTAAAAACTAAAACAAAATTAAAACAATAATGAAAGACAATGACAAAACGAAAGTAAAAAAATAAGGTTAAAAGCAAAGTTGAAGAAAATTAATGATACAATTAGTCGCTATGTTCTTTAAGGTTGATATACCAGTGGATAGTAAGTGTATGTTTAACACAAACAAATCATGTACTTAGATGAACTGATTAAGGAGGGATATACATGTATGTTTGCATAGCAAATATTATTGAGAGCTAATACTTGCAATCCCTGCTTGCCTTTACGTGTGAAACAGATAGTGATAAATAACGGTACGTATAAGTATTTTGAAAGCAAACTGTTTATCAGAATAAAAACAAAAAATTGAAAACTTGATTGGTAAATAATGAATTATTTGTTGAGTTTCTCAATTGCATCCCCCAGTGGGACCCCCCCCCCCCAACCACCTCATGTAAAATGTAAAATGGAATTAATCAACTATATACATATAACTATGTACATCTATATAGTTACACGTATTTTATTTAAAACGATTGTCCTCTTGAATACTCATTCATTTCTCGATTTTTTTTTGTTCATTAAAGTTTTTTTGTCAAATTAATCAATAAAAAAAAAAGAAAAAAAGAGAAAGTAGCTTACCCCATCTAAAAAATGTACTTTCAATGCTGGTGGAATGGAGACGAGTGTCAGAAGGGTCTTCAAAACAAAGATAACATTCCTCCAGAGGATCGGATAGCAGGGTATTCAATCACCACTACCCAGGAATGGGGCTTTTCCCGTGACAGAAGGTCCTACATGTATATAGAGTTAACCATTAAACAAACAAAATACGAAGTTCAGTTAAAAGTGGACATAAAAATGAATCGAACCATGACGTGATGGTCGTGCACTATTAAGATTTGTTTTTATCCTCGGCCTTCATCCAATGTCAGTGTCGCGGTCATATCTGTTAGCTTCTATTCGTGTGAATATAAAGAGAGAGAGAGAGAGAGAGAGAGAGAGAGAGAGAGAGAGAGAGAGAGAGAGAGAGAGAGAGAGAGAGAGAGAGAGAGTCGAATTGAGAAAGAATAATGAATCAAAAAGTATTTGAAAATAAAGCATATATGTTACAAACGTATGCTATTTTGCAAAATACCGGTAATCTCTTGGGGCTTTGCTTCAAAATACAAAGATGGTTGCTTGCTGTTGGGAAAGGCGGCGATATTGATTTGTTGGTGGAAATAGATAGGTATGAAATTCCTATGAAAATTTTGCCGGACACTTGGTATTCTAGACACATTAAAAAAAAAAATTTCATTTAAACAACAAATATATTAAAATCCATCAGTATTTGATTGATCCACTCGCGACAAAAGCATATATGACGTTGGTATTCAAAATATAATATATTACCTTTAAGTCACTTTATACAATTGTAACTTTTTGGAAGTACTGATTTGAATTCAGAAACCCACAGTGTGTTTATCCGAGAAATCAGATAACATTCTGTTAATTAAACAGTTTTAAGAAGGGGAAATTAATAAGTATACATATAATTTTTCTTATCTACATTTTTGAAACCACAAAGTAACTACAAATTAATGGATAAATAACATACAATATGTAGATGTTAAGATCATCTAGTCATCTGATTCAAACTGTACTGGATATTAAAGAATTGCACTTATATTAATAAATAGATATTAAAAATATTGATCAAATTTTACGTTGGAGATTCTATTCTAAAAATACATGAAATGTATACTATAGTAAATTTTGGTTTAACAGAACATACATACACACATTAAATGTAAATGATTAAATGTCAACAGAAAAATTGGTTGCGTGTAATGGAAAATGAACAGCAAGTTATCCCTCTTCACAAAGCAATGTGAAGCAGTGCTTCCTGCCGGGAGCTTCTTTATTGTCTAAACCACTCATGTTTTAGGATTTTTTTTCTCTAATAGAGCATCTGACATATATATCAGAAAGAAAACTGTTTTGCATTTGAGTTAAAACCATATGAAAATCTACATATTAACATATAAAGTTGAAATTCTTGTACAAGTCCTTGTTGATACGTCTATTAAAAAAGATAAATAATGACGTTCTCGGTGTTTAAAATATAATTTTTTCTTTACACCCAACACTCTCATTCATATAGACTGCTTGATAGAAATGTTTAAAGTATATACTGCAGAAATGATATAAATGAAAATACTTTATATAAAAACAAATATCTCACAAAAATGTGTACAGTATAATTTATGAATCACTTTTGATTCTGACCTTAAATTCTCTATGACTGGGAGGAAACGATTTGAAGTGTTTTATGTTAATTCTGTTCTTAAATAAAGAATTTAGTCCTTAGAAATTAAATAAAAAAACAAAAAACTTTGTGTAATCGGCGGCCGATCACAGTTGTGTCCGTATAGTATGCGGCAAATTTTACTATTTGTGCAAGCATTAAATGCTCCTGGAACCACTTTGTTTACTATGCAGACACGGCTTCGTGTACATCTTTAATTACATGTAGATTCCTTAAAAACATTATTCTTATGCGTTTGCCTTGAGATTAAAACATTTTTGCAGTTACATAACTATTCAAATTACGTTTTTCTTTACATGCGAAAGAAATTTAATCAGAAGTACACTACTAAGGCCTACAAATTACAATTTCAATGATCAAACAATTGATGCGATAAGTCCAATTTCAATTATCAAGATTATTGCATGAAATGATTTCTTATAACATTAACATGAAGCTGACCAATGATATAAAATGCTGATCATTCCTTTAAAAGGACTATTTGTTTCATTTTACAAACACTCTGTTCAAATGTTAACATTAGAGACGACTTTGATTACCATAACTTACACGGTCTTTTCACTTTATCCAAAATATGTAGATTATGACAACACGTTTGAATAATAGTATGGTCCATAGGAGAGCTACAAGAGTTATCCTCAGTGTCCTCTGCAGTATCTCCGGTAGATCTCCATTGTCTACTTTCTAAATAGCATGTAGACGTTGGATACATACTGGACCAGTTCTAGAGTTAACAATCGAATACACCCCTAGTAGAGAAGAATGGCGCTTCTGACTTTATCTACATGTAAGCGAAATTAAACACACGAAGAGCAAACGTTTGAGCACAGATTATTCCGTTATGCTGGTAGTCTTTTGTGGGGTATTGGATTTTAACAATTTTTTACCCCTCCATCTTCACATTTGTCTCTGGTGTTATATTTTTGAAAATCATTCTAATTGATTATTTATAACACTCTCCCTCAGGTCCGCGTTATTACGGAGATTCCTTTTAGAATTAACTGTTTTTAAGTGAATTCTCAGGGAACCTCTTTGCTCGTAACGGTTTTAGGTGTATGTTTCTCCCTCTCCATCTTTACCAGTATTTTACTTTTCCACTTTATTTGGACCGGTGTTAAAAAAATTACCATATCTTTCCAAGAAACCATATTTCAACAAAATAGCGCAGTATGACTTTAGGGAAAAAGCTTAACAATTTCAATTAACATCTTCCTTTGATAAACGTAGATTATGATGTCTTTAAAAAGTGGCGGGACTAGTTGGCTTAAAAATTGATTTTCTTTCAATGTGTAAATTAAACAAAAAGTAGATGGCCAAAAACAAAATAATAAAAATATTAAAGAAATAATAACGAAAAAAAAAACCCAAAGTGGCTTTGGAATGTTAATCTGACCTATGACATTTATACCAAAAATAATACAATTCGTCATGAGTTAAAAATTATCTTAATCAGAATTTGTTTATTTCTTTTTCCATGTTCAAATTTGTACCTTTTTTAAGAGTAATATTTCGGAAAGAATTCTAGAAAATGTACATTCGCACACCATCCAAATTCCTAAGTTTGTCATCTTGCTTTATCATGCGTGAGTAAATTCTCAAATGTGACATGGGAACGAACGAATAAAACAATTTTTAAATGAAAAAAAAAACACCATTAAACCCCAACTACATGCACTTTTTTGCCTTTCGACGGAGCGCAAAAAAAAAAATGTTTCGTTTGTTGATAAGACAGAGAAGCTGGGAAAGTTGATTCATATTCGAAGACTATAGACAAAAATATGATGGCCCTAACGTCTTATTCATCGCGTGTCTTTATTAGTCCCCTACCGGTCTCACCGGAGGGGACTATAGCTTTCCTCTGCGTCCGTCTGTTCGTCCGTCCGTCTTTCGTCTATCCCACTTCAGTTTTCTACACTTTTTTTTTCTTTATGCGTTTGAAGAATAATATAAAATTTGCTGAACAGCTTCAAAATGTCAAACTACAAATCAAGTTTACACTTTTGTAGCGTCTAGTTGACATATTTTCGAGAAATTACTTTTTTATATTCCAATTTTTAATGTTAGGATTCGTTATCGGGATCGGTGTGTATTGAATGAACGAGGAAAGTATTTTGTCAGTAATAATATCATGCGTTACTTGTACCATTCCTTTTATTGTTTCTAACAAACAAATAAATTCTTTAAAGTAGTGTCAAGCATTGTGTTGTAAATTTAATCGACATGGTTTTTTGTATTATTACAATCGGGTTTGTTATCGGGTTGGTCTGTTGATTCGGGGTACAGAAGACGGTAAGAAATGATATTTTGCATTGTTTTCACAAATTTCTACCAACAAATACTTAATGGACTTAGCAAAATTACAGGAGATAAAATTAAGAGTATCAATTTACCCATTTTTAAAATTTAATTTCTTTATATCAACATATAGTTTGAATTTCCTCTGTTCTTTTATCTCTGATTCAAGTATAACATCTTGTTTATAATAGTTTTGAAATAGATGTATGCTTCGAAGCTTTCATAAAACAATACAAACCGGTAGGGGACGTGTATTGCTTATGCTTGTTATATATACTTATATTTAGAGACAGTCTAGCTTTTGGTCCTCGATAAAACATAAAACTTTATTTGCATTGTTTATTTTTGCATCGCCCTCTTTTAACTACATAAAACCCCTGTCACGCCGGAGCTGCGTCCTCACGGCGATCCTACTGCGTCCTTAAATAATGTAAAACTTCAAGGTAAACGCAGTAGAGTCTCCTATAGCGCCGTAACATCGCAACGGTATCTTCGTCCATCGCGGTGGGATCGCCATGAACATTTTAGAACGCCATGCGACGGCGCGCACTTTGAACAAGCACAAAGTACACGCCGTGGCTCTGCGTTCTGATAAACACGCCGTAGAAGCGTAGTGAGGTCTCCGTGACAGCGCCGAAAGATCTCCAACAGCGCCACGAGAGCTCCGTCGGCGCGCTCATGGAACGCAGCTAATCGCAGTGTAGACGCAGTGATAAGTCAATTGCACTTGCACGGAGGCCTCACGGAGTCCTTTGGGATCTCACTGAGCTCTCACTGCGCATCCACAGCGTTTGAAGAAGTTGTTTTTCATTTGGCTGCGTTCACACAGCGACCCCAAAGAGCTGTTGCTGCGTTCATCGGCCTCTCTTGACTAAGAGTTTTGTCCTAGTCCATCACAAATTGGTAAGAAGTAGTTATGTTTCAATTACAACGTACCTTTTCATGAAATCAAAACAATTTTTTAATAATTTATTTAGTAGTTATACAAATTAATATTAACCTACCAGGAAATAAAGAACGTCTTGTGCACGCAGTCAATTCGCAGAGCACGCCGTGTTCGCGCGGTAAAAACTCCTAGCACGTCATGAGCGCTCGGTGGAGACTCAGGGAGAGTGCAGGTAATCGCCAAGTAGAACGCAGTTACACGCCGTAGGAACTCCGTAAGAACGCCTCGGTCGCCGTTAGGACGCCGTGACATCTCCACTTGTAAAATTTTCAAATAAAACTGTACATTTTTTCTGAATTTTCCTTGCGATTCAACGGCAATTCCATGGATTTTACAACACCGTGAACACGCCGTGGGGACGCAGCTTGGTGTGACAGGGCCTTAACACCGTGTCGGATAATTATGCCAGTGCCAAGGTGGTATTTTTGCATCCACTTAAGGATGACGTTTACTCAGAATGAAAAAAAATCCACTGATGATAATGAAAAACCATCTATTGTGTGTTATAGACCTTTGCTTGTATTGTTATTTTTCACTTTCAGAAACGTAGGTCAATGACCTACTTTTTGAGTTAATGGCCATTGAATATTTATTGAAAAATCAAGAAAAATCCCATAAAATTTTACACTACGATTGAGATTTTCTTAATTAAAAAAATATTACAAATAATTAAACACTTTTAAAAATACGATACACTTTATGAATGGTAGTGGCACTAAATAAGTACACAACATTAAGATTTCAGCATAACTTTTTAAAAATAATTCAGTCCGAATTTCCTCTATCATTTTTCAAACCCCTTCCCATTTTTGATTCAATTTTACAAAAAATTGAATGATGATAATACAGAAACATTTATGGTATTGAACTACTTTTATTTACCTTATTCTGTTGGCATAAAATTTATATGAGGTCAATGATCAAAACTTTGAGATATGGTGTCTTTTATCGTTTTTAAGCTTTTTTTCAATATTTTTATTATTCGTGTCATACGATTATTTTTATGAATAAGTGAGGTAACACTAACGGAAAATATGCAAAATTACATACACTTAAATATAAAATCCTAACTTTTAATATTAGACTACTGCCAAAAAACTTTTAGCAGAAAACAAAATCTGCAAAATTTAGTCCGAATTTCCTCTGTTTGACTAAAAGTCAATTTTTGTTTGAGCTTAATTTCATAATAAAGTAAAACTATTGAATGTTTTGTCAATAATAATTCATTTCATAAATACTTTTTGTGTTTAGAACGAATTTTACTCATTACATTGAACTTTATAACAATCGGAATTTGAGAACTCAAACCCTGAGTAAATAACACCCTTAAGATGCAGATTCGTAAAAATCCATGTATACCAAATGATAGACTATTGTCTAGAGAGTATATAACCACTTTAGATTTTGGATTGTTTCACCTGACAGGTGAGGTGTTTACCTTTTAAAAAATGATATCCCATAGGAAAACAATAATTCCCATAGGAGAAAAAATTTCCTACAGGAAATATTGAAAATCCTTTTTTTAAAATCCTGTAGGAATTATATTTTCTAGAGGAGAGAAGTACTTCCTGCAGTTATTTGATTCAGACAGGTAGGTTTTTAATAGAATATTAAGAGTTTTTATCGGATTTTAAAATCCTGTGGGAGTTTTGTTTAAATCCTATCGGGATTGGAATTACTATAGGAAGTTCTTTTATTCCGGTAGGAAATTCTAAATATCCTAGATGAAACTTGTTTTTCCTATGGGAAAACTGTTTTCCTGTAGGAATTTATTTTTCAAAAGTTAATATCTCACCAGCAGACAGGTGGGATACGTAAATAACAAAGGCGGTTATAAATTATTCAAGCAAAGGTCAATCATATTGTATATATATGACATTGTATAATTATATAATACATGCAGCTTAGACGGGTGCAGAAATGTCATCCCGGCACTGGCATAATTATCCGGCACAGTGTTACATATATATTAAACAGAGTAAGACAGTTACCAACCTTAATTATTTAAGGAGTTAAAAATCAGTCTATGAGTTTTTATGAAGTGATCAAATTAACTAAGGTCGGGGTGATTAAATTAAAAAAAATGGAAGGGATTTATAATAAATTTTATCACGCTCGACCAAATTTGATCATCTCATAATATTCAAAGAATGATAATTCCTTCATACTTATGTTTATATTATTTTTAGCTATTTTTTAATAAGATATTAAATAACTGACATTCTCAATTTTGTTTTTATTTTGCACATATACTCAAACCCCGTCCTGCATCCCAACCGCGTAATTGTAAAACTATATTTGTGACTATACGTTACAAAATCGACTCTTAGTGTAATAACAAACATTTAAGACAGAAACACAACAAATTAAAAGCAAAGACAAAAACAAATCACGAACTTAGAAATACCTAACACATTTTTAACCAGTCTTGCTGTGTAAATCCAACTGCGCTAGTATCCATATTAGATTGTCTATTTATGGTACTATAAAAAGAACCACTGAATGGATGCACGAAAGCTAGGGGTCTGAATAATAATCAGTCTAGCGATTAAAAGTTAAATATGTTCTAAGTAATAAATTAACATCTACTTGGTGTCTTACAGAAAGTGACAACGAATTAAGACTGAAATATAGGCGGCCCAGTATAACGACCCGTCTGAGTGCAAAAACTTCGCATTCCAGCAATATAAAAAATGTTCTTAAATACATTATATAGTAAATTAATTGTCAAGTTTAATTCAAGTAGCTACAATAAATAATTTTAACGTTCATGTATATCTTCTTTGTATACTTTTGGTGTTGATATTTGTGTACTAGATACTTTGGAAGCACGAACTCTGTGGACTAGCAAGGACTGACCTCGGACTTTCTTGTACAAGTAGTTGTAAAAACCATGGTTCACTATACACATATACTGTGGAATCATTAATATTTGGTGACTCAATTTTCGTGGTATTCGTGGGTAGTCCTCTCCCACGAATTTTAATCCCCAACGAATACAATTTTAGAAAGAGTTATCTTTGTTACTGAAACAGTAACTGACGCATCCACGAAATTACATCCCCTTGAATGAACAAAAAATTCACAATCCACGAAAATTGCCCCCCACGAATTTAAATGATTCCACAGTATGTAAAATGGGCTGTTCCGTCTGTGAAACATGCTGATCAACAATACTCGTAAATCATAACTTTTAACTCTGTTCTTGAGTTTAGATAATTGATTGAATGAAACAATCAAAGATGGTTTTAAACTTAAGCGTTTATTTGTTGGATACCTCATAATACTAAATGTATGAGTCCTTATTCCTTATAAAAAAAAGGTCCAACATTTTTTTGATGAATCTTTTTACTGGAAGTTATAAAATGTGAAATAATAATTAGGTCGAAATATACTTACATCAATCATGTGTAAGGTACACTCTAATGCGTAAAATTATTGCAAAACGGGTGAAATATGCAAATTTTCATTTCTTTGCCTAACATTCAAAGAAAAATGATTGTCATAACCTATCTAATTTTTTTTTATATCAAACTACATGATTCTTTCTTTTGCCTTCAAGGAATGTTCTCGAATAATTAAATAACAAATAAATGAAAATAAAACTTTCAAACTTACAAGGAAGTAATTTAAAAAAGAAACATTTTACCAGGGCAAAATTCATATATGTTACATTTTGCAGTCGAAATAAATCCACCCACTTTTTTTTTTACCGGATTTGACGCAATTTTATATTCTATCCGAAAGACTAAGCAAGTCAAATAGAAAGAAATTGAATTGACCTAATTCATTTATCAACTAAAAGCCATCAAAGGTATAAAAGACTGCATGACTTATTGCTGTAAACAATCAAATGTATCACAATATATGATTTATAGAAAAGCAGACGTAAACATATTTACAAATCGACATACATATCATTTCATATACATGCCTATATGACCTCTCATGGTTTGTGATGGTATACTAGTATGCGTTTTATTCAATGATTTTTGTGTTTCCTTTCCCCGAGCCTTGGCCAGGGGATAGAAAATCCTCAACGAGTCCGATAATAATCTAAACATGTACCATACCAACACAAACCACAATAAATTCTTTTTATCAGGTTTTCATCAATGTTTTATGTGTTCATCCTTATTTCATAGGATTTTTAATGCAAAATACCCAGAGAACGCCATTTTGATAAAAATGCGTAAAGGTTAATTGTGGCGTCCTCACAGTGTAAAACAAAAATATATACCATGACTGACATTCACCGCAAATTGGCCTAAACATGTGGTAAAACACACTCTTACATACATATTACATGCAAGTTACATACTTGACCAGTGTTTATCAAAATAAATACAGTTCAAATGGCAGATGTTACCAAATGCTAATTTGTTCTTCTAGTGTTTACACTCAAACAACCCAGTTCACTTCAAACATTAATCAAAGTACTGAAGAACTGACGGGAGTTGATTTTGTCGATGTTTATTTATTTTCAAATCAATGATATGTTATTTTGCATGACAAGTACATGTAGTTTCTATATTAATTTGAATTACGCACATTTTTATAATATGAAGTTTTGGACTTTTTCGACAAGAATGTCGAGAAACCCCCATATGAATCATGTTAAATAATATTTAAAGATAAAATTAATTTAATCAAACTATGTATCAGTAATAGAAATATTTCACGAAAATTGTATGGATCCAAGCAATATTGAACTCTAGTCTCTTTCAACCAAACGCTCGGCTGACACCGTAAATCTCCGACAAGGATTTACGGAGACAGCCGAGCGTTGAGTTGAACAAGACTATATTGAACTCTGGCGTAGGAATACATACGACTACAAATTTTTTTTTTATATTGTTCGTACCATTTAAAATCTGACCATTTTCAAGGTATTTATAAATAAGTTTCCCTGAAAAACAATGCTTTAGCATACATTACATCGAATTTATTAATTATTTTCAAGAACTAAGTCTTGTCAGCAGCAATAATTTGCGCTGAGGTCCAAACACTGTTTCATTTTCGGTTTGTCTGAGTAACTGCATAGGAGAGTTGATTAAAATCAACTCCCAAAAACTTTATACATGTATACTCTTTATGACTGCTTAGTACCAGCAAGTAAGCCTTAAAATGATAAGAAGGTTTGCTAAGGATGAGCACTCATGATTAAAAATTGACACGTTATCGAGACATCAACAATACGCAAAATTAACTGTGTCAATCTGGGATAAAATGGTCCAAACGATCCAGGCGTTCGCTGGCGTGCAGTGAAAGCTGACAGGAAATCTATTCGACCCCAAAAAAAGCAACGCGGCGGAAATAAGAACATCACTCGTTCTCAAAGGCCCACATGCTACATAGCCCACTTCTGTAACAGTTTCTGTCTTACTGTTTATATTTGAAAAAAAAAGACAACTCTTTTCTCATGGCTTTGATAATGACGACATCCAGCTCTGCGCTTGCAGCTGGAGGTAATGTTTTCAGTTAATGTGATTCGTTCTGATAATATAAGAAAGCATACCATATGTATTCTAAATTCTTTTTTTTTATCAGATTTGTCACCATATATACAACCCCGATATGAATTTTTGGTCCAGGGTCTTTTGACACGAATTTTTGTTTAAAAAAAGATTAATGAAAAGTCACAAATATTCAGCTACATCGCTAATAATAAAAAGACAACGGTTATATTATGGTTCGTCGATATAGGTTTCTCGGAACTATTTCCACTTTTTTTTAGCGTAACATCCTAAAGTAGGGGTCTAAAAACCACATACATGATTTAACATGTACACGTCAAGTAAAACAGTAGGATTTAGGTTTTGTAGGCCACATTAAAAACCTGTCCAAGGCCGTATTGATAGACTACTATATATTGTACACGTTAACGTATACATTTTAAGGTATCTACATTAGAATTAATATGTCCAGAATATCATCGCACATAAATTACAATTAAGAACAGTTTTGTATATAATTAAATATCAACCAGTTTTCCGAAAATCTTAATTTGTTCCAGCATAAATTTAGATTAATTATGTCTGTAATTAAAGCACTCAGGAGCAGTACTCATTTGTCCTAATGGTTGTTGGTATTGCAAACGAGTTATTGCTTTGCCAAAGATAATTGTAGTTTAATGATAGGTACTAACTTAAATAACTATGTTATATATTAATATACTAGGATTGTAATAACTACAGTGAACCTTTTAAGACATAATTACGAATTTGTACTTGCAACGCTTAATGGAAGACAGTATGTTTTTCGAAGCAAATTTATATATTTTATACATAGATGTTTATTTGAATATTTGAAACGTGTTTTATAATTTTAAGGAATTTATATATTATATTTTATATTAAGATGTATATTTGAACGTGTTTTAATAATCTTAGAGGATACACAAACACAACCGAATAAAACTGTATGATATATATTATTTCTTGTGGTAAAATCAGTGACATTAAAGCCCAGGTAATTTCTAATTATAAAGTGAAGTCCCTACCTTTCTTAACCTCTCACTGATATATAGAAATTAAATCTAAATATTATGCATTATTACATAAAATGTGATGTGTATATAGCATGAACTGACATCTACCTTTTTAGTGAATGTAGGTGAGTAAAAATTATTGCACATGGACTGGTTTTTTATTATATCAGTGTAAAACTTTAATAAAAATATCACACTCTTTAACTAAATTATTTTGTTATTTTATTTTTTTTTTATTTTTTTTTAAACATTTTTGTCTATTTAAGTATTTCGTAATACAAACTAATATGGAAGTTTTTGCTATTTACTGTTTTAAGCATGGTATTCATAAAGTTTGCGTTTAAAAGGTTGAAAACCTTTATAATAAAGAAATAATAATCCTGGGTACCTGTCTACAGCTAAATTCTTTTCTTTAAAGAAATTAGGTAGTTTAAGAAAGAGAGATTATCAAAACATTAACATCTAACTAAAACGTTTTAGAAAACTATTTAAACACATACGTGGTTTTTTTTAATAAGAAATACAGGACACAAAATACTTATAATGGTTTTACTGGTTTTTCTTTTTAATAAATAATATTAAAACTATTTTTCTGAAAGGAACTAATGAACCATTTAAGTTAAGCTTTTTATAGGTTTATATATTTCTCAAAACAATTGCCAAGCCAGCCTTCATCATTCCATAGCAGAATAAAAAGAAAATCAATATGATAGCTACCATATGAGATAGTTAAGGAGAGAAAAGGGTCTTCATGAAACAAATGGCCAGTGTCTTGTAAGCATAGCAAAGAAATGTCTAACTGACAAATCCTCATTGACTTAGCGAAAGTTATTTTGAAAAAACCAAATATCGTTGTTGATTATATGCAAGGGGATTCATCATGGAAACGCCGTAAATTTTGAGTTTATTTTATCTAGAAAGTCGGTCATAAGGAATCGGGAAATGGTTATGAAAAATTCAAATTCTCCTGCAACTGCAGACATGGTCCAATTTGAAGATTAGCACAGGAAAAAGCCGTCGCATTTAACATTCCAAAAGGTATGTATAGCATGAATAAAGGATCCGTATAGTCTACTAAATGCAGTGAAATGAGATGCAGATTACAGGTATTATAACTTTTTACAGGTAACGTCGAATTGCTGCAACGTCCTGTGAAGAAAACAAACGGAATTTTCAAACGAGGACCAACTCGACTTATAGGGTAAGTATATTTATGTTTTTTTTTTTGTTTCATCACGAATTTACAAGCTAAATACTTCTATCAATACGTCTGTTTATTTTCTAAGCAGGATCTGATGGGGTTTTTAAGAATTAAGTGCAACATTATTATAATATCTAGTTATAACCTGGTATATATATCTGCCATTCAATATTGCGTATGTTGCTTTAGCTTAATAGACGAAATAATTTGATCAGATGTTTAGCGCAAATTAAAACTATTGATTGATAAGATACAAATATATCAAACTTTTACCTTAATTTCATTTTTTTTTAGATTTTGTAGAGAACATACATTGTTTATCAAAGTTAAAAACATTGATTCACCTTTACAATTCTAAATTCGTTTAAGATCATACGCGACCTATCTTCAATAATTTTCTTTTTTTCCTATTTCAGCGCGCAATCTAAGATTTCCACCCCTAATTATATGATTATGTTATTTGATATATATATTTTTTTAGATTTAGGTGTATAGTTTTACTGGGAAATATATATTGTAAAGATTTAATATATTTAATACGCGACCTTGGTTGTGTTCAGGTTGTCCAAATCTGATCATCATCGAGTTTCGAACAAGGGTAAGAACAAGTTGTCGACCATCAATCCCCAAATTAGAAAATATAACAATAATCTTAATAGATTAGAAACGATAAGACACTTTCGTTGTAAGCAATCTGTGTTTCTTCCACTAATGTTAAAAATCGATTTTTTGGTAAGTCATTAACTTACTCAATATGGACCCAATCTGATAAAATAGGAAATTGCTACTAAACAGAAGGTGGCGTGGCATAAGAAAGGAAGCGACAATCTGCCACTGACAAATTCATATAGATGTTATTTGATATAATAGACAATCGCGACTAAAGGCGACATAAGAATGGAAAAAATCATCTTCCATTGACAAATGAATTGTAAAGAAGAAATTGAAAACATTGATTTTCTTGCGGTATGTTGACATTAACTTTACCGATATGCATAGAAAACCCTAGTAGGCAATTAAATGTGTTAGTTCAATTTTTTGCCTGTCAACTTAACCGCCAACAGGCAGTTGTTACTTTATTCCACACGTACTGGTTTAGCTTTCAGCATACGTAATACAACGTTTATTTTCTAGTTGTCTTTTGAACATTGCTTTTTCAGCCTTTTATTCTCATTCCAATAGGAATTTTAGCCAATAATCTAATGTATACTTCAAACTCTGCACGTGTCATCTGTTTCTTTAGTCAAAAGGAAAAATCGGTTTCTTCTACTTTGAAATTCGAACAATATCACGCGAGGATCGATGCCTCCCGCTATATTGCTGAAAAAAACCATAAAGAGACTGGGTGCAAAAACTAATCATTTTATTCATAAACTATTTTGGGGTTAAGAAAATAGATTTTGTTTAGCTTAACCTTATAATTTGAATGGTACCCTATATCTTTATAAAAAGTTATTTTTCTTAAGGAGATTAATAAAGTCTAAAAACGGTCACGATTATTGAGCTCTCTTTATTAAGACTAGGGCTCTCATTATCACAAAGGCGAGTCAGTAAGAGATGAAAATTGTTTTATGATGATTTGTTAGCGATACTTATTAATCAGTGTCGCATAGATGCATGGTGTTGTGTTAAAGATCAATGGTCCTATATTAAGTATTGCTGACGTTCCACAATTATTACAAAACAGACTGTCTGTAAAAAGTTGTGTTTCCGCAAAGAAAGAGATACAAATTTATTAAAAAAAATCTGTGAAAATATTACACTATAACGACAGGTGTTTAGTGGAGATCATCACAAAATATAAAAAAAAAATTCTATAAAAATATTACACTCTAACGTCTGGTTTTTAGTGGGCGTCATCACAAAATTAAAAAAAAATCTATGAAAATATTACACTCTAACGTCTGGTTTTTTGTGGGGGTCATCACAAAATATTAAAAATACACCAACTTTTGTTACAGTTTTGGTATTATCTTACAAATGTATATCGGTACAATGAATTCATTAAAAAAATGAAGAAAATAACCACGACGATAGCATTATTCTGTGTGTAAAATTTCAAAGGCGTACACTCGTTACATTTTTTATGTTATTTTGTAACGTACTCCTATGAAACTTCATTTTATGGTAACATCATAAAAGCATAATGAAAATACTCACCTACTGAACAACGGAAAAATCGTTTAAAAATAAAATTTTCTTAAATTGTTCTAAATATTTTTATCTGTATTTTGTTTATCGTGGTCATTTTAATATATGTAAATGATATCGAAACAATGGTTTGCTAAAAGGTAAATATTTATTGTTTTTACTAGAATGCGCAGAAACATGCGCAATGAAATCTAAAGTGGGCCTCCTGAATATGTCATCTTATATTGTATTATTTTGATTCCTCTCCAGTGCCAGTTCTAGTTTCGAAATAATGCTTAAAATTAACAAATCATATTTTAAAAATAGTTTAACTCACTCCTTTACTAATTTTACATCGTTTCTATAAAAAAAATAGAATCTAAAAATAGAGAGTCACACCTCCTTCACCGTTCCCTAATAAAGGGTTGCATTAAAATTTAGGTTTTTCCAATCAAATAATAAGTCAACCTTCGGCCAATAAAACTAGAAAAGTACCAAATCTGTCAATTTCATTGAGAAATTGAACACCCTTTTCCTGCTAGATTCTCTTGATGAGAATTTAAAACAGAATGAACGGTTTTAATGATGATAAGTCATTTTTTAATCTTATATGAAGGACAGGTTTTATTTTCAATTGGAAGGAACGCTTGTTTGTCTTGTGCCAGGATGTCTGAAGCCGCTCAGCGGTTGAACAAAAAATGTGAATATTAAAAAGAACACTAACTCCATGATATACAGAAACCACAAAAACCTGTTTAAAATCAGGAAAAGCTTGTTAAAATGTGTTAAGGCCAGAAAGTTTATATCCATATTTTTAAACACACAATAAAAATGCTTTCATATGACATAGTTTGTCTTTACAATGTGAATTTGCTTTCCGTATGACCAAAGTATTGTTATACTCGTTTTTCTGTGATGTTTTATAGGAAATCAATAAAAACGGTATAAGACGACCCATCTTTTAGGAGACAGTAATTAAATCTGTCTGTAATTATTGAGATTATGGAACGATTTCTAGCCACAAGGGGGCAACTAAGGCTATCGGGCTAAGCGCTGTTGCAGCTGATGTCTGAAGCCGTTTATCACGCAAAATCTAGCAATTGTAATATAATAAATATAAAATTAAAAAAAAAAACACGTTTTTTGCACAGCCATTTCATTCGCATTTTCTTGAAAGCTTCTGATACTTCTGCTAGAAAATGAGATCTAACCAACTTATTATATATATTTTAAAGCTAACCACTTTTTACAGCATAAGAATTTCCATGCAATTCATAGCAACAACAATAAAATGTGTCAATTACAAACAGACCCTATCGAAGATAGACGTCTAAATTCTGTAAATCTGCATATTTCGCTACTTATACATTATCGTTGTCACGTCGAAACGTAAACATGTTTTAATCACTGCAAAATATTTTTTCTCAGCTTGAAATATGCAATTAGTTTATCACAGTGAAACATATACAATCTGTTTAATTATATCAAGACACATGTAACATTTTAATCACCTCAAGCATACACACTTATACCAAATCAATACAATGATTCTACCATTGCAAAATATATACGGCATTTCTCAATACAATAAAGACATACACAACATCTTTATAACAGCCATACTGTAAACCTAACGCTGTCAGAGCTAGACTCGTATGATTTCACATTAAGGCATACATCTGTATAACAGCCATACGAATGCAATGAGTCAGATCTATGTGGTTTCTCGTTTACACCATAGCTTCATAATATCCTGTAGCCCTTTTCACAAGAAAATCTTAAGATTATTTTTTTATTGTAAGAGAAAACTTTACGATAGCACATACCCTCTCGGAAGTATTTCAAAACTGTTAAAATCATTAAATAAAATAAACAAGATAAGGAGCTAAATTTAATGTTTTGAGCCACACTATACTGTTATCTCGCATTATATAGCAGTTATTGTCAGACAAATAAACATGTAAATTCTTCACATTTTTACCCCAAATTCTTCTTGTTAGAGTTGTTAGAGTTACCTATGTTACATAAAGACACATTGTGATTGTGACGTCAGATTCCTACTACATCACATCGACTTTACTCAATGTATAAGTAAGTAATGACTTTTTTTTTCATTTTTGCAACCTGTTTATAAATGAAAATTTAGATTTGTTCATATGTTTCTCCTGTTTTATAAGAATTATTAAGTAAAGAGAGATTGTTGCAAGGGAAAGGAAAACTCGCACGAGAAATAATAAGTGAAACCTCTTACAGATGCGTTTGTAGGGTTTCTCGTATGAGATTCTTAAGTTTTTTTGAAGCTGCCCATCAAGTTTCATATAATTCGCCCAACGCATAAAGAAAAAAACAGTGGAAAACTGAAGTGGGACAGACAGACGGACGGACAGACAGACAGACAGACAGACGGACGGACGGACGCAGAAGAAAACTATAGTCCCCTCCGGTGAAAACCGGTAGGGGACTAAAAAAGAAGCAAACGCTAAATCATTCTGATATAACCGGATCTACCTTCTCTCATCGGAGTGACACGAATCTATGGACGGGATGATAGCTTCAATCTCATTTCAATATCATGCAATTTACTACGTACAAAAAAATCAGAAAAGAGATAATCGGGGTAGAAGGGAAATCCGTTTTACACTCTAAAAAAGCATTAAATTCTGAACATTAATCCAGATGTCTCTACATGTACTTTCAAGATAGACAAAATGTATTTTCAATATGCCTAGGGAATTGAAAACTTGGCACACATGACTAAGCAGAGGTTAACTCTAATCACAACTTTTTTTGTACCACGATATAGCTTTCAATGGAAAATACTGAGAGAATTACAAGATTCCTAGCCTTAGAGTAAAATAGTAATCCAATACATACAATTTGATGGACACGTAAGGAATTATGGACTAATGTTGTTATATATATAAACTACCTGAAGGACCTAATTGCATATGTAGATCCGTTTAAGATAGTGGCGGATTTTTTACTCATAGTTTGCTGAGTCTGCAGAGTACAAATTAACAATATTTTGTCAATTTAGGTGATAGAATGTGCAGTTTATGTAACTAACCTTGTTATGAAATATACCTTAAAACAAAGACGACAAAAATGTTGATTTGCTTTAAAAACATTCATTTCTTCAAAGTAGAAATTATAACCATAAAAAAACACATTTTGCAAACACAGTTGACAAAACATTATCAATAAAATTCCTGCTCTCGTTTTTGAGATTGTGACGTTTATAAGTTTAATTACCCATTTTTCATGTTACATTAAATATTCAAAGGTACATAAATAAACAATGGTCTCATTAAGAACATGCACAGAACATGCTTAAATGATTTGACAACGGCGCTTGGTTTAGTCATAAATCATTTTTATTTTGTTTTACAACATGACGACAATTAATCTTTCAACAGTTATTACATGTATTTATGTTTGTAAGGATAGTAATTAGCCAAGAAACTGATTTATATCATAACATCGGGCCTTACTGAAGGTCCAAGATTGAACATATTTAAAGAAAATTGTCCACAAAATGATTGAAATATGAAGGTTTGCATTTTGTTTTGGTATAAGAGATACTTTCAGATACATGCGCATTAACATGAACATGGATATTACAAGGTCATGTTTCACGGTGCAATTAACTTCGCAGTGTTTGCCGTTCACTACATTATCTGCCTTCGAATTTGTTTTGACTCGAGACTCGATCTAGAGATAATCTGAAATCAATGTGATTAAGATTCTTGTAAAAGTTAATTTCTTTTTCTACTTTCTCATCTGTCACGCGGACAGAAGGGGTAGATGAACAGTTCTTAAACAACTAAGATTATTTTTACTTTTAATGATATATGTATAAGAAATGAAATTTGCAAAATGCCTTTATAATATTTAACAAATTTAAGTTTGAATAAAGTGAAATAGTATTGATAGAAATATAATAAACATCAATCAATGAAGCTTTAAGACGTTAAAGAAGATAAAGATAAAAAATGTATAATTAAATTGTGTTATTGCACATTACTGGAGGTTTAAAATGAGAAAATTATATTTGATTCTCTTTTAAAGCTGAAACATAAGAGTAAAGAAAAAATGATTCATTATCCTAATGTATTTCATACATTGTTAAATGAAAACACTACTTAACAAATAGAAAATGCATGAATAAAACTGCAAAGTCATGAGGTAACAGTGTTTGAAAATAAAACAAAATAGAAAAACATAAAAAGTAGCATGTGTATGGTGTATAAAAATGTTGTACAAATTTTTCTGAAATGTTATTTCAATCAAGAACAAATAAAAAATGTCTGCTTTAGCAGTAAACATATTCAATTCAATTTAGAAATTATTTGACAAGGGAAAAATAATATCAATGAAATAACATTTTTCTTTACAAGAGAAGAATATCATTGAATATAAATTAGATCACCTCGTCTCCTTTTGTATCTGATAACGTATGAAACTCAGACAATGTCATTACCAAATGCAATAGTTACTTAACAATTTTTCTATTTGCGTCAGAATCATTCCACAAAGAGGACATTGTTTTGATAAGCATCTTGTTCATTCCGGAAAAAAAATTAGTTCATAACCCATAAAATTTATTTGAAACACAGAGTTAGTCAATTACGAATTGCTGATGGCAGATTGATTTTTTAAATTACAGAAAAAATAATAGAGAATCTCAATGGTAACAACAAGGGATGTGAATTAAATACCTCGCTCGTTTTTTTCAACCAAATGTACTCAGATAAAAATCTGCAATAAAGCGATGTTCTTGAATTTTGTATGTAACATGTTTTGATGAAAAATTCTATGTTTGGAATGTTGAAACAAGTGTTTTGCCCATGGAGCTAAAGAATAAAGTTTATTTGTAAGGAGTCTAAAAATAAAAATGCTGTTGGACCTTATTTGTTTTTTTTTTTTATCATTTCAATTACATCGTCAATTAATTGTTATGCTTAACTTAAAGGGTACATGCATAAGCAACCATTTGGAGACAAACTTAAACATTGATATGATTCAATTTAATGAAAATTAACAACGTTCGTATCCCTTATTAGAACGATTGTCACAGGATGAAGCTTTGCCATTTTGTCAACTGAAAGGTGGCTGGAAGATACTAAAGGCATAGTTCTGCTTTTCATTTATATATATATATATATGCCCAGTTGACTGATTGGCTAAATTTCGTCCAATATGCTACAAACGAATTTCAATTAATATAACAAAACACACCCTACCCCAGTATACAAGATGAATACACCGACATATCACCAGTTTTCTCATTTAACATATCCTTCATTTTCGTTTTCTTTTGGTTCTGTTTTTCACCTTTGAATAATGAACAGGATTCAATGAACTAAAATAACTTAATATTGCCACATATAAATTCATAGTTTGGTGGAATTTACAACCTAGTTTCTTTTTCATTGCCATTTGATGTATATTTTTCCATACATGAATATAAATAAATCAAAGAACAGAGAGATTGGTAAAGCCCGATCTGAAGAGCATGACAAAATGACATTTTATTGGCCCACCAACACAATATTTAGAATTTTGTTTAAAAATTCATTTTTTTAAATTTCATCTACATAATCCAAGTCTGTATTTGTTATTGTTATTTTTATGAACTGATATGAGAAGGGCATTGAAACAATGAGAGAGAGAGAGAGAGAGAGAGAGAGAGAGAGAGAGAGAACTAGTTTTCCCTTAGCTTTCTAGTATTGTATTATTTATTGTCAATCAATAAACTAAGATACATACACATTAGGGGCCAGTTTACTATCAATCCTAGACTCATTCGCTGAACATTTTTCAGGTAAGTAGAACAATTAACAAAGCTATGGAGAATTTTAATTAGCCTTGTCTCGTTATAAATAAACGGACGCAGTCTCTTGGTGGAAACTAATTAGGATAAGTCTATTTCATAGCCTAGTCTAGGCAATATAACACCACTACTTTGACAAATGCTACTATGTAAAAAACTGACATAACTAGTTTCTGTTTTTATTAAAACTAAGACGACATAAATCTATGTCATTGAAAAAAAAATCTTCTTCAAATTTCATAACAAATGCTACAAGGAAATGACCTTACAAAACAATTAGAAAACACAACCTGGAATTTTGTTTATTGTTCTAAAGCATCATTAGTGCAGACACTTTAATTTGTTTGACATAGTCTTGGATAGGGAGCTGTGGTAAGAAGTGTAATGCCGAAGGCTTTTCTTCTTTTCAATGGTAAGTCTTAACAGAATGTAGACGAAAAGTAATTATAGAAAATATTGTTCTTATTTTCATTATATACTGTCACAAAGGTTTTTTTTTTGGACACGATTAGTCATGAACATGTCAAGTCGTGGGATTGTATTTAACGTTTTATTTGTATTCCAATTTTGAAAATAAAAACAACTGGTGAAGGATGTTGCTTATGTAAACTCATTTTACATGAACTACATGACTGCAATTTCTAAGAAATTCAATAAGGATAAAAAAACCTCTGTATTTTCATTTTTAGATATGAAAGTCATAAAGGCATCTATTTAATGTTGCTATATCAAACAAATCCCAAACTAAGGCCTGAAGTATACTTTAGTTTTTTGGGGGTTTTTTTGCATTAACTATTGGTCGAACTTTCCTTTGTGCATAACAACTGTAAAGGTTACATAATCGTAGCAAATAGCAGTCTTTAATTGTCAACCTTAGTGCATTCATATTAGTCGAAAGCAGGATGGCACTACATCAGATAACCCAAAAATACTGCTATTTTATTTTTTATTGTCATAAGCGCTGAGAAGTTCTAATTTTTTGTACTTAACAGTTAAGAGATGTGACATAGTCGTACAAGATCAAAAATGAAAAGAATTAGTACGCAATTTCAGTGGACCAGTATTGATAAAAATAATATTGTGATTTTTAGATTTCTATTGTTATCTCAAAGAAAAAAAAAGGAAAAAAAATTCAATTTTTTCGTTACGAAAGAGGGTTTGTTTTTATAACCACATTAATGTAAGCCCGTTGGGGATTTGTATTGAGAACAATTCAAATGATATACAGAACAAATATAAATATCTCAACTTTTATTGCTTCATTTTACCTCTAACGATGTTCATAATCACACCATTTACATATCAATCATATTTAGATCAGGGTTGTGCTAGTATTTATCAACAACATATATAAATGTTCAATTTACTGATAGCACAGGTTTATTCAATCATTTACAATCGGAAATAAACCCTGATATTTCAATGATTTCTTGTAATGATTTTAGATTGGTAATTCACAAGGTCTGCAATTTTCTGTGATCATTTTTTTCTGTTTTGCGCTGGTAGTAGTTTAGCTCCAAGTTCATTTAGTTTCCTAAACCTGCAACATGTAGGTGGATATATGCTACGCACTATCGGTATGACCATCTCGTCTCAAGGATTCCATTTTCTAGATAACGTCATAGGCCTAGGAGGACAAATCAATATACAAATATTAAACCCAAGACCAGGATTTTAAAAAAATAATCATGATCTTTGGATGCTAGTTTTAGTTCATACATCAAGATGACTGATAGAATCTGTAAGGTTCAGAATGGTATCTTTTTAATGTTATCCTAAAAACTGCATTTAATCATGTCATTTTTTTTGGTGTATTGAAAAGATGAAATAAACAATATAAAAGTAGAGTCTTTTAAATCTTCGTCAGCTTTACTCGTGTTTAAAGGAGACCATTTTATTTTTTTTTTCCTTTTATCAGAAACCACTGTTAATACTACCTGTTGTAGAAAACTGGACGAGAATGAGAAAAACAGGAATAACGCGTGAATTCCCGATCTTGCTGATGCTGTTGTGGTGGGAAGAAGTCATCGCCAAAACTACAGAGTACACACCAACCATATTGGCCGAGCAATGCAAAGCTAGATGCGCTATTAAGGTAAACCAGAAACTTGTATTTCTTTTAAAAAACAAACAAACAAACTCCGATTTCTGTTTTTATTTTATATGTAATTCGAAATAAAGTGCAAAATAACTGTGATTGCAAGAAGTATAAAATAATTAGCTTATACATCATAACAAGAGACCATGGTACATGTATATGGCTATCATGACTATAGCATATCAAAATATATATAACTTTCTAAATTTATGTAACAATTCATTTATTCTCTCTCTATCTCTGCTTCTTTTCATCATATCAAAGTAAAACAATGTAAGGTCCCTTTAAAATGCATAGGAAATAAGATTTAAGTTGTTGTAAATTAAATGTTAACAGTTCAGCTGATATTAAGAAATGTTTTTGGGTTTTTCATCATAGTGTTTGAAATGGTAAAGAAAATAAATGTCATTAACCGTCAATTGCGTGAATAAATCATCCCTCTATGCTAAAGTGATTTGCAATGCATATACATGTAGTTGCTCTACCACTAAGTCAGAAGTATCGATAAAATATTCAAGTCCACGTGTTGAAAATGTTGAAATATAATCCATACACTTAATAACGAGTTCATCAATCATCCCTGCGGATAGTTAACAAGAAAGCTGCACAATGAAATATGCCCGAAGGAATTTGTGGTTGAACCATTTTCACACACCTGTAATTAATTTATGACATGCTTTGTGCAAATACGAATACGTTACATAAATATAACCATTTTATGCATATTTTCTGTATATATCCCGAAATTGAAATTTATGACATTGAATGTTAAAATCAGAGAGAGAGAGAGAGAGAGAGAGAGAGAGAGAGAGAGATGAATATTAAACTTATCTTTATCAAGAGACTGCAAAAGGGAGCAAAAATTTATGTCATCCATTTATGAAGTGTGTGAAGGTTGGCATTATGTCCAAATTATTTTGTTTTTTTTGTACTAAGTCTTATTTATGAACTTTCCGACTGTTTTTCAACGTCTTGATATAATAAACAACCATTTAATAAGACCGCCTTGGAGAAAAAGTATCTACAGACACGACATGAAATAAAATAATGATGTTTGTATCTGGTCTACCACATAGAAAACAAAACCACATACAACCACGCGAAAAGAGTTTGAATAACAAAGCATCGTCGGCGACCTACCGCCAGTCTTAGACAAGTGTCACAGCTGTGGACCAAGTTATTTAACTTTTTTCTAAATCATTGATGCAATGTTTTGTGTCCCAGTGGGAATTAAATACGGTTTTTATACATGTAAAGAAAAAAAAACAAGTTTAAATAATAGGCAACCTTTTTACACTTAATGAAAACGAGGTATTTAACTATAACAGGTCATAAATTTATCTATCGTTTTTGGTTGTTTATAATTGTCATTTTATGTCTGTAAAATGAATTAAACAGAATTAATCTGTACCATTTTAGTTTTTCCTTTCAAATGTTAATGTGTTATGTATGAAGAATTTTCTAGACAAACATTTGTTATATGACAACAAAATATGTTAATAGCCTGAGTTGACCCCACACGAATTCAAGTCAAATTGAGTTCTTTTCCCCAATTACGACAGGGGACAATGACCGCTGAAAAAAAAAACAAATGATAAAATCCTACATCATGACAACTGCATTTGAATACAGAACAAATTTATAACATTCAAAATAAGAAAAAAGTACATCTTTGTCATTGAAATCATAAAAACCGCAAACACCCATTTTCTATGCTCGTACTTATAGCATATCTTAAGGGAAAAAGAGATAAAAACATTTACCATCGTGTTCGAAGTCTTGGTCCTGTGCCATTTTTTTTTCTATATTTCAAGGTAGTTTAATGATGCTTTGAAAGAGAAAAAAATCAATCATTGATGTACATGTACAGCAAGGACTTATAAATATTCCTAAGTTTTCATTTAAATAAGCAATGATGAAGCGTGTTCTGTGCAAGTGCTTATTATAAAAGAATTAATTATATTATATATAATTATTAAACATAGTCTGATATTTGAGGTTTTTTTTACCACCTATCCTATTGTTCCAATTATGATTAAAAACTAGCTGTAGGTTTTCATTTACTTACACACGTATATCTGATTGTGGAAAAAATTAAATTTGCTCTCTACCATTGTGTATATACATGTATATAACTGTCATTTTCATAGGATTAAAAATTAAATACTTACAATTTAACCGAACACTTTTCAGTCATTGTTGTTGCTATAAAGAACATGCTCAGAAGAATGATTGATAAAGGAAAGCTTAATTTATTGCAAAAATGTTACTAGCAAAAACAGTACTGTAGTAATGGGCAATTCTAAGGTACCACATATAAATCAAATGAAATGCTGTTCTATGATAACGTTGATATTTTGTTGCATTATATAGAAATAAGCTAATGAAGATGTCGAAATCTGTGGTTTTTACTGTCATTGTTTATTTTCTATTTTTTGAAGGAAATCAATCAACAGGATTGCTTATCTAGTTGTTTGCTGTCTCTATCTGAACTATCCAGTCAACGGGTTTTATCAACAGGTGTGTAAGACGAGAAAACTTCACACTCTTCTCTCTCTCCCCCTCTCTCTCTCCCAAAATAAGATAAAAGAACAATATGATGATATGCCAAAAATATACTAATAATACTTAAAAAAATGTAGTAATCGCTTTACAAAATAGCAAAATTGTATGTATTTGCTAATTACAAAGATTGCTTGTCATTCTTTATCCAAAAACCAATAATATGAAATGATACACTGTCATAATTTTTTTTTACTATATTGATATAATTTTTAAAGGACCCTACTTAAAGTACTATGCTTCACTATGTTAAGTGTTTATTAATATAAATAACATGATTAAACATTCTAAAATGCTAAAAATGTTAATACATTATCAATTTTATATCAAGAATATGTAATATAAAAAAAATAGCGTATCATATTATGTCTTGCAGCAACCTTGGGCAACCCGTCTATCAACACGTGTGCTTATAATGAGCCTCCTAGAGTAAACAAATCCAGAACTTTCAACATCGTTTTGAAATGGAATTATGGGAAATTAGATGCTGAAATTATTACGTATACAATATGGAGGAAATTGGAATTTGAAGACAGGGACTGGCAATTCGTCTGCTCAGTAAGTTAGTATATGTATACAGTGTACATGTATATGCTATGCAGTGGTATCAAAAAGCAGAGCTATTATATATTTCATCAGAAATCCTTTTCTCTTCAATTTTAAAGTATCAGTTGAAACAGCCAACTGCCTCTCAAAATCAGAAAGCAGATTGGACTATTCACTGCCTTGACCTTGAAACCATTTGTGTTGTTAAATGCAATTACATTTCTTTCCTCACTTTTAATACTCACGATTAAATATATTTCTTATTTTGTTGATTATTTACTTTAAAATTATCAAAGCAATTTTATGCATTGAGATTAATTTTGCATCGAAATTAAAGACGACATGTCATATAGTGTAGTTTATTGCATGCCGATAATCTTATGTAATTTTCAATATGCATGTTATTGTCAAAATGTTCCGAATGACATAAGGGGAAAACAAAAACATGACACGAGCTTTACTTAAAGATAAACAACAGGTTTAATGTTCACCGGACATGAAATTGGTTCGTTTCGTTACGTGTTAGTTTCTCAGTAGATTTGATCACGTACCAACCAAGGTCATATGCCTGTGAACTTTTTAATATTGCCGTTTATTACTAAACACGTTTTTACGTTTGAAAAGGCAACGCGTCCATATTCATTAAAATCACTGTGTTTTTAATTTTACAATAATCCAAACGTCAAATGATCAACGCGTGCGGTAATCATTGTGACGTCATAAAAAGTTCACACAGAATTGATCGTTTTTGCTTTTCTGTAAGTTCAGATAAGGTAATATATTTAGAAATGTAAATATAGGTCTGTATTTCGCCTATAACTCGAAAACCGATTTCCCGGTTTGGTAACACATCAAAATGCCTTAATAAAGCATTAGCAGCAAAAAAGGAAAACAAAATAGCTTTTTTATGTTTTTCTAAATTATTGCGGATATAGTGCGAAACACCAATCTTATTTTACTTTCTCTTGCCTATGGATTCGTTTTTAATGAGTGCCATTTTATGATTTTTTTATGTTCTATAATTTACCGGAAGCTACAAAAGCAAGAGAGGTCATAAAAACCGAAGATTTACTGACTTTTTGATGAGGTCCTAACACGTTAAATTCGGTCGATCCCATTCAATCAATGACTTAAATTCAGGAGGACTGGTAATTCGTAACCATCTTAAGATTATACCTGTCTCCTTAAAAATACAGCTCATTGGGGTAAAAAATTCAAAACTAAAATATCTGGAATATTTTGTTATTAAAACAATGGTTCATAGCTAAAGAATTGCCTCTAAAATGTAAGAGTTAGGGTAATTTGATGGTTAATGTGATGATCACCAGCCTCCTTAAAGCATTTCATTGCATTCCATGTAATTAACAAAAGAAACAATTCTATACTACATCCCAAAACAGGCATGTATATGCTGTACATGTATATATGCATATTTACAAAATTTATAAAACCCCTCTTTACAGAAATTGGGTATGCAATATTAATGTTTAGATCAAAGTAAGAGGAATGAAACGGTAACTAAAATGGCACCAAAAAGAAATTTAAAAATATTGATACATCAATTATTCAAGATTTTTAAATAAATCTGAACGTCGAAACAAAGCGGTAATTTTAAATGCCTACACTACATGCAACAGAGGTACAATGCCATGAGCGAGGGAGAATGTTTTCATTTCACTCTATCGTCATTTTCACAATTGGCGCACGAGCAGAAGCGACCAAATATTCGTGCGACCGAAAAAATTAGATATAAATCGTCAATTGTTGCCAAAATAATCGCATGTGAAAAACTATCGTACGGATTTTGCACGATCTAAGCGAGTGTTGTGCGATGTAAACACATTGAATCATGCGATATATCTTGCGTCTGTATGCGACTGTTGTACAATGAAAGCAACTGTTGAAAGATAATACATATAGGAACACACGAGAGACTAGGTGATCGGACGATTGAACGCGCGCCAATGTGATTGGACGTGCGATTATGCGTTCCATGGTACGAATGATCGTGCGAGTCAGAGGGGGTATATACAGCACCCATATTCAGTAGACATAGTTGAAAGCGAAAAAAAATACCGCCTAAGAAGATACAGATATGCAGCAGCATCTATTATTATACCTCAATATGATTATTCTATTATATCTGATTGGTCTAGAAAGTCACGTAACAGGGTGATGTCATAGGAATGAGAAAGTCAATATGAGCATACAATGTAGACAAATATGATTAAATCAAAAATATTTAATCATTATGATTCTCTTTATATCTCAGAACCAACTTAACTATCTATGATTTATGAAAGAAAAGTGAGATAGTTGCATGGGAAATCAAACAATCACGACGTTAAAAGTGCGACTGTTGAAAAGTCAAACATTATTAGAAATCAACGTATTCTGTGTAATCACATGTTGCTTGGTATAATAAAACGTTTATTGCATTAATGTTCAGGGAATATGAAGATATCTTCCCCAGAAAACAAATTTCTCCCGGGAAAAACCCTCGGGAAATATGATTTTTCTTGAGGGAATAAATCTTCATACATGTATTTTCCTCACCATCATGCAATAAATGTATGTTGTAAATTTTGTTTTGAAACAGAGATACTTATACAGGGTATATATACTAGTAGCAAAGCATGGCATATTAAGGCTGATAAGTCGTGCAATGATAGTATAACGTTGCAAGATTACATGGGACACGTTGAGCAACAGTCTCACAGTCGCAAAACAGACGCATAAACACCAGAGATTTATCTTACGATCTTTATAAATCATGTATCACTCTTGCGAGTACACACAACGTTGTAAAATGTTCGTACTAATGTTCGTGCGCTGCACTGCGATAATTTGGATCGCGTTCGGTCGCGTCTGAATAGTGTGCATGTCCACTATTCAGAGGAGACTTGATGCGACCAGTAAAACGTATGCAACGAATGCGAGAGCTCGTGCAACGTAAGCGAGGGCTCGTGCGAAGCTCAAAATTTTCGATCGCAAAGTGGTGTAAAGTGATCGTGCGCTAATTGTGAAAGGGGCTTTAGATACTAGCATTGACATTAAACATTATCCAACGACTTCTAGATATATTGTAGTATACTAGACACGAATAAACTTTACACTTGTTATATTTTTAGACAAACGATACAGTTTTGAAAATAGACGACATTGCACCTGATATAAACTACATGTTTAAAGTAGTTCCCGTGACTGTTGGCGATGTCATTTTACAGCCCGTAGAAACAAGATGGGTACGAGCACTTCCAGGTAAGAGCTTATTTTACAATTTCAATTTTATTGTTTTCAGTAAATCAATAGAAACAAAAATGCTTTAATATCAATGGCTAAAAAAAGATGACAAATAAATGTAAGTAACATAATAACATTTGCGTAAAGACTTAGCCAAAAAAATTAAGATATATATAAAGGAAATATTTCAAAACAGTTCTTTTTTGTAGTGCTTCCTATTTTAACCACAATGTAGTACTATTTTCGTACTCAAATCTAACCAGAAATATAAAACTTCTTTAAGGTATCCCACTCCTTAATGTTCTTGTATCAAGAATTTCTTGAGAAGTATATCATTGAAATCTGAAGACAAATCATACTTGAAAAATACAAAGATTATTGGAGGTCAGCATTCATCCCTCCGAGTTATGGCCAACGTAATTTGACCTTTTTGCACCTAAAGTGCGATTTTTTAAACTGATTAGGATTTGTTGTCAGCGTTTTTGATAAAGCATACTTTTTCCTTAAAATATCATTTTCAATTTTGCACAATGAGCACACTGAATGGATGTATTACAAATAAAAAATTGTATGAAAAGCTGCATAATTTTTTTGTGTGACATGTTTCCCCTTAAAACCGAAAATTTCTATAATAGTTACAATTTGATTTGAAATGAAAACATTTGGAATATCAAGAATTTTATAAGATTAATCCAATTTGCTTATATATGTATTCAGGATCATTTTGACATAATAAAACATGGGGGTCAGTGATATTAAATTTTAGATATATGGCTTCAAAGATAAAATTCTCACAAGATTTGGCTATAAAAAATGTTTATACATTGTCTATATATTCGCATGATTTTATGCTAAACGGCTATCATTCTCTAAAACTTTAGTTTTGTACAAGTCACACGGGACCTATAGAACAAGTCACAAATCTATCAAATGTTAAAAATGTGAATATGAATAAAGTATGATAAAAAGAAAATTATATCGAAAATTTATAAAATTGCTTGTTTCTGTCATTTTCGTCTTAAAAACCTTCCGCACAAAAAAAAATAGTTCCCACCAAAACTTGTTTGTTATTTGAATCCAAATGGATCTTCTTTAAGCATGTTGTGTAGTTATAAAATGATGATCTTTCCGTGAGGATTATACATGTATTAAGAAAATCATATTCATTAAAAATGAACATCTGCACAGTGAAATCAAAACGTAAGGAGTGAGAATATTAAGGGTAACTAAGCAGATGATTTGATTGTTATTCGTTCCTTTAAGTATTAACAAACATGTAACAACCACATACTCTTTTCCCCACAGAAAATGGCTCTGCAAATCGACCTCTACGCATCTCTGTGTCCAATGAAACCGTGAATGGGACATCTGTAAAAGTTCTTCTGTCTTGGGAACCTACCTTGGGTAAGTCCTATACCCCTGACAGGAATATGCTGCATGAATACAGACAGTAAGAGTGGTAGAGAATTGTCATCTTATAACCTCGCCTGCTACCAAAAAAAAAACAACAACAATTTTTCAGTTTTTATGTCACCTGAGTAAACTCAGGTGACCTATTGCTATCCGTTTTCGTCCGTCGTGCGTTAACAATTTACATTTTTAACTTCTTTTAAAAACTACAAGGCCGATTGTTACCATTTTTAGTGTGAGGCATCTCTATGGTAAGAGGACTTTAAATTTTGATATGTATGGCTCTACCATCCCCGGGGCGCCACATGTGGGGCCAAATATGCAAAAAAAAAAGCCAAATTTTCAAAAATCTTCTTCTCGACTCCCACACATGTGAGGAAAAAATTGGTTGCATAGTTATGATGTCCATGAAGCCCTCTACCAAAATTGTGAAATTCATGACCCCTTTGTTGGGGTTCAGGCTGAAGGGTGGGGTCAATATGGCCAGTAAAAATGTTTTAAATCTTAAAAAATCTTCTTCTCTACTCCCATTTAAATTTGTTAAAAACTAAATGCATGAATATGATTTCCATGAGACTCTCTACAAAAATTGTGAAACTCATGACCCCTGGGTCAGGTCTAGGTTAGGGCTAATATGGCCATATTGTAAAAATGTATTAAATCTTAGAAAATCTTCTTCTCTACTCCACTATAAATTAGTTAAAAAACTAAATGCATGAATATGATTTTCATGAGGCCCTCTACCAAAATTGTGAAATAAATGACGCCTGGGTCAGGGGTTAGGCTCCAGGGTGGGGCTAATATGGCCATACAGTTAAAACGTTTTAAATCTTAAAAAATTTTCTCCACTCCCATATATATTTGTTAAAAACTAAATGCATGAATATGATTTCCATGAGGCCCTCTAATTGTGAAATCTATGACCTCTGGGTCAGGGGTTCAGGCTCTAGGGTAGGGCCAATATGGCCATATAGTAAACATGTGTTAAATCTTAGAAAATCTTCTTCTCTACTCCCATATATATTTGTTAAAAACTAAATGCCTGGTTATAATGTCCATGAAACCCTCTACCAAAATTGTGAAATTCATGACCCCTTTGTTGGGGTTCAGGCTCTAGGGTTGGGCCAATATGGCCATATAGTAAAAATGTATTAAATCTTAAAAAATCTTCTTCTCTACTCCCATACATGTGGGCAAAAACTGAATACATAGTTACAATTTCTACGTACTCCTCTACCTAAAATGTGAAATTCATGGCCCCGTGGTCAGGGGTTCAGGACATGGGGGGGGGGGGGGGGGGGGGGGGGGGGAGGGCAATATGGTGTTAATGCATATAATGTTTAAAAATTTTCTTCTCTATTCTTACAGATCTGAATAAAAAACTGACTTATAATAATGTTTATCAGGAAGTCATCTACTGAAATTTTAATTTTCATGTTCCCTGGGGTGTGGGTTTTGACTCTAGGGCATGGCCAAAATGGATGTTAATGCATAGAATTAAAAAATATATATTTACTCCCACACACCTGAAAGGAAAACTGTATTCATGATTTTGTAGACCAGATCTAAAAGTTTTTTGCCAAAATTATAGGTTTCATAGTTCTTTTTGAAAGATTTCAGGCAGAAAGGTGGTCGTCATTACAAATTAATAATTTTTTTTACTCCAGAATGAAACCTAATTAATTAAATGCATATATGAGACTCCTAGACAAGTTAGTGTATGGGTTATACATTTGTATGCTACTCAGGTGACCGTTAAGGCCAATTGGCCTCTTGTATTTTATTGTGTTTTTTAAAAAGGTAAACTGTGTTTTATAGCCATATTTGTAGGATTGCAATTTCACAAAAGTTGCACAAAAGGATTTTCACAATTATTATTTTTATATCATTTGGACTGCAGGCAGAAGTTTTGGTAGAGAATACAGATTGTTTTCAATCTTACTTGAGATCGATATTGCGATCAGTCGGAATACTTATTTTATCATATTTACAGAACAAGAGAAGTTTAAAGAATCTGTAAAATTAATAAATGTTGTTTTGATAATTAACGTGAAAAATGTAAATGTATGTTTTGGAATAACAGTGATTGCATATAATGAAACATATTGGTAAAATGAAAACTTTTTTAGTAGTAGAGAAGTTTGTTAATTCATGTTCATATTTTTTTCATACAGAGAGACCGTGTTTGTACAGATTATTCTGGATGTCCGCAAAATGTGATGTATCGCGATCTCGCGATTTGGATCTTACGGTAAGTCTGATTAAAATTAAAAAAAACCCATTCAGGTTGATTCAAATGCTACCACCTTTAATCACCTAACCCAACGTAATAAGAACAAGCAATTCATTTTAAATCAACAGATAACTATGTATTTCTCAGATCTTTTTGGTGGATTATAATGGCATATTTTGCAGCATAAATTTTGCATCTTGAACTGTATTCAAGTTTAAATGTGTTTTAACACTGTATTCCACATTTTTATTGAAATGTAAAGCATATGTTTTTACAAATTGGGGTTCATATATTAATTTGGAAAAGATAACTTTGCAATTGACAAAACATTGTTTTACTTCACATTAGGGTGACGTCAGAAGCAAATTGAACGGCGGGGGGGGGGGGGGGGGGGGGGGCAAGACTAACGTATGTACCAGAAATCTTGATAAGCAAGTTTTGGTTATGGTTATGTTTAACTTTGCAACAAGTAGGCAGGGTAAGGCTAAGTCGCTTTAGTCCCTTTCCCGGTTCCGACGCTTATGCATTTTGCATCATACAAAGCTTTCATAATGTTGAGCAATTTGTAAAACATATATCTACATTTTGTAGACACTACCAGAACCTTCTGTCTGGGTGACCAGACTAGGAGTTAGCTGTCCATATGAATTTAAAATCCAGAGTTCCCTAGACTCGTTCTTTACCTCTGTCAGTGACTTCAGGAACATGTCTTATCGCACAATGGACTGTCTTCCAGCAACTTCCTACAACTACAGTCTTTGTGGCAAGTTTGAAATTCTCTCTCTCTATTTCTCCCACTGTTTTTCTCGGTTTCTCTCTCCTTATTTTTCTCTCTTATTTTTCTCTCTCTCTTTCGCTCTCTCTCTCTCTCTCAATGGCCAGAGTATGACGAACTATAAAAAAACATATAGTAAGTAAAAATATAGATAAAACACATGTTGAGGAAATAGTTGGATCCTAAACAATAGTATCTGTTTGAAATAATGGTCAATGCGTCTTATTGTATTTATTGATTTATTTACTTTTCCTAGCTGTAACAAGCGTAAATCAGTGATTTTTGTAGTTAATCATGTATTTATAATAAGTTGTTAGTTTTGTAAATAAAAGGCATAGATATATATATAAATATATATCTTCAATGTCATAATCGTAATATTTTATGGATACCATGCACTCTCTTAAACATCGGGATGTTACACATTTATAAAAAAATCTTTACATGTTTCTGTAAAAAGAAGCCTTTCGTTTGAATTAAGAAAATACAAGTGTAGGCTAACATACGATCAGTCGCTCTTTATGCCAACTGTCACAGTATGCAGAGCGAGTTCCTTGAATCAAAAAGACTTAAAATAATGAATCGAAACTTTCTTCGTTTCCAGCACCAGATGCACCGTCTGAAATCACCATAAAAACGGTAAAAACTTACGTGGATGCTACCCACAACATGTCGGCAGGAGACATCATGTTGTCATGGAAACCACCGTCGAACGTCAGCGCGCGGAACAAAATCGATTTCTACCGTATAAAGTTCCGTAAAGAGGGTCCACTTCATCACCTACAGTACCTTGTTCCTCATGTTAACTACACAGACGTACCTGGGGTAAGAAAATGTTGAAAGTGCACATTCATACGGCTAAGATTTGGTCTATGCAAATCTTGTTTTAAAAACGACCGACACAAAAAAATGTGTTGATTTTTTTTTTTGTAGAGTCAAACCTGGGTCATTATCAAACAACTACACTGGTTCAATGACTATCGGTTTTCAATCACCGCAATTTCAGCTGGTGGTAAAAGCAAAGACGACGACTGTGCACAGACTTTCAAACTAGGTAGCTACATACATATTATCTTCATAAAGATTACCAGACTTTTTTGATGGATTTTTTTGTAAAGAAAAATCCTACCAATATAAAAATCATACCAGCTATAAAAATGTGTATAATTATTGTTTGCTATGTACAATCATTCCCATCAAATTATATCATAACTGAAATTAAATGGTATAAAAATCTTAAATCTACTTAACTAAAATGTCCGAACAAATTTATTTTTTACAAATACACTGTATGTACATGTACCAAGAGGAATAACTTTTTCTAAGAATAAAAGGGATCAATACTTGTGCTGTAAGCACACTTTTCCAAACACGTTTTTCCAACATAAGTTAATGACTAAAATGAGTTAACCGTAGATGTTTATAAACTTTAAACAAAATCCTAAAATACAAAAACTGTCAATTCTTTTCCATAATTTGTTTATTTTTGAAAATTCAGAACCGTCAAAAGAGATCAATTAGGTTTTTTGTTAAAAAAGAGCAGCGTGTTGCATTTGAAAATATAAACTTAAAATTTTACAGATATTTTCAATGTAATCAGTATTGATTTTTTATTATGTCATTTCAGGGGAGTTCTTTGAGTTTACAAGTAAAACAGAAAACCCCAAAGGTAATTGAGATGATCACCATCTTTACAAATGTTATTGGTGAGCACATCATATATGTAATAACGATACAAACTTTTACATATATTTGTGAGCACGTGTTACATGTAATTACAATGTAAACTTTAATTGGTGAGCAGATATTACAGGTATTAACAAAACTTCTACATTTTATTAATATGTTTTCATAATTCTTGAAAACGCTAACTTTTATAACAGAATTTGGATATCATATTTCTGGAACTCTATTGTTTTGATTTGCAATGTTTCTTATAAATGAAATAAGTAACTTTACCCTTAGGTCTCGTTTTAACTTTTTTATCGCTGAATCTTAGTTTAAATTAACCGCATTAATATTTTCAGAAAAGGGTACCCAAAACGAGGCTGTGATTGCAGTTGTTGTGGTGGTGTTAGGAATTTTCGTCGCCTTTTTCATCATATGCATCATTAAACGAAGGAAAACTCGTCAAGAAGAAGCGAAGAGAAAAACTAGTGATGAGGTAAACAATGTGTTAATTCACTTTGTGAGTTTTACATTATGACCATCTAGGATCATTTGAATGCATCTTTCCTTTCCGATATCTTCTTTATAAATGTAGCACATTGTTTATGTATGTGTATGTACATTCGAAAGTAAAAAAAAAAGTTGGTATTATATGTAAAAGGATTTACTACGAGACGCAAGCTAGCATCTTTCTTGACACACTATTCTGAAGTTATGATAACTGTTAGATAAAGATAATGTGTAAAATATGAGTGACTGATAAAAACATATAACTGAACCCAAACTTCTAAATTCGATATATGATACTTGTTTTCAAATTTGAAAGAAAGCTAATCAATTGAAAAAAATCAAACCAATGAAAAAAAATAGCTGAAGACCTTTAATAAAAATATCATGTTAATTAATTTTAATACATCATTAACAGCGAAAAGTTTTCTGTTTAAATTTCATTTTTTTCCGAAATCTACTTGTAGGCTTTTTGTTACCAAAAATGAACACCGCATTTATACTTGCAATTTTTTCTCTCAAGGTAACCATGTAATGTTGTAGTTTTTTCTACCTCTATGTGTATCTCTATTATGTTTGTAGGTTTCTTTGTAGGCCTTTAATCCTCTGTATGTTGCCACGCCTCACTCTTCCTGTCAAGAACCACTCCTTATTGATGACATGGAGATCTGCTTAGAGAATCTCCAACTTTTAGAAGTCATCGGGGAGGGAGCTTTCGGTAAAGTCCATAAAGGAGAATACCGACAAGATAACGGAAAACTCTCCATTGTGGCGGTAAAAATGCTTAAAGGTTAGTGGCATCAAATTTTGGTTTTGTCAATGTGATTGCTAAAAAATTAAATCATATTTTGACTTATAAGAAACATATGAAACTGAACAACGACTTTTTTCAGAACAGCTGCTTTCAAATAATGATTATGGCAAAATATTAGTCAAATGCATCGTTTTGTTTTTTGAAGTCTCATACATATAAAAAAAGTTTCTGGGGTAAAATTATCATTAGTTAAAACTGAACTTTATATATACATTATTCTTTTTTCAAAATGTCTATTCAATAATAAAATATGTCATTCTCTAATTAAATTGTCTTCCTAGCACGGTTACATGTTTCTATAAACTGCAAAGTGCTGTTCTAATTCTGTAGAATTTGCTGATAAAACGGAGGAGAAAAGCCTATTGAAAGAGATTGAAGCCATGAAACAGCTGGGAAATCATCCAAACATCGTGGGGATGTTGGGTTACTGTACTCAGTCCTCTTCCCTGTGTCTAATCATGGACTTCTGTCCCCTCGGAGATCTACGCCAGTATCTCCTCAACTGCAGGCACCAGGTTAGCGATTAAGCTGTCAATGCCATTAACCAAACACTTTCAGTGAACGTGGTCTGTTCCTTGTCTTTCGCCTACGCATCACAAGGCACCCCCGCAGACATGAATTGTGGTATCTTCAGCATTTGGAGCAAAATATTTGGTTGGTGACAAATGCATCAACTGATTTCCATAAATCATAAAAACTTTTTCTACTAGCCTATTTGTGAGATAAAATGAAGTATTGCTGAAGCACTTTGATCATTAAATATCAACATAATCAGTTCAAAGTGTTGAATCAAATTATCTGACATTTATTGATTTGAGTCGACAATAAAGAGAATACTAGATAGTTACATATAATGAAACATGCACATTTTGTTGACTTCTCTATTTTTTCAGAGACTTCAGTGCTCTCAAGTTTAAATTCAGTCTGTTGTAACTCTAACCTGAGTGAAACATTGACCGATTGCGATTTATTTATACACACTTTGAATACAAAGTAATAAAAATATGAATACATGACTGTATAATTATCATAAACAGGTTGTATTTTTTTCATATCGTATTTGATAATTGAAATAATGAAATCCTTCCACAACATGTTGTAGATGATGAGAACAGGCCAACGAGTCAATAGGGGCTCTGACAGTGGGATCAGTCCTGGATGTGAGAGAGGAAAGACGCCCGTATTTTGTAAGTAATATTGTACGATTGAAAACATCGAAAAGGAAATCGCATCATGAAGATGAGCTATGATTTAGCAGGAAGAGTGCGTGTTTCTATGGTAAATAAAAATAAATTATATCATTACACTTCACAAAGAAAAAAGTACCTGTACATCAGCACATTTCTGTATTCTCCCGACTCATTTGAAATTTAATTATCACCAGTTTTGTTACCTGATATTATAATATATTATATATAATATATAATGATTATTAACTAATAAATATTTATAATAAATTATTAATTATATATAATTACCAGATATAACCATTATACTTTAATTGCTTCATCGCTCTTTATTAATAAGCACAAATAGTATCTAGCAGTAAAGCTGACTAAAGTTTTACATCGATTTGATTTTTATTAATTTGTTTTGTTATGAAGTATCATCGGTCTTCATCTTAAATGGAAATTGTATCTTTACATTTGCTATTGGAAGCTTTAAAACTTCTGGCAAACGGTCAGTTGAATACAAAATATATACCTAATGTGTTTTGTATGAAACCTTAATTGTTTATATTAAATTTGCCAACTAATGATTGATCATAAATGAAGGCCATTTGAAAAAAGTTCATTCTGATCATAATATTTTGTTTAAAGGTATATATTCTATACCATCTTTTCTGATGTACTAAGATCCAACTCTTACATATCGTGATTTTAGCCACCATGTATAGAATTAGTTCCATATTTAAGTGGATTTGAATATGAAATTAGTAAGATGAACAGATATAAGCGTTTAGTTATAACACAATGTTTTACATTTATACTGAGCGAAAAAACCAATTTGGTACCACTATTCTACATGATTCATCTTAATTTTTGCTAAAGTAAATCATTTGTTTTGTTTTTTAAAATAGTGCGCCGTCCAGGCAAATCTAGTCTTTGGAAGATAAATACGATCACAAAAATAATTGCCAAAATATGTTTAAAGTCTATCACCATAAAATCTTACATGATGATATTAGACCATTTCTAATCGTGCTGTTATTTGCAATATATGTTATCTGTGAACATGTCTAGCCATGCCTGACATTAACGAGCAAGAAACAGGGAGATAGAGAAACTAGAACCCCGTAGATCTTCTTCCTTTTATCTTGAACCAATCATTATTTGTTTTAATAAAATGAACTGTCCTCAAACAGGCAGTTGATAGAGAAACATTTTTTTTAGATCGATAGTATTAAAAGTATTTATCTTTCCTTTCAGTTCCTGTAGAGTCCGATGGAACAGAAGAGGCTTCTGCTCTGCCTGATAGCTGTGGTATGCCTCTTACACAATAGATTAATCAGACATTATTAATGTCGACATGGAACGATAAAAATGTCTCTAAAAACCAACCGTAAATTGCAGGATTATTTATCAAAGAAAAATACGAATTTTGCATTTGTTATCTGTATCCGCCTTCAGACAAAGTACATGATACTGAAATATTGGTCCAAAAAGTTATTAAATATATAGTGCAAAACAAATTTTCAAAAGGTTTCAAATAATGAATTTAATTCTGTGAAAGAAGTGAAGTAAAGTTAACAGTATACCCGTAGGTTAAATGATCATGGGAAACATTTTACTGTTTTCTTTAATTTCATCTACAGATTCTGAGTGTTGCATTCACGAATCCACACTCTTGTCATATGCTCGTCAGATAGCTATCGGAATGGCAAGTACTAATCTTTCTTTATTCACATTCACCATTAATTAAAGATAAATATATTTGATAATGCTTTTTGTTACTCTACAATTAGTCACTGTCAGCAAAGAAATTTGATTAATACAAATTTCAGGTCAGAATACTATCTCTTTCATTAATCATACTAGTATGTTATTTCACAGCGTTCAGCTTTATTTCTATAAAACGATATAATTATAATTAAAAAGATTCAAACAAGGATCCAAATTGACTACTTGTGTCAAAGAAAAGCAACTTAATGAAGTAGTGATAGGTTGTGTATGACTCTATCAACTACAATATCTTTTAGGAATTCCTATCTCAGAAGAAATTCATTCACAGGGATTTGGCCGCAAGAAACATTCTGATGGTGGATAATAGAAGATTGAAAATTTCGGATTTTGGTTTGACACGTGATATATACGAAACAAATATGTACCAGCCGACTTCATCCCGTAAACTTCCGTATAAATGGATGGCGATTGAATCCATTTTTGATCAGATATTCACAATAAAATCCGATGTGTAAGTCAATTTTGAGGGTGATCGAGTAATTTTTTTTTAGATATCTAAAAGCATCATTTAATGTATGAAACATTTTTTCTTCCGATCATCAAAAAGTGCACAATAGGGTTTTCGTCCTTTGATATTTGACAAAAATTGGCCCTATATATTGAATATTTGAAGTGCTGTCTTTGAACAAAATTATGTGAGAGGAAAGGAAGCCGTGTATTAATTAAATTTAATGTTCATGTAACTGCCGATCCATGTGGAATAGTGACAATAGAGTTAATAGGAAATATTTGTATGACCTTTTTCCATCTAAATGCTAATAATCATTAATGTACATTAATGGAAGCTGACGCAAATATGATGAATGAATTGGTCGATTTTAACAACAATAAATGATGCTATTTTAGATATCGAGTTTTTTCACAATTGTTTTCCTTTTTTCTTTTTGCTAACAGTTGGTCCTTTGGAATTGTATTATGGGAAATAGTTACGTTGGGCGGAAGTCCATATCCAGGTATACCAAATGAAGATTTATTTCGTCTTCTTAAGGATGGATATCGGATGGACAAACCGGAAAATTGTTCCCCAGACATGTAATGTCACTTTTTTGCCAGACTTTAATATTTTACCGATTCATTTGCTTTATATATTTTTAAACAGACTATTCCAAAGTACGCATCACATTTTTCAATAACATTGAAATTGAACCCTTTTGCGTTTAGATCAATATTTAAACTTATACAAAATGGTAATTTTTTAAGGAGAATTTTTTTTAATTATAGATATCAAATGATGTTGTCGGCTTGGCATCCTAATGCAGAATGTCGGCCAAGTTTCAATGACATTAGACTTAAGCTGGAGACTATGCTGGAAGCAACAAAATCTTACATCAATTTGTCTGTTAGTGTCTCTCAAGATTACTACACGAACGACAACTCTTCAAGGTAATATCTTAAATTTGAGATGACCTAAGTTAATTCAGCTATCAACACCTAATGATATATTTTGATAATGTTTTCAAGAAATTGTCTGAGGCGCCGTGATGTTGATCCAACTTGGTTCTTCATTAGAACATCGTTCACGTACCGAGGAAAAACGAGAGCAATCTATTAAACAGGCTACCTACCTAATAGAAGAAAGCGCAAAACATTAACAAACATTTAAAAACTGAAAAATGTTTAAAATTTTAATGTCACGTATTAGTTTCAGGAAATTAATATAAAAGATTGCTTAAGTTAAAATGACGTTCAGTATAATTTTTATTAAACATTGCGGAGCGATGATGCGGGGGTGTTGTGTTAGCTGCTGCTGCTTTGCAGTAGGTGTTACATTGACCTCGGGCAGCTCGTACCTAGTTATTCTTGACCTTCTAACTCTGATATTGTGACGTTTTGTCATACATTTAGGTATTGTGTTGTCGAAGAAATACATTTTCTGATTTTCTACCGGTGGCAATTCTTCAAATTTTGTGATGCAAAATATTGAGATTGATTTTGATTTTGATTTTGCCTTCAAAACCTTTGATATCATTTATTTCTGAGTGTGTCTTAATTTTCTCTTTCGAAATTTGAATTTCTGTTAACAAACGTTCATAACTTTCCAACGTTATACTTTGACTTAATTGAACTTTTTTTTTTTTAGCTCAAATAGCATTTTTTTTCAATTGTTCAATTGAATTAGGATTTTGAGTAACAACAAATGTTCTTGTCTCAGATCTTAAACAATTCATTGCAACCGAAAGTAAAATATTGTCTGGATCATTATTAATAGTTTCTTTTTTAAAAAGTCTTGTTAAAAATCTTCAACAGATTCTGTTTTGTCTTGTTTCAATATTGACAAATCCAAAAAATGTATAATTCTCTAAATCTTTCCTGAAAAACAGATGTCAGTAACGTTGGGTTAATTTTATGTTCATACGGTAAGGAATCATACCATAATTTGGCATGACCCTCTAAATAAAACGGAAACGCATTAACCGTCTTGGAATTGGGTAAACCATGACATTTGGCCCACTGCGTAAAACTGTGTAACCATGCTTTGACATCTTGAGTACCATCTCCATTAAATTTTTCTAATTTGATAATTAAACACATTTTAAAAGGTATACAAAAACAGTTTCTAGCTGCTGATTGCACTGTTTAATAATTCCCGTTGATACATATTCCAAGCAGACGCGAGGGAGGTTCTCCAGTGCGTTGTGAATGTCCGGGACTTGGTGTGCGTCCGGAGCAATGTATCCGTTCGTGTTGATATGCTGTAAGCGTTGAATACGTGTAGGGAATCGCTTCGGTCCCGGGTGTTGAAGAGCAGCCCTGGCGTTTGCGTCCTGTGTAATGATCAGACGATGCCATGGAGGCGCCGTTGCTTTACGTTTGTGGCCCAATTGTGTTTGTTAGGTCGTTGATGGCTCTCCAGTGGCTTGGCTAGGACAAGTTGGAAACCCGGATTCCCCACCACTATATCGTACTTTGATTTCGCTCAATACGATATTTAAGTTAATTTTATCTTCGGGACCTTATTCGTCCTTGACCAGACACCTGACGTTGCCTGTGCCACGTTATATAACACATAACTATCTCCTCCTCTACCTGGGGAGTAGCCCTTTTCCCTGTGCAAAAAGAGGAGGCAAAAGACAGCTTCCAGATAACTACTTCTTTTATTTAAAGTATTTTACTTATAAAACATTCGGATTAAACTCCACAATATAATATAATGTATAACAAATAACAAAAAAACATTGATTACAAAAAATCTTAAAAATAGAATTTTATATTTACTTGAACCCCCTGAATCATTTTCGTTAACTTGTATTAAAAACCCGCAAGTATCTCAATATGATATTACCTGTACAAAAAGAGGAGGCAAAAGACAGCTTCCAGATGACTACTGGAGAGCTGCTTTCCCCGAACCTCATTTTTATACACACGGACACTGTACCTCAAATTTCCTAACCTTATAAATACATGAGCTCAAGTCCATACCAATGTTCTGAAGGACCGTGGTCTTCCATAGTATTTTATTCATAATTTCTGACCCGGTGCAGACACGTTCATCACTGGACTTAATTACCCACTTTTCTATGAATATAAACAATTATTCGTTATCTGTAAAGCCAATCCACTTTAACCAATTTCTGTAATATTTCGTTATGATATTATGTTGCTGAGTGCACAATCCCTTTTTCCCAAATCTTAAGTCGTAGAGAAAAAAACACTCGTCATTTTACATTTTAATGTTCTCAACAATAACTTAATCAATGACAACAGGTTATTCTGCGTAATGGTTATATAAATATGTTAATTTGACTACATTAAATTTCATCTTCTATTCATAGTTGTCCGTAAAAATTTACGTTACCAAAACTGTGATGTTAGCACAATATATTTAAGATTAACACGAACGTACTTAACGAACATACTTCATATGAACAAGCATAAGCGCGATGGATGCTTGAAATAATATACACACTTACAGGACATCGCCTTGCGATCGTAACTTGTTCTTTCAGATGGAACATCACGATCACAAACGATTCCAGTAATGAAAGAGTGCTCTTAATGTAAAGCACTTAGAGGAATAGTATTCACTGAAATTACCCTTTTTTAAGCACACAATTTAATCAATCCCTGGTCATTTTTTATTGTTATCGCTAACATTGTGGTTGCTTAGGAATTAAAATAATAAACGTGTCGGTATTTCTCTAGCCTTTAATGAAAACCTGAGTCTAATGAGGTCCACCGGCCGATCTTTATGGAAGCAGTCTAATGAGACTCTAAGAGCGTGTCCGCACTATCAGTTTCGATGATAAACTCATTGATCTACAGATAATTTGAAACATGCCTTTTTTATGGTAATGAAGGATGTAAAACTACGATAACTAAGTAACACGGTTCTTAATATGACAACTATGAAAACGGAGATTGTACATGAACATCACTAAAACTAGATTGATCAATGTAATTTGATGCAGTGAGCAGGCATACTAAAACCAGGATTGAAAAATTCATTGACTCTTTTTACGAACTTTTAAGATCTATTATAAAATTAAACAAAGTAATTTTTTTCAAGAAAATGTTGTTGTTTTAAAGGCCATTTCAACTAGTAAACGTAGCTACATGTATGTCCATTAATGACGCTATTATACAAGTTCGATTTGAATCAATTGGCTTGAACAATTTATACACTTAGGCAAGTAAAAATGTATTCGTCTTTGAATACTTAAACACAGAAATGTATTTTTCACAATTAAAAATAGATAAAAAAATAAGATAATACCAACCATATTCTAGAAGTTGAGGGAAACTTATATTGAATTGAACTATACTATCTGCCTCAAATGGTAATGCCCTCTACATTCCCGTTTTTATACTTATAACAATGTTTTACTAGGTTTGTTGAATGATACACGTGGTTAAAATAAACTGTCTTAACACCTTATGATGATATTCGTAGGCCTAAAGTAGGATTAATTTTTATTCCAGAAAGCAAAGTTCCTTAAAGAAGGAAACAATCAAAATTTCATTTAGAGGACATGATGCACTCACTTGTAAATGTTTGAAAAAAAAAACGATTCAACATTTAACAATGATGATCTTCGTAGGCCTAAAGTGGGATTAATTTTTATTCCAGAAAGAAAACTTTCTTAAAGAAGGAAACAATCAAATTTGTTTTTATTTTGGAGAACATGATGCTCTCAATTGTAAATGTTTGAAAAAAAAAAGATTTAACAATAACTTCGGCAATAAATTTCATATTGTTTTTTACCATTTTGGGAGTAGTTGCAATGTATAATTGGTTTACTTCACTAGTAAAACAGTCTTTTAAACAGTATCTTGTCACTTTCTCGAAGACAACGTACTTAGTGGAAGCCTTAATTCATAGATACATGTACTTCTTTTCATCAAATGCAAGCAATGTTGCCTTGTCTAGATAACTATTTTGTTAATCCATTTGCTGCAGTCTCTAGGTTATTACATGTTAGTTACACATTCAATGCAATATTGTGATCTTATTCGTGATTGTGTGTCTTTTGTTTATTTCTTTCTTCGTTTGCAACTATATGGCGGCCAATTTCATTTGCATTTTTAGGGACTCATCTCCCAATTCTGTACCGGATAGCGTGACAGATAGTACCGGAAGTAGAACGTCCTACTTAGTAATGAATACTCAGGGGGAGACGACTCCGTCACCAGTCATTCCAAACACCTATCTGTCCCTTCCACAAAACGTGCTATCAAACTCTTTGACTGAATGTAAGAGTGCCTGCGTACACGGGCAGGAAATGGCGTGTGGTTTCAACACAGAACTGTGCGATATGTGTCGAAGTTTACCGTGCGCTCTGTGTAAGACGGGTACGAAGAACAAACAGGATGGGGTTCATTCTGTAAAGTCACTGAAAGATCTTACGTCATCGCAGTCAAACGGCGAAATTAGAAAGAACCGAAACGGGAGAAAGAACGGATACTTGGATATTAGTGCAGTCGAAGTTACGCAGAATTCTGTTGACCAATCCTGTGTTTTTATAACAACTTAGTTATTTTAAAGACGCATTTTCAATAAAACAATTTTAGCTAAGACGTATCCGTCTAGTTTATGCAATGTACATTACTTAATGTGCCTTATAAGATCATTGTGCAAGATATGTAAAATGTATTAAAAGTATATGAAGTATATATTTTAGTACACGTACCGATACAATGCAATAGACATGTTACTCGTTATACTTAAACATGACGTTTAAAAATCTCAAAAGCATATTTCTATTATCACATTCCCTATTCTTGAAAAAACAGAATTTATATGAAACAATTTTGGAACTTAAGAAACCTGCAAAATTAAGAAAAAGGCGGTGAATAACATTTACACAATGATTTAAGGATGAATATTTTGTGTAAACATTTATTTTCAAACGGTTCTAAATAAAGCCACACATTGTAATTTATAGATAAAATTATTTTAACATTTTGTTTTAATTCATAACGATACATATGTAACAATATATATGTGTCACGGAAAAATTCGCCATTAAATGAATCCTTGTAGTGATTTTATCTCTGATACCCTTTAATTTGATGTCATGGAGAAACTGATCATATACACGTTTGTAAACTGATCGAAAATGTGAGGGACTATCAAAACAAATTTCTTCTTTTTTTTAATTTGTATCACTTATTTGATTTTTTGCTCAAAACCCAATCGATAAACAATGTGTTTATATTTTCAATGGTTCTGTGAAAGAAACACAATAATCAGGTTTTTTTTTTTTTATTTCTTATCCCAAACAAATTTTCATATTGTAAAAATAAAAAAGTTTTAATAATGATAAAGTGATTTCTTTCCTCGAATGTAAAACAATTAAATAAAACAAACTTACTCCGTTAAGTAAGTATTAATCAGTAAAATAAATGTTCACTAGAATAGGAAGTAACCTTTCTTAGCGCACCTGAGCTGAAAGCTCAAGTGAGCTATTCTGGTCACATTTTGTCTGTTGTCCGTTTGTCTGTCCGTCTGTTCATATCTGTTCACATTTTCTCAAGAACCACTGGGCCAATTTCAACCAAACTTGGTACAAAGCATTCTTAGGCTAAGGGAATTCAGAGTTGTGTAAATTGAGGACCACGCCCCTTTGCAAAAAATGATTCATGTAATTAGGTATTATTGAGAATTTCCGAGAATTGTCAAAAATCTTCTCTCAAGAACCAGGAAAGCTGACATTTGTGTGGATGCATCCTCGGGTAGTGTAGATTCTAAGTTGTGAAAAATCATGACCCTCGGGGGTAGGTTGGGGCCTTAATGGGGGGTCGAGTTTTTACATAGGAATATATAGAGTAAATCTTTGAAAATCTTCACAAGAACAAATTGGCAAGGAAAGATGAAACTTATGTGATGCATCCTTAGCTGGTGTAATTTAGAGTTGTAAAAGTCATGACCCTCCGGTGTTGGATGGGACCACAATGGAGGTTACTTTTTACATAAGAATATAAATAGTAAATCTTTAAATATCTTCTTCTCAAGAACAATTTGGCCAGGAAAGCTGACACTTATATATTGAAGCATCTTCAGGTAGTGTAAAACTAGGGTAAAATTAGGGTTGTGAAAATCATGAACCTCGCGGTAGGGTGGAGCCACAATGGGGTTCAATTTTTACATAGGAATATATAGAGTAAATCTTTAAAAATGTATATGAGGAAATAGTCCTGAAAAGGAATGTATGTATCAATGAATTTTTTTGTAGTTTACGTTCTGACATGAAAGGTCTCAGAAATGATAAAGTAAACAAAGCAAAAAGCTCCAAGCCACTTTATTTTCAATTGATAGTTCTAGTATGAAAATAAAATTATTTGGATCAGCAGTTTTAGAGAAAATTCTACACAATAAATTTGCTCTCCGGCGCATGTGCACTGTCGAGTAAATGGAAAGTGTAATTGAATTTACTAAAAAGACGGTGAAATCAATGTGACCATTTGATACAGCTCATAGTTTTTGATAAAACAAGAACCTTATATAAGATTTGGAATAACGTTCAATATATCGACTAGTATTTGGGACATTTTTAAGATATATACCTACAGAACTATCAACTAACAATGTAAAGGTGATGGATCGCTCAATTGTGAAATATACTTAAATAAAGTTCGGTTCTATTATTAGAACGATAATTGATATACAATAAATATGCATACACATGTTTGATCAACACTGAACCATTATGGAATTAAATATAGGTATTACAATTTTTTAATTACGGTATATAATCATTGCAGGTTTGATTTGTAAATATCGAACGCATTACAAATTGAATCACATACTCTTCTGAAACACATGTTTTATATATCAATAGTTTTCTTGTTTCTATCTGTTAAAATTTGTGAATATATTTCAATAATCAAGATAAAAAGAAATCGTTCAATTCTTGTATAAAATATTTATCTTAATTATTGGAAAAAAGATTGAAAGAAAACAATGCAAAAAAGATCAATACTATCCCATTTCTATGAAACTAGACTTATGGCAAGATAATACGATTATAAATGTTATTGTTATGCACTTTCTGTGTTTCAGATAAATACCAAAGTTTTTTTTGATAAAAAATGATGTTAACTAGAAAGTTGTAGTGTGATGTAATAGGTCAAATCTGCCTATTCATTTACACATGACACCGCCTTCTTGAATAAAAAGAAATTATCGAACAATTGTGAAATCTAATGCAATTTGCGATCGTGACATCATGATGTCCGTTTAGTATTATTAGCATGGTACACAAGCTAAAATCAGTAACAATGTCGTTGAAAACATTTTGCAGAATTACTAGTAACCCAAACAAAAACAAATAACAAAAGTTCTTTATTAAACAAAAACAATCACAATCAATTTGCAGACATGTTCTTATATAGTGTAATCATCTTGAAATCATGCGTCGTGTTTACATATACATATAAAAAGTAAACCCAAAACACATTGACGAATATACATGTAAAGTATAGAGGAATATATAAGCAACATTTTGAATATATCTAAAAATGTCTTCATTTTGCGTACATGCTTGTTTTATATGTGACATTTTATTTAATATATCTTTTAAAAATATGCTAAAATGCCTCAAAATGTAGTTTGTATACCTCACGTAAAAAGCACGATGAAATGCATGAATCCCATTTAAATTCATTCAAAACCCCCAAAGTCAGAACGTTTAAATATATCTGTTAATGCCCTCTTTGTTTGTACATGCTTGTTTTATATGTGACTTTGTATTTAATATATCTTTTAAAACTATGCCAAAATGACTCAAAATTTGGTTTGTATATATCACGTTGAAAAGCAGGATGAGTTGCACGAATCTCATTTAAATTCATTCAAAACCCCAAAAGTCAGGGCTGCGTTCAAGATCGTAGCTGCTACGTAGGGCTACGTAGTTGAACGGTAAGCTAGCCTATCCACTCTGTATATATTCATCGCCTTAATATTTTATGCAAAGGATCAAATTCAAGATGGCTACCTTAGTAACCACTTGGTAACAAACACGACATCTATTTACTAAGTGATATTCATCTTTTTAGTTATAATGAATTTTAATGTATATTTCCGCTTGAAATTAATACATTATGTCGGTGTAATTAGTCTTAGGCTAGCTGCTACGATCTTGAACGCGGCCCAGAAATATTAAAATGTATAAGGGCCTCTATACTTGCTCCGTTTTATTTTATAACTTTATCTAATTGTATTTTGATTGTGTTTTCAATAACAGAAGTCAATATACCTCTTATTTATACAATTATTTTGTGCTGTATTTACAGCATTCAAATCAAGTTTTTGAATGAGTATTTAACTTACAGATACATAAAACTTTATATGACGTTTTAGTTTATCTTCTGCTTTCATGACAACTGATATCACATGCCGATCATTCCTTCAAAAGAAATAATTTTCTGGAATGCCTTCCCCAGAAATTATAAATAAAATCGTGTTGATATATCTATCTATCTATCTATCTATCTATCTATCTATCTATCTATCTATCTATCTATCTATCTATCTATCTATCTATCTATCTATCTATCTATCTATCTATCTATCTATCTATCTATCTATCTTTCTATCTATCTATCTATCTATCTATTGAAAATGACAATAACAAACTGTCAACCATCTCAAAAATCCATAAAACGAAAAACAAATTCAAAGCAGAGCAGAAACACGGACCTGTAAAAAGATCGAGGTAGGATCAGGTGTCATGGAGGAGTGAGCACCCTCTGCTGACCGGTCACACCCGTCGTGTGCTCTATGTCGTAATCAGGAAAACCCCCGGAAAAGTCTGTAGACAATTAGGTGATAAATTATGGTCTAAGAATTAGTATGAAACATTCAGTCAGCATGCGACCCAGCCGAAGATTATATTTGCTGACAAAGTCGTTGTAACGACCATAGAACGATTTCAAACGAGACTGTTCATAGTCCTATTGTATCAACTTGTTTGTCAGTAGCTTGCCTATCTATCGATCGATCGATCTACATCTATCTATCTATCTATCTATCTATCTATCTATCTATCTATCTATCTATCTATCTATCTATCTATCTATCTATCTACATGTATCTATCCATCTATCTAATTCATTTTCTCGATATGATTACTTATTTATATATCAAAGGAATATTGTTGGTTTTTCTAACAAAAAAATTAATTGACTTCCTAACTTTCATGCCATTTTTCAAAGGGTTGAATACACATGTCAACGTTCCGTTTCAACTATTTTTCTAATCACGAGATGGTCATTTATACAAATACACATTTTCTAAAGTTTGATACATTCAGTTGTGTGTTAAACACGGTGCTATCGAATTCAATCAGCACTCAAACAAAGATTTTTAAAAAAATCAATAGTTAAAAGTCCAACAAAAAATCTAAATTAAAAATGTTCTGTCTAAATTTTGTCCATGCTTTTGGAAAACAGCTCTTTTAGAAAGTGGAGCGAACCAATCTGACCTAAAGAACATTATTTTAAGTTGTAACACATTACATATGTAATATTAACCAACTCACTGATTAAAAAAAATTAAACGTTAAATTCCTGCGCGTTCGCTTTTCTAGTAAGTACTAAACGAATAAATTGTGTGTTATTTTGTGAGTTATATATTGTAGGATCACAGAGAAAAATAATCAAAATAATTCACTACATATATCCAAAACCTTTCAAGGAATTAGTTTGAAAGTCTGTTTAGTTCACCCTATTTCTTGCATTTTACAAAACAATCTAATCAAACCATATATCATGAAATCGTATCCAAAAAATTTTTAATAGTACATGGCTATCTTGAGTTTTGCTTTTCACGATTTAACTATCGTTACTGAGTTAAAGGTCCATTAGATATATTCTGATCACTTGTTGTCTAATTCTATCAACATGTTTATCAACAGTCTATATAGGTGCGGTTTAAACATTTTACAATTCTGATTTTTTTTCTCTATTGTTTATTAACTTGATAAACATATGTAGCTAAAAATATTCCATTTCAAATAAATGGTCTATATAAAAGTTATGTTTTTGTATGCATTTAATCGATGTTTTTTCTTAAATTTTTATTTCATATATATAATTTTTTTTAAAAATGTACATGAGAAAAAACAAAGTATAAAAAATCATAAATTTTATTCCTTATCAGACAAAGTTGTAAAATCAATTGTCAGTGATGATTTGCTTTCTTTACTTGTGTATATCTTCTTAGTACAACCAAACTAAAAGAAAACCCAGAAATAATAAAAATAGGAAAAAAGAACACCATATACATATAATTCGAGAAATAACACTAATTTGAAGGGGGAAAACTAAAATAGCATGTACATTGTACTTACAATAAGGGCAACATATCCCATGAGTTCTAGTTGGTGTAAACCAACAAAATGAGCGATCTGGGCACTGAGAATGGCGGAAACATGCCGTTCTGCTCACCTGAAAATAACCACCTGGGCAATCCCCTCGCGGGGTTGGTTGACTCTGCCCTGTAATAAAAACGCCCACATTGAGTGATTGTTGAAAAACATACAAAACATTGTTGGATGCAATGAATGCCATAATTGTCCTTTTTCAAAAGGTTGGCACCTGAAATACAATGACACCTGAAGTGTCGTTTACAGAATGTAAAAATGTAATTATGAACAATGTATAAGTATTTTTAATGATAATAAACTGATCACTAAATCATAATGCGATTTGTGTAAACGATTTTGTCAACACATCCAAATACGTTTAGCTATAGTTTAAGATAATGTGATAAAGATAAACATGTAGTAGTTCATATACTCACCAAAGGTTTTAGAGCAGCTTAAAAACACAATTAATACTAAGAATGCAGTTCTGTTCTTCATTTTAACAATGCTATAAAATCACAAAACAAGCATTGTCCTTTTATTCGGTTCTGTAAGAAAAAGAACAACAATAAATCACGCTGAACGGACAGAACTGTGGTTTTGCTTTGTTAATATGCATTTAACATAATCAATTTAGTCTGTTGTTTACAGCAGTAACGACAACATTGTGCATAGTTGCCCTGACATTCGTCACGTTCCATAGCATTACGAGGCAGAAATTCGAACTAAAAATATTTTAGAAAATGTTAACTTTCCATGGATTGCAGGTAAATGCTACTTATGATAAATACGCACTTACAGAAAAAGTAACTCGATCTTTTGGCCAAATATTATTTAACCGAAAAAACAAACAATTTTGTTAATATTTTTCTTGTTAAAAATAGAATTGTTCAGTTAAAAAACAACAATTTGAATACTTTTTTCAACACATCTCATTGAATTTTGCTACAGCGTTTTAATTTCTAAATGATCGTAAAAATTGTTAATACTAAATTGGGGAAAATAATCAGAACCTATCCTTTTTAGATTAAAACAGCCATCTTGTATAAATACCAATTCAATTTAATTTCCATGTATTAATTTTTTCCATTTTCACTTTTTAGAGGCAAGTTCTATAACACTTCTTACCTACCCCGAGCCGAAGGCTGAAGTGAGCTTTTCTGATCAAAATTTGTCTGAGTTGTGTCGTTTTCAACTTTTTCTCATTTCCATCTTCTCCAAAATTATTGGGTCGATTTCAATTAAACTTGGTCGAAGCAGTCTTAGGTAAAGGGGATTCAAATTTGTTAAAATGAAGGGCCACGCCCTCTTTTAAAACAAAATAATCAAAAATCATTTTTTGGTATCTTTCAAAAATCGTCTTCTCAAAAATCAATAGGCCTGAAAAGCTGAAACTTTGTGGAAACATCCCCATGTTTGTTCAAATTATGACCCCAAAAGGTAACATGGGGACCACAATATGGGGTGATTTTTTTTACATAGGAAGTTAAAGAGAAAAATCTTTAAAAATCTTCTTTTAGAAACCAATCGGCAAGAAAACCTGTTACCCGATTGGAAGCATTGTCAGATATGGTAGATTCCAGTTTGTTTAAATCATTACCCCCCGGGGTAGGGTGAAGCAAAAATTTTGGAGGTCAAATTTCTATAGGAAGAAATTTATAGGGAAAACTTTTAAAAATCATCTCAGAAACTGAACAGCCAGAAAAGGTATTACTGGTGCGGAAGCATTCTAAGCGTAGATTAAAATTTGTCAAAATCATAATCCTTTCATAATCCTTTAGAGTAAGGTTGGGAGACATTAAGGAGGGGGGGGGGGGGCTCCAATTTTACAAAGGAAAACATTGAAATAATTTACAAAGACTCAAGTGTTATTATTTATGGTTTTAATTATATGCAAGCATTCTGTTGATTCTTTAAAATTGTATAGATTTTAGCTCCTGGATAATTTCTAGACCTCACAAGGGGTTCAAATTTGATGTAGGTTTAAAATCTACATATTAACGGTTGTCTCAAATCTTCTGAAAAATTACTGCAATGCTCGATAAGTGATAGACTGTAGAATCATCCTGTAACGAAGGGGTTCAATGCTAAACAAAAGAATAGGCAGGGAAATTTTATCACTGGTTATCTATTAAAACACAATGTTAAGATATATTTTGTAACAATTGATTTTAATATGGATCCGCTCTGTGGGCGCCCTATAGTGATCACTCCGTCCTTCAGTCTTTCAGTCCGCCTGTCCGTTTGAGATTGCTTGTCCGGGGCATATCTTTTTCTCTCCTTGCCACAATCTGGCTCATACTTCACCCACAGAGTGCATTTGAGTAAAAAATGTGCAGTGGCCTTTCTAGTTCGAAGGTTAAGTTCATAGCAGAATTATATATAAAATTCTTGTCAGGGGAATATCTTCTCTTCCCTTGGTCGAATCCGGCTCATACTTCAATCACAAGGGGTGTGCAGTAACCTTAATGAACTTTGTAGGTTAAGGGTCAAGGTCGTATCGGACCGTGCAAAATATCTTTATCTCAGAGCATATATACTTTCCACTTAGCTTTATTTTGCTGATAATTCACATAAAACAACAGAGCTTTTCAGTAAAGGATGTGTGGTAAAAATTTACAAAATATACAAAAATGGTGATATCTAACAGTGATTTTTTAAATACCACCAAACTGACAAAACACACAAAAAATCATTTAACAAAAGAGTCACACCAGCAAAATGTATGCAAATGTCAAATAAACCAACATGCCACTAGAGGAAACACGCATAAATCATACGGATTGAACAACAAATTCCATAATATTGCTAGGTTAAAGCCAACTGAAAGCGCCACTCAGACACTGTAAAGGAAGGGAACAGACCGTTCTAATCATTGCTAGGAACCCGCCGGGGCAGTTACCAGGCGGTTTTGATGAAGACTGACCTAGTTAAAACAAAGCATTGCTTATAAAGTATGCACCCCTGTACCCGTACATAAATCAACATCGACTTTTATGTTTATTTATTAACTTCTTAAAAAAGCATTGAAAAATTTTTGATCATACTTTTAAAATGTCAACTGTATTATGATATTCGAAACTTGCATAAATGAATTAAAAGTGTGAGAATTATCCAAATGACATGTTCAAACTAACTTGTTTTCTTTTACTTGTATTTTCAATATTCAGTAAAGATATTAAGTAAAACATTTTAAAACGGGTTTTTGCCATTTTTTTATATTTCAATTTCATTGTAAAAAAATTTATTTTTTAAAATGAAATTGAAATATAAAAGAAGTAAGTTTATCAAACTTTTTGCGAATAACCTTTTCTATCATCTTACGATTATTAATATCTACAATTAGATCGTACAAAATATAGATAGATTTCTCTCAATATGGACTTTCTAAAAACACAAAAAAAAAAATTTGAGTTGCTGACATTTTTACTACACATAAACATACTTTTGTTAATCCATAAGTATAATTAAGTAATACTTACCAAATGAACCGGAAAGGTTTTCTTAAGGTTAGTATGCACCATTGTGCATCATGTTACAATACGAATTAGTAAATATTATTTCTTTTGGACAAGAAGGATTTTTTTTCATTAGAACTTGCAATTATTTTTATATCTTTAATCGCTTTTAAATCGTCCTTGAAGGTATCTTTTTTCTGGTTTTATAAACATTTGTATTTTTGATAAGAAGTAATATATGATTATTATTTTTCGATAGAAATTGATTGTGGTTACATTTCATATGCTTTGGTTGTAGAACATATTAATAATTAGATAGAATGGAAACTTGGTTTTACTTTAATAACAAAAGTAGTCAAAGAAGAGGTTGAGAACACTGTATGATAGCATTTGTTAAACAATGTTTATATCAATTAAAATGTTAAATCTAATAAATGTCTAGACAAAACTTAGGTTAAGGTAGGTCAAGTATGTTAGAAAGGAAATGACGTTTATTTCTCAAAAGAATTGTCATTTTTTTGAAATGTATCATAATCAATATGTCTCTCGGTGGTGTCAATAAACAATCACATAATATCATAGTTATATGAATACTCTGATAATTCATGCGCCATGAGCACAAATATAAACGTCTTCACGTGTTTTATGTAGTTTTTTTTTGGGGGGGGGGGGTAAGATTAAATGAAACTTCCAATCTTACATACATACATACATACATAATGTGATATGTAATTTTAAAAAAAAATCATTAAGTTATATCAAGTCCTTAATAGAGAAAAATGTTCTCTACAAAATATGGCTGTTCCAGGTATATTTTATTCCCTGACTGAAAGCGTATATAATGGATTTACAGCGACAATACACATATATTGTATACAAAAAGACATCAGTATGAATATGAATATAAGCACAGACTGCTTATTTTTGGATGGCTCAAACGCGTGGTATTCAATTTATCTGCACTGCTTAGTGTGTTACAGGACCGACGACATCCATCAATAAGCATTCAATGCTTAATTGTATGCACACGAACTATGTCAAACTTTAATCTAATAAGAAGTTGTATTAAATAAAAGATCTAGGGAATTATAATTTTACAATTAAGCGTATTTTAACCAATATAAAAACGTCTATCAATAGAAAGCTTCAATAATGCTTATCATTTTGGTTTCGAAACTTTACCCATTTTAATTTTTTGTTAAACACGATTACTTTATGCTAATTGATGAGAAATAACATTTTTGCATTATCAACTTTTATTTTTTGTACTTTCCATCAAAATTTCCTCCCAAAATTTAATCAGTAAAATGGTTTCGGCGGATCTAAAAAGTAGAAGAAAAATAACCAAATTAGTCATCTACAACACGATTTACAAAATGATTAAAACTGTCAATAAACTTTATTTTAAATTGTATTAGGTTACATACATGTATAAAGTACATATAGAGTTAATATTCGTTTCATTAAAAAATATTATATTTTACAAAACAACAGGGACTGTTTTGCTATGTATTGTCTTTCGTAGCATTTATTGAACGTGAGTTTTTGATTAAATATATGTGTTTAATTTATTTCAATTTTTATACTCCAACATATACATGCAACAGTAAAAAAAAAATCAATTGACACTTGAATTCTCATCCAACCCAGAATATGATACCGAAATTGAAAATCTTTACTTATTGATAAAGACTATAATAATTCTTATAAAGTCTTCCATTTTTATCTAGAGAAAAATAAATGTCATTTGTTCTATTTGTCTCCATATCATCAATTACAACTGTATTTCGTTCATATCTTTGTCTTTATTTTAAGTACGTAGTTACATCACACACTTACAAAATGAAGTAAATATGCAATTATTATAACATAATCGTTATCAATACTCACAGGGGCAACAAAAACTGTAGCCAGTAAATGGGTTTTCAAGGAAGCAGTATTGCCCTCGGGGGCAGTGCCAGTCTCTCCTGCATGCCGTATAGACCGTGGGGTAGGTACCCCCAGGGCACGGCCCATTTCCTGGGACAGGTAGTACTCCTATTAATATAAGATTCGGTCAATAGATTTTTTGAGAATCATTTGGACATTCGAAAAATCCTCAATTTAACTTTAAAAAAAACCAAAAACTGATTTGTTAAAAATAAATTCTAAAACAAAATGAATTTTCACTGACTGTAAACTCCAAATTATAAATTTTGTATTCATGTATGATTGAAAGTTAATCATTAAGTTTATTGCTCCAAAGAAAATTATTTGAAAAAAATATTCATTCTTCCATCTTTATTTACATTGAAGCAAGCAGAATCTTAGTATGTTGTATTTGATTGATTGAAAATAACCGAAATATTATTAAGTGACAAGAATCTTACCTGCCGAAAAACTAACACCTGACAAAAAAAGAACGGCGACTAGTAAAACGTTGCGCATGTTGTCCGATGAATATTATATATTGGTTTTGACAATTTGTGTAAGTTTTTTATACAGCAGCAACACATACCTTATGATCACAATCACGTGCTTCTTAAAACGTAGACTTTTCCGTAAACGTGTTATTATCATTAAATTACATAATGATTGATGGTTTCAAAGTTAAAAACTCAGACGTCCCAGTTTTATGTCAACATATTTGTTACTTTGTTGCATGTTGTTAAAGGTATGGTAAGAACCCTTGTATCAAAGGTACGAAAACCAATTGAATAGGTAAGAATACAAAACTGAAAAATAAAGCTCGCAGCAAAGTGTTGAATGAAAAGGTGTACTCAATACCATGGAACCTTCATGTTAAAATTTCTATTTTGAGCTGTTTACTTTTAAGTACACATTAGAAAAAGCCAGCATCAAGAGTTCTTTAAGATATAATACAATCATTCTGTTTCACGCAATTTCTGTTGACGGGGCTGTCATCTGCTTTGTAGTAAACCTTTTATTTTGTAATAATCTGTTTGGCTAAATTTAATTCCGCCAAGCTTATATCACTCTCAATTGGAGAGATTTAAAAGTGGGGTTATACTGATCTTAGAAAAAAGAATTATGTCAACGCACTGTGGAAAAATGTTTTAATTGTAAAAACCAACCAATAATCAAGTCAAATGACCGGGTGTTAAACATTTTCATCTGAATAATTTAAAACATAAAAAATTGCAGCATATACTAATGAGAAAAAAAACTTCTTTTTAAAGGTATAAAAAAGGAAACAATTTGATTTAGGTAAGGTGGCCGGGGACAGTTTTTTTTTATACAATTCATTGTAGCCAAGTGATGCATGTCTTCCGAACTCTGTAACTAAAATTTCCTCAGGTCCCATTCAGCACAAATACCTTTAATTCACTCTTTATAAGGCCAATCACCAATTTTTGGAGAAAATTACTAATCAAAACCTGAAAAATTCTCTACATACTGGTTTTTATGAGATTTTGACCCTTTCATATTTTGCTTATTTTTCATGATTTTTCAGCTTTTTAGACCTCCCCCATCTTATTCCCTGCAGAGGGTTGACCTTCTGTACCGCTTGCATGTTGCACTATCACATGTCAGAAACATATATAGTGTAAACTCCGAAACATGTTGTTTTTTCATATGCCCATTGTCATTGATGATTTTCCTTTTAAAACGCACAGTCATTCAAAATTGCATAACAATCTCAAAACATATGTCAAAATAATGTATCATTAATTACAATCCTTTAGAAAAATGATACAAAAATATACGAATAATTAAAAAAAAGTTTCTTAATTAATCATTAAAAAACTATTTCATTAATCATTTTTAATTCATGATACAGAATATAGACATTCTCTTCCGTAATTTTTAAAATGGCAAATTTACTTGTTTTTAATTTTGACAATAAATGGGCTTAGCAGACAAGACTAAAAATATTTTTTTTCTCATACAGGATAAAATGCGTACTGCAAAATTCTGGTGCAATTAATGATTATAGGTTTTCCTATCTAATTAGATGAAATCTACTAAACGCAATCCTTTATTAGTCACACAAAGCTTTGGTGGGTTATTCTATGCGATCGTCGGGTTCTATATTAACCAAAACTCTTAAGGCACCGACACACTGTAAAATTTCAATCTGATGTGACAGTTTGAAAAACAAAATGGCGGCGATGGGTACCTTGTGTATTATTAGATTGAGGGTATATATTTTTATTATGAGAAAGATGTATAACGTCAGGTTCCTGTGGGTTCTTCTTCCATTGACTTAAAAATCCACACTCCCTCTCATCCCTACCTATGGAGTTATATATTTTTATTTTTTATAAAGGGAATTTAGTTTATATGGATATCTTAAGATTCGTCTAAGTTAGCTTGGTTTACTTCTAAAGACACGTATTAAAGTTGTTTTAACTAAAGGTTTGTCCTAAGATGTATCCTAGTACATGTCTTAGGATAAATCTTAAGATTCGATCATGAACATGGTCAAAAATTTAGATCTTGTTAAAGAAAACTTTTATGAATGATATCTCGTTGTTGAGTTTTTCTTGATTGAATATTATTCATTATAAATGAATTTCTTATAATATTCTTATTTACAGTTAATCAGAAAATTGCATTCCTCTTTTATGATAAGGATTTTACAAAGTTTGAAGGTATGTAATTAAACATTGTGAAGTACATTGATGTTCAGAAAATGCCAAAATAAGGAATATTTTAATGACATTGGAAACTTCCCAAAACAATTGCTTTTTAGATTTTCACAAGCTTTAACAAGAAACAATACAAAAGCAAAATTATCTTTCCAAGGACAAAAATAAAGCAAAGTATCATCTGCATGAAAACCTTTATTTATCAATGCAATTTTATTATGTCATTTCCACAGTATCAAACATGACATTGATTGTTTTTCTGAGTTTTGCTTTTTTTAAAAATTTTATTTCAAATGCCATACACCTGTAGGCCTAGTAGTGGTGCGGTTTTGGTGGCTCTGAAAAAAATAATGTGAATTTGAGAAGTGTGAATATATTGAGAGACAAAAAATGAAAATTCAATTATTTATATATACGACAAAGTCTTAGCATTTATTTCTTATAATTAACCTAGAAAATACATTATTGCAATGCAATATTTCATTTTGAATCGTGTAACAAATACAGTTGTAAGATTATTTAAAATATTCCCCAACAAAGTCAAAATTTAAAAAAATGTTCCAAGAAATAAGTTGGAATACGTATCTGATTGAAAAAGTTGATATTTTCATTTCCATTATCCCTTTTATTCGTAATTTCTTTCCGTTACCGAATACGCCCCGTTTTTTTCAATTAACCACTCCCCCCCCCCCCCCCACCCCACCCCCATCCCCCGAAATTGACGTATACCAAGGATAGCTTTCTATCTTTACTTACTAGGGCAACAGAATCCATGGTCTTGAAAACTTGAAGGTTTTTCGATAAAACAGTATTGTCGGTAAGGGCATTGAATGCTATGTATACATGCCGTGTATACCGTGGGGTAGGTTCCTCCTGGGCAGGGCCCGTTTAGGGGTGGAATTGGATACCGTCCTGTTCAAAAATTTCATCATTCAATAAGTTATAAAACATATTATGCTAGCGATTAAAAATACTCATACAAGTAACTGTATATGGTTCAAACATCAAAACAAACAATGATTTTTAAAATATTAAAAATATAATCTACTTGTTTGTGTTAATTGAAGTAGAGTTGAACATAGCAGAATAAAAGTAAGTTCTTACCTGCCGACAAGTTGACAGCGAAGAAGAAGACAACGGCGATCAGTGAAACTCTGCGCATTTTGCTCAGTAATATTGTTTAGAAGTCCCATGTTTGCATTTTATACACAGAGACATGCCCTGCCTACCTGATGACCGTAATCACGTGATGTATATACATTGACAAATATTCGAATTTGGTGATGTGTTCATATCATTGCATAATGTTTAGTGACATTTCAGTTTTTCATATTTAACCTGAAGTTCATTGTCACAAATTAATATAATTCGTTAATTCTAATATATTTATGAAAGTATGAGACATTAACCACAATACCAAAATTAAAGGCAAATAACATATATCGATGTACAAATAAAAACAAATAAATGAATATAAATGCGGGTTTTATTTGTAATTATTTTAAAAATTATTGTTGATCATAACCATAATTTTATGTCAAAACTATGATTTTAATAGAATTGTGTGCCAGTCTTATTCTTCTGTTGTGTACCGCCGCTTTGTAAGGCCAGCTCTGCAATTACTTAAACAAAACCTAAACGATGGAAAGGGATCTAGAGCTTCAGTTTATAATCTTTTGTACCGATTGTTTAAATAGAGTTGAAACAAAGGGACTAAGTACGTGTACAATCCAACTGATGCCAAAATGTGTAAAGGATGTACAGAATGACTCTAAAAGAAGTTTCAAAGTAATTTAAATTTCGGTTAAAAAGAACTCCGCTCTTTTTCCAAAAAAAAAAATTTCTGCTCATACATGTATGTATGGTGTTAAAAGCATAGGGGCAATGCAAAGCGTTAAAATATGCGAAAATTGCGATAAGTTTGTGGTTGCTCCGAGTCACTGGACGAAGGCAAGTTTGACAACTTACCAGAAACGATCTAGTAATATTATGAGACTGGAAAGTTTTTACGATTATACTCCTGTGTACGTTTTGGTTAAATCTCAAGGTTTTTTTTTCCCAAGGGAATAAGAATAGTTGTATCAAAAAATATGCGAACAGCCCTTATATACAGCAAATTCTTTAATAAACTTAACAATGTATGGCAATAAATAAATGTCATGCATGTGCATACACGGAATTTTACTAGAGTGCGCAAAAGTATGCGCAATAAACTCTAAGGTTGTTATATTTAGTTTGATAGATTATTAGACGTAAAGTGACAAATAAAAAAAATGATAAGATATAACAGATTTATACTTATAACACTGTGCCGAATAATTATTCCAGTGCAAAGGTGGCTTTTTGCACACGCTTAAGATGCAGTTTCAGAAAAATTCATACATTAAATATGATAGACCGTTGTCTAGAAAGTATATAACCACTTCTGTTTTTAATGTGTTTCACCTGACAGGTGAGATATTTACCTTTAAAAATAAATATCCCATAGGAAAATTATAATTCCCATAGGAGAAATGATTCTCATATAGAAAACTAGTATCTTCTATAGGTTTTTATCAAATCCTGCCGGAATTGAAATTCCTGTAGGAAGTTCTTGTATTCCGAAAGGAAATTTCGAATTTTCTGTAGATTACTTTCCTGTAGGAATTTATTTTTGAAAGGTAAATACCTCACCTGACAGGTGAGTTACGATGATAACAAAGGAGATTCTAAACTATTGAAGCAATGCTCTATCATGTGGCATATTTAAATTTTTCGATATGTGCAGCTTAGACGGGTGCAAAAATGCCACCTTGGCACAGGCATAATTATCCGGCACAGTGTTTTATAATCAAAATTTATTAACATACATTACACTTTGTAAGTTAATAATAATAAATATGCAAATCACAGAGAGAGAAAATGTTAATATTACGTAATAATAAAACTTTTGCAAAACAAACAGATTCATCCAAAAATTTCATATTAATTAATTGCATCTAGCCGCAGAAAAAAGGTCAATTCAAAGATCATTATTTATAAAAATCACTTATACTGGTACATATTTGTCTATAAAAAAAATATTTTTAAAAAATATGTTATACATGTATGTATCCTAAAAATATATGAACAAAAGACTACTTATGTAGCATTAGAGAAATCACATATTCAATTACATGTATATGAGAACATTAGAATGTCTCATCAAAGATATATCAATATTACGCTTTGCAAGACGTAAGACTGCGATAAATAAAACCGACACAGTACGACAACTCCAGTTGTACCTTTTTTCCAGATATCCCATCCGTAGTGCAAATGGCTGTTGATCTCAGAATCAATTTGTGTAAAGAAGTCATGGCAGACGAACACACTTAAAGGAATGGAGATGTATTAGGAAATAAGACTTGAAACCATAAAGCTGTTTCAGAGAGAGAGAGAGAGAGAGAGAGAGAGAGAGAGAGAGAGAGAGAGAGAGAGATGTGGGTAACAATTAAACGCCGGGAAGAAATTAAGAAAAAAAAATCATTGAGTTTGAAGGGGGATAAACACATACCGGGTATTAATGTGAACGTGAACTTTCGGTTTTTAAGGTCACCTGAGCCTTCTAACTCTAGGTCTTCTTATCACATCGTGTTGTGATCAGAAATCATGGTCGGGACATGATCGAATATATCATAAAGCTAAATTGCCAGACATACTCAAAGAATGGTAACCTTTCTTATTCCCTCATTTAACAAAACTACCAACTATTCAGCCTGCTAAATGTAGCATAATTTAAAAATCATAAAATAAAATGATATAAAAAATGTTCAATATTACAGAAGCAATATGTCTTTTCATCAATAGCACATTAAATAAAACTGACTGAAATCAGTTACCAGTGAAGAAACCTCAAAACAAGGGATTGGCGTTTTGAGGTGGTGCCTTATAGCTAAACGAAAACCTTTTGAAACTGACATTAGTCTCTGATAATGGTCTTAAAAATAAATACTTACAATTAATGTGCATATTGCATGTAAATAAGGAGAGAAAAAAATCAGAGCAGTTGAAATGTTGCTGTTTGAATTGTTCTTACAACATGTTGTACTTACTATTATAATAAATTTACTTTTCATTTCGTCCCCGATGTTGTTTCAATTATCAAACAATTTATATAAACAGCTAATTATTTGGCAAAGTCTATAAATAGTTATTTAAAAAAAAAAATTTCGATCAAGGTTATGAGTACATCGCAGGGTTGTCTCTAAGACCCAGGAGGCGGGGAATTCCTGGCTATTATTGCATTTCAACATAATGTAGCTATAAGCAAGACCCTCAGATCCTCTTTCTACTTTTTTGTTTCTTCCTTATACTTCAATTTTTAGAGACAACCCTGACATCGTCATTCCATGAACCACAAGCAGCAATCCGAATGTCGGCTAAACAGGAATTCATGATAAACACTGTACCGGATAAATGTCAGTGTCGAGGTGGCATTGTTGCGCCCGCCGAAAAGGTGGAATAACACACCATCACAAAATTGCTGGCCTCTGATCAAAACCTCATATTGTTTTATTAAAAGGCTTTTTATCAAGAACAAAATTAACTTATCCCATAGCCGAGTGGATAACGTGTCGGGCTTGTGATACATACATCTCGATATCGAATCCCGGAGGGGTTTTTGTTGTTACTTACTAAAATGATCGTTTTTTTAGATGTTTATTTTTTTATTCTTAAACTAATTTTTGGTTTATTTGATAGATGTACAGTTAATTTAACATGGTATCTTTCATAATCAAATAGTTTCCATTTAAATTGAGTTACTTTTTCCAGGTACAATGTATGCTATTCCACCTTAAGATGCAGTTTCTTAAAAAATCCCTATACATACTAAATGATAGACCGTTGTCTAGAGAGTATATCATTAATTTTGTTTTTTGTATTTTCGCCTGACACAGGTGAGATGTGACACAGGTGATATGTTTAGCAATTACAATGAATATCCCATAGGATAATAATAGTTCCCATTGTAGAAATAATTTTCCTGCATGAAATTTTGAATTCTCTAAAATATATGTTGGAGTAATATTTTTCCATAGGAGAAAAGTATTCCCTGCCGGAATTTGATTTAGACAGGTACAAATGTAGTTTTCCTGTAGGAATTTAAGATTTACTATCAGATTTTAAAATCTTAAGGGGCTTTTATAAAGAATTTAAATTCCAATAGGAAGTTCTTATACTCCAGTAGGAAATTCCAAATATCCTATAGGAAAATTAATTTTTCAATAGGAAAAATTATTTTCCTGTAGGAATTCACTTTTTACAGATAAATATCTCATCTGACAGGTGAGATACAATGATAACAAAAGATAGTTATAAACTCCTTGTGAAATTATTTATTTTATCTACTTTTCACATTTACTTTTTATTTCGTCCCTTATATTGTTTCGTTTCAATCATTTAACGATTTTTATCACATGTCTATGTCAATATACGGTGGGTATCAATCATGGGATAAAATTTTTATATTCCACTGTGTGTTCTTACGCCACGTGACGTCATTATTTAAAATTGTTTCATTTTTTTTTATAAATTGATAAAAATATACCAGAAAAAAAATGTGTGTTAATCTTTAAGGAACTTTTTTACATGCATAAAGTTGTTGACGTCTTCTAGTGAATGTGTTCCGCGGCTTACAACTATAATGTTTACAGAAAGATTGAGTTTAAAAAAAAATGAGGTTTAAATTGTTGTAGAACATGCGATGAAAAGAATCTCTCATGATTTGCAATGGTATATAATTTTTATCCAACTTGTGTGTTTTCTATCCCCTCGGCAAGGTTCGAGGATAGAAAACACACAAGTCGTTGGATAAAAACCATATATCAACGCAAATCAAGAGAGATCCCACAAACACACACACACACACACACACACACACACACACATATATATTTGTTATACTTTCATGTTAAATACTGAAATCTGATTGGTTAAGACGCAGTTAATAATATTTACTATTACCCTCAGCGTTAGCAACGCACTTGGCAACGGGTAACATTAAAAAATATTACATGCGCGAAAATTATGCGCGTACGGTTCGCTGTAGAATTCACGTTATTCCTATATAAAAGCAGTAAAATTTTCTTAAAAATTTTAAAAAAGACATTCAGTATAACAAAATAAATAGTGCCTGTTTGGGAGGATAACAGTTGAAATTGACACCCCTCGAAAACCATTGTCAACCTCCGCTTCGCGTCGGTTGACAATGGTTTTCTCGGGGTGTCAATTTCAACTGTTACCCTCCCAAACAGGCACTATTTATATAATATATATATATATATATATATATATATATATATATATATATATATATATATATATATATATATATATATAATTTAATTCTGGTTGTAACGTGGCATTTGATTGGATAGAAAAATTAAGTTAAATTTGTATAACCTGGTTTACACGTCACAAAGAACCAACGCCAAAAACGTACTAATCCGCTTGACGTTACGCTTGAATTTTAAACAGATTAATATTATTTTTAGAAGTAAAACACACTCAATTCGTACATTAAATCACAGGAAATTAAATTATACATGTAAGTAATGAACTCAATATCAACCAAAGTTATTTTAGTCAATTTGCTCTTTTTTAATAATCCGCTTTGCGGATTATAAAGCGTAAACTGTCCCATCCCAGGTTATACTTGCATAACTTGGGTAGACATTGAGTTCATTTCTTAATTATTAGCAATGGCTCATTTTTTATATGGCATATTTGAAATTGTCGATACATGCAGCTTAGACGGGTGCAAAATTTCCACCTTGCCACTGGCACTATTATCCGGAACAGTGTTGACGTCTTAAGTCCAGGTCTTGTGTCGAAACAAGCGGTCAAGATTGCAAAATCGCTTTTAAGAATATGATGGAAATCAGCCTCCTCGACATACCTAGCAACACTTTACAAAATTTATGATCCTTGACGCCCATCTTGGGCCTATAGATTTTTACAGTACCTTTTGTAATTTAAAGCTGTGTAACTACGTTATTTGACATTAAAAATCTGTTTCAGTGTATTTTGCTTGCCATAGGATGGAGTAACTCACACATTGAAGGAATTCATCAATTCAAAGAGATTTCATCTTACAATGCCCAAATATTTGATAGCATAAAGAATGGGAAAGTAGGTTTTTCCCTTTAGACCTCTATGTTGTCCCACAAAGGAAAACATTTTTCGCAAAGTGTGATTAGGCTATGACAAGAAAATGATTGTCTTTATTTCATTAAATAAATGGTAGAACACTTAGAACTTTGATTCAGTTCAGTTGTTAGCCTAGTTATACATACTGCCAACTGTTCAACAGTCATTACATGCTATGAATATTTCTGAGGGAACTGTTTTTGTATACGTTAGCCAAAATGAAATGATTTATGAAATAGTTTGTTAGTAAGGCATTCATGTGACACATAAAAATATGTGTTGGAAATCTTTTCAAATTAATAAACAGGATTAAATAAAACAACCTTTTAATTGACATTTTTTATTTTAAAAATAAACTAGATATGTTGTTGATAATCAATTAGCCTAAATATAAATACAATCGCCGTATTTTTCCTTTATGCATTTACTTTCCTTTTATATGATATCTAACCTGTTATTAATTATTTCAAAAACAACTCGTCACACAGTAATTACTAATTACAACAGGAATAAAACAATGGTTTCAGTTAGTGTATGATCACCGGAAATAACAGTGGTATGGAAAATTTTATTTGATTTGATTTGAACATATTTTATTTTGTGTACCACACACACACACACACACACACACACACACACACACACAAATGGTTAGGACACAAGTTCAGACAACTTACAAGGTCTTTTCCACAAATATACATGCTCAGGACCAGATGTCTGCTTGTCAAATTGAATTTGTTATTTGCGTAGAAGAACGTTCAATATTATGGGAAATGATATTGGTTTTATGATCGTTTGACAGCGGAATTAGTTTACATAGGCCCATTTTCAAACTCAAAGCAGACTAATTAGAAGCCAAAGACATCCAAGTGGTCGAGAAAAAAATGGGCTCATACAGAGACAGTGTTAGAACTGTATACATGAATACCAGCATCAGTGTCTCTCATGTGTCATTTCTAGCATTTATCACAGGAAACGAATCCACCGAATAACAACATAATGTTTAAAGATATGATTTTTGTTGTGGTAAGCACAAAACCGTTTTGTAGCAATTTGTCTCCTCTTTTCATATCAGTTGCAATATTAGGATGTTTATGTTATCAATACATATTTTGTTGGATTCTGTAGACTAACTACATGTAATACTTTGTAATCTATTTGAGTTTGTCTCGTTTTGAAGTTACAAGTGATCTAGAAAGCTGTGTCATTGCATGACCATTTTTCCTGCTTCTTTTTCTGATTTTCTTTTATCTGCGAAGAACATAGACTCTCTATTGCCCGCAGATCAACGTCCTTTCAAACGCTTGAAGATGACAGATGTCTTTAATTGTCACATAACTACGTGAATTTCTAGCTCCAGCAGTGAGTCACTGTTTTTATAAAATTACCTATAAAATTCTCATTATGCGTTTTGGGAACGTATATTGCATCATTTATAGTGATGCACAGTAGCTATTAGAAACATTTCATACAAATTAGCACATTGTTAAGGTACTTGTCGATTCTCTGTATGAGGGACTAGGAATAAGGAACACACACACAAAATCGAGACTCAGGGTGTGTCACTGCTTAATTTGATCCTTAAGTTGAATTAACGAATATTCTTCTGATATCTACTGGTTTTACAGGAAGAAAATATCGTATTGACTGAAGGTATGTACATGTTCATTTTAAAAGTTGAAATAAGCAAAGTTGCTTGTAAAGAATGTATCTGGGCTGTGCAGAACTTAAACTGACGAAAAGTAAGGGAAAGAGGGTATGAAATGTCAGGCAAATATTTCATAAAAGCGATATAACATCTTATTGTACGTGAAGGCTCCTAGTTTGCTCCGATCATTTTAATCTGCAAGTCGCTGTTTTTGATCGAAAAAATTTGTCTGCCACCCACTTCAGGGATGCGTAAAAATTAGATCTTTGTCAGTTTGTTTGTTCTTCACAGTAATTATGAATAATGTTAACGATAAAATATTCTGCCCACGGAAGAGAGAGAGAGAGAGAGAGAGAGAGAGAGAGAGAGAGAGAGAGAGAGAGAGCACTTGCAGTCAAATACATAATGATTCGAGACTTAACGAGTCTTTATTGATGTTTTCTATCGAACTTCAAGCCGACTTGCTTTGTACATGTACATAGTGGAAATCATTTGTTAGATATGCAACGTTCAACAGTTCAAGAAAGAGTTCAGTATGTTTTCGGGTAACATCGATCACTCGGTCAATTCTTGATATCATAATTACTACTGTTACTTAATTAACTGTATATCTGTTCATATAATAAAATCGAGCTCAGTGATAGCACGTTTGTGAAGCAGGCATTGCACTATGTAGTCGGTTAGCATTGCATCCACGTGTAATACAAACGTCTACGAGAACAAAATCCACGAACATTTGAGCGCGTTGTATTATGATCTCACTGCAGTTGGTATTTGTACAGAGAGACAACCCAAATCCATTATCTTGCATGTTCGCCAAATCACAAGTCAATTTCTCTTGAGCCTCTTAGAGTCTTCATTAGCAGGAATATTGGGTACGTGGAAAGTAGGACTTGTGCTAAAACTAAAGAAGAATTTTTATAGTGCTTGCTTGCATGCGATAAGGAAAATAGTTACCAGTCATACTTGAAACTTCGGTTTGGATCCGATGCACATGAATAAAATATCAAAAAAACTTATAATCACGTGTACATGCTCAGAATATTCAAATTTTATAAGAGAGAGTTATTTTCAATCGAACAATAATAAATTATTTCATATCTTGTTGTCTAAACAACCAAATTGAAGTGTGCCCCCGAGTATATTGTGATATATGTGTGTTGTTATCGATATTAATAACGTATAGAGTAGGATTTATGTGGAGTCCTGCTGTAGAGGCCAGATATAATTTGCCATATACTTGTAGTTAGTGAGCAGCGTATTGGCAGTAACTAGATAGCTGAGGAACTCATAGTTAACTTATTATTATGAAAAGAGACTGATTACTACCCTTTAAAAGCCAGTATCCGTGTTAAGTGAAGGAAGCTTCTACAGGATATGATATGTAAAAGCGTTCAATTTCAATAAGAAAAACTAAAAATAAACATAGCATGGTTTATTTTTATTTCTGTATTAATTTTCTATCTAATTTAACATATGGATCAACACTCTCCCCTTAAACCATTTTTTTTTCGGTTTACGATTCCACAAGATTAAGAATATCAAACTTCAGCCATTTTCAAACGTTTAATTTGTGCTACATGCGGCCAAATCTAAATTTCAACATAAATAGTAATCAACATATGGCGTCTTGGTTGAAGTGTGTCTCATGACTTTCCTCAAATCGATTTTTAAACCTGATTAATGTTAGAGCCTAGAAACCAAAGGATCCAATTACTACAGTTAAAGATACGCTATTTTTCCAGAAAAAGATAAAATACATGTATATTGTAGTAAATGTTATCATTAAAAACAATTTCTTATTTAAATTTACCATGTGATGGAAACCTGACTTGAAGGCATGTAATCGTAAAACATGTTTCACGTTCTTGATTTGTTTATTGCTAAAAAAATTATCCCTGGCATTCAATGCAATATTTTTGAAATTTTTCATAAACTCAGTCACACCCCTTTAGATAAGCACGAGCCACACGTTATCTCACTGTTTTATTCTTACTTCCTGCATCGTGGAATTTGATTATAAAATCTATTTGTAAACAAATCATACAGGTTGCGGAATGCTGAATGCCTCTGTAAAATGTTTGTTAAATAAAAATTAGAATTGCGTCCACAAGAAGTCAATAATTAACTTCATTTTCTAAAGAAACAAACACAAACGAATGAACAGCATACTGATTATATACAGTTGTACTTGAGTAGCTTATTCAACAAACACAAATTAGTGAACAGCTTACTGATTATATACATGTACAGTTATACTTAAATAGCTTCAACAAACACAAATGAATGAAAAGCATATTGATTATATACAGTTGTACCTGAATAGCTGATTCAACAAACACAAGTGAATGAACAGCATACTGATCATATACAGTTGTACCTTAATAGCTTATTCAAAATGTGTATGGCTCCCGAAAATCGATCCTTAAAAAAACATAAGTAGACGTCATTAAGCGGGGCTCGTCCACTGGACATTTGAACCGCCACAATGACGTAGCCTGCCAGCGTCAGTCGTAACTGGCCACATCGGTGTCAAGTGATAAAAGTTCTATTTCAATTCAACAGAGAAAAAAAAAACCCGGAACCCAGCGCCTGAATTTTATTTCTAAACCCCTAAATCCTTACTACAAATCATATGTGTTTTTTTCCATACCTTTAGTTGGTCAATGATTGGTCAGTAGATTCGACATATATACTATATTAAATCTATCTTTAAAGGATAATATCCTTTAAGGCCTACTCATTCCGAAAACGCTACCCCTCTACTCCCGTAAAAAAATCCCAGACCCTTAAAGGGGCTTGGTTACGATTTTGGTCAAATATTAGTTTCCCGAGTTTAATGTTTACAATGCTTCAGTAAGGCATTTTTAATAGGAAACCAAAACTAGGGTGTCATTCATTGAGTTTTAAGCGAGTTACAGAGCTTACAATTCTTTGTTACGTAAAGAAAGCTTTTGTTTACATTTTGAATGTTGAAATGTTAAAATTCCAGTTTAGGACCTAAAATAAATGTGTTATACGTTATGAACTGTTTATTTATGCTCAAAATGAATTACAACATAGACAAAAAAGGTTGAAAACTATATTTACTTGTATATTGAACCTGTGTAAACAAAAACAGTGCACGAGCTTTGTTTACATGACAAAGAATTTTGAGTCGTGTGTCTTGCTTATAACTCTACGACTGACTCTGATCATTAAAAATGCATTCCTAAAGCTTTGTAAATACTAAAACCAGAAAAATCGAATTTGACCAAAACTATGACTATACCGTGACTATGCCCCTTTAAATAAAAAAAAATCGTAAAAGAATGACAATTTCGGAAAGAAAAGATAACGAAACTATATATTATGATTTAATGTTATCGAACAAAAATGCGCCACTAAATTGAAAAAGAATTAAACATAGTACAAGATGAGTGATGAGAGAATCTTGCATGTTCTTCAACATGCATAGTCTAGAGGGTGTTAACAATTCCCACAAGCTGGCGCAGAGATAGAGCTAACTTTATACTTTTGCTACAGTTTTAATCAATGCTGAGTAAATGGGCATGTAACAACCCTTTTCTTTCCGCAAAAAAACACTAATCAATGCTTATGTTGCGTTGTATCTCCATGATGCTGTGAAAATTTTTGATCATACAGAAAATATATAATTAATATTGATCGTGAAGAGAAGATAAGCTTTGGAATTTGGTAAAAACTACGAATAATTCAAAACATCTTTATCTGTATTATAAAGGGTTTCAATCCACCTGGCAGATAAACTTTTTAGGGAAATTAAAGATGTTTATCTTTTACGTCTTTTTATCGCAGTTGTTAATTTTCTTTTATTAGTATCTTCATAGGTAGGGAAATTGAAATATGTTAGCTTTTCAATTTCATACAACAGGAAATGATTGTAAATCTCGCATTTTCTGTAAGTCCTACATGTTCACTTTGCGGAAAATCTCAATCGCAAAAAAAAATCAATCACAAAAAGCATTGTGAGAGTACTGCATAAGCAATACACGTCCCCTACCGGTTAAAACAATGCACTGTTATGCAGAATATCATTTCTTACCGACTTCTGTACCCCGAATCAACAGACCAAGCCGATAACGAACACGATTGTAATACATGTAATACAAAAAACCCTGTCGGTTAAATTTACAACACAATGCTTGACACTATTTTACAGAACTTATTTGTTTGTTAAAAGCAATACAAGGAATGGTACAAGTAATGAACGATATTATTACTGACAACATACTTTCCTCGTTTATTCAATACACATTGAACCCGATAACGAACCCGAACATTAAAAGATTGGAACATAAAAAAATAATTTTCTCGAAAATATGTCAACCAAACGCTGCTACAAAAGTGTAAACTTGATCTTTAGTTTGACCTTTTGAAGCTATTCAGCAAGTTTCATATTATTCCTCAAACGCATAAATAAAAAAGTGTGGAAAATTGAAGTGGGACAGACAGACGGACGGACCGACGGACGCAGAGGAAAGCTATAGTACCCTCCGATGAAACCAGTAGGGGACTAATAAAATGTGTTGAATAGAGTTCCATTATGTTTAGCTTCAAAATTCATAAAATTTAAAATTTCTGTACCAGTCTAATCTACAATTTCAATGTTTTTTACTTTTGAACTTTTCATTAACATTGTTTTTTTTCCAGCGTGAACGCATAGATATTTTCGAAATGATTTTTAAACAGAAGTCTGACGTTTGTGAACTGATAACAAAAAAGACAGTACAGCTTTTCCTTTTTTACAACTGGTATAAAATTTTGTCCTTTTCTGACTCAAGTCTAAATTCAATCAATACAAGCAGTCAAGTACAAGTAACTAATCCAATGAGTTCTGAACAAAACGCATTTAAATCCATAACTTCTATACCTTCCTTTAAACGGTTACTCACCTTGGTACTCCCCGTTCCAAGTTTTGAGGTTGCTTAAAAATGTTTTGCCGTAGAACATAATCTTCATAGGATCTCTCCGAGCGCTGAAATTACCGGTGTTTGCCGAACAAGAAAAGGATAGAAAACGCATGCAAGTGGAGAATTTTGTCATTTGTTTTACGCATGGTATCGTCTTCCGGTTAAAGGGACCTACACAGAATTTGCACTCCAAATTCTAAATTTCATTTTTCCATTTTTAATGTTTAGAATGGTTAATATGGGTTTTTTTTAATACTTCATTAAAATTTGAAAGTCAAATATTGAGCTACAAGCAAGATACAGAGTTTGAATATCTTGTTCTTGTAAACAAGGCTCAAGTTTCGTTATTGTTTACATAATTTTTTTATTGGTATACATGTATGTTTTAATGTTTATTCAACTTATCTTGTTTGTCACGAGTAATTTTGTTAAAGAAAGGTTTTTCCTTACTTTACATCTTTACATTATTTGTAAATAAATATAAGACTTAAACGCTTTGTTTACATATAACAATGAATTTTAACTTCTGTACATTTCTTATAACTTATAACATTCAAATGTTGGACAATCATTCAAAATGCACAAGTAAACCATTTTATACATATAAAATATGAAATTTAAATTCGTGTCTCAAATTGTGTCTAGGTCCCTTTAAGTGTACATGAACTTTACATAAATATAGATAATTATCTGTTTCACTTAATTCAATCCGATTAGATAACATATAAATTATCAGTTTTTAAAACTTAGTTTTTCTTTTCACCTGCTAGAGTTCCAACGCCGCCGATCCATCAACAGAAGGGCCTCAAAAAGTTTGTTGTTGTTCTTGACAGCAAGATCTCTATTAGATATCTCATCCGTATGCACATAAATTTACTTTCAATCTTGAACGAGGCATCGCTTTCTCCAGTTCAGCAGTTTTGTTACATAAACATTTGCATATCTGTGAAGATGAAACATAAATATATCTATGCAAGCCTAGGGTTTTTCATCTTCTACATCAGGGGTTTCTGATCCGCACTGCTCCTCACAGCGAGTGGAGTGGACCGAAAAACCCTTGGCTAGCAAAGATGAATGTTTTCTGTTCAATCCGCTTCCTCCCACAAACGACTTAAAACTCTTGACCCGCAAAGATAAAAGAAAATATCTCATTTACATTAAATAATGAATACTTTTAAGTTGTATTTAAACAATGCATAAGTAATGATTTCCAAATGTACATGTAGTACATCTTTGAAATTGCTATCATATCAAAGATATTAATTGCAATGCAGTTCAAAAACGTGTAACTGTTGAACATAATAAGCCGCCAAATTAGGTTAAATCTGCATCTTGTTCTTTATGAACATGCAGTTGACAAAAGTTCCTGAAGAATTTGAGCCCAAACATATAAGGGAATCATATTAATACGAATAAAAACAAGCTATCATAGGAGTATGTAACCCGAAGATTCGGCTCGCAATATACAATATAGCTCTCTTTCTTCTTACATGAGGGCATATATGGTGTCCGGATAGAACCATTGCAAAAACCAAAACAGCACGTATAATAGATCAAATTCTCGCCGTTACGACACGTAAACGTACAAATTTAAACGATGTTTCGCATTACGATTTTCCAAGGGGGTTGGGTGTCGAAGGGATGTTCAAGTTTGCCAAATTTGGTTAGAGTTTCGCAATTTCCTTTGTAATTTTAATAAATTTCAATTTAGCGCAACCCATGATAAGCAACGTACGTCATTTTAAATAAATTTTGTGTCAGGGTGATGGCGTATGTCAGAGCGACTGGAAACCATATAATAGCATTGCAGGAACGAAACAGCCCGCACTCTGTGGTGTATTTTAGTTCGCTTTTTACCGTGTTCCCATTGTGTGATACTCAATGGTGGGGATCCAATTTAATCGCTCATCGCAGAAACTAGCAGAGCAGAACATATAATATGTCATTTTTTTCCCTTGATTCTAAGAAAAGTATGCTTTAATGCTATTAAAATATAGAACGTCGATGCCAATGTTTTGTTGAGAGAAGGTGATTGCCCATTCAATACTGGTAAATAGGTTGTTCCGCTCCAAGAAAAATACACAAAAAACATTTTTAAATATAACCTGTAAAAGATTGAAAAAATGTTACAGATAATTATATCAATTCACCATTAAAATATGTCTATTGTTCTTTCCTTTTAACATCCATGCTTTTGAAACTCTTAAGCACCAATCATCTTATTTTTTTTTATTTACGCGTTTGCATGTCATTTATTTCTGCCTTGATCTCTACCTTCATAACCTGCATGAATCATCAAAGAAAGCAATTCATTGTTTGTTTTTTACATCTTTCCTTCAACAAATTAATACATTTACTATAAAAAGTAGGATAAATTCACTAAATTACTCCTAATGTGCATCAGTAGGTTAGCTTAAGAAACAGCCAAATCATCTCCTATGGGAATTTGAGTCTGACACCTCCATACTTATTTCGTGCAGTCCATGATTTTTCACAAGAGGCTTCGACCAATCGATAAACGGGCGCGTGTAGATTTCAGTCTGGCTGTTTCTATAAAGCTATGAATTAAGGGTGTTGTTTACTCAGGGTTTGAGTTCTCGAATTCGGATTGTTATAAAGTTCAATGTCATGAGTAAAATTTGTTCTAAACACAAAATGTATCTGTGAAATGAATTGTTATTGACATAACATTCGATATGTCTACTATATTATGGAATTATGCCAAAACAAAAATAGACTTTTAGCCAAACAGAGGAAATTCGGACTAAATTTTGCAGATTTTGTTTTCTGCCAAAACATTTTTGGAGGTACTCTAATATTAAAAGTTGAGAATTTATATTTTAGTCTATATAATTTTGCATATTTTCTGGTAGTTTTACCTCATTTATTCATTATAATAACCGTATGGCATGAATTTAAAAAATATTGAAATATGCTTAAAAATGAGAAAAGACACCATATCTCAAAATTTTGATCATTGACCTCATATAAATTATATGCCAACAGAATAAGATCAATATAAGTAGTTTATTACTATAAATGTTTTTGTATTATCATCATTCAATTTTTTGTAAAATTGGATCAAAAATGGATAGGAATTTGAAAAGTGATAGAGGAAATTCGGACTGGAATATTTATAAAAATTGTGAAGGAAAACTTAATGCTTTGTATGAATTTAGTATCAGTGCCATTCGTTAATTGTATTTCAATTTCAAAAGTGTTGAGCAATTTGTATTATTTTCACAATTAAGAAAATCTCAACCATAGTGTAAAATTTTAGGTGATTTCCTTAAATTTTCCAAAAATATACAATGGCCATTAACTCAAAAAGTAGGCCATTGACCTACTTTTTTGAAAATGAAAAATAACACTACAATAAAAGGAATATAACACGCAATAGTTGGTTTTTCATTATCATCAGTGGAATTTTTTTTCATTCTGAGTAAACGTCATCCTTAACTATAAGTTTTCGAAAGAAATAGAGGGAATCATACTCGGTAGAGGTAAATATATTCCTTTAACCTGAAAAAAAGAATAAAAAGTGAATAGTGAAATTTTTAACTTTTATAAATTCTAATTCTAATTACATCAGCGTCGAAATCTCACGCCCACCCTTATATACATGTACTGTGCGCTATCTGACCAATAGCTAACCTCTTTAATTATTTTTGTTCTCATAAATATCCAGTATTGATTTCTTTATTCACCAATACAATAAGGCATTAGTGCAACTCTTTTGTTTATAAAGGTATAAAAATGGCGATCATTATAAAAACCTAAAGCATTTGAATGCATATTGAATTTTACATTGAAGATCATAGGAAGTGCATGTGCAATTTAAGTACACATGTTATCATTGTATAAATTAATTTGAACTTTATACAATTTTTTTTCGATGAGTGTATGCATTAACACACACACACTCTCTCTCTCTCTCTCTCTCTCTCTCTCTCTCTCTCTCCATCAAACAAGTAATTTGTGTTCAATGACTAAAAAGGACGTTACCTATCTAGGTGTTATTAGTCCTCTACTGGCTTTTCCTCTGCGTCCGTCAGTCCGCCTGTCCTTCTGTCTGTCCCACATAAGTTTTCCACACTTTTGTTTTCTTTATGCGTTTGAGGAATACTTGTCATACATGTATGAAACTTGTTGAACAGGTCCACAATTTCAACCGATCAAGTTTACACTTTCGTAGCGTCTGGTCGACATTTATACGATAAAATGAATTCTTTAAATTCCATTTTTTTAATGTTTAGGTTCGTTATCCGACCGTGGTTCGATGTGTATCAAATGAACGAGGCCAGCATGTGGTCAGTAATAATATCGTGCGTTACTTGTATCATTACTTTTATCATTTCTAACAAACAGATACTGTAAGTTCTGAAAAATTGTGCAATGTTGTGTTGTAAATTTAATCGGCAGTATTTTTTTGGGGTATTTTTACAATCGGGTTCGTTATCGGGTTGAGCTATTTAATTGTTTGGTTTGGTTTGGGGTCCAGAAGAAGGTAAGAAATTATATTGTGCATAACAGTACATTGTTTTCAAAATTTCTACCAGCAATGCGAAAATGCAGGAGATAAAATAAAGAGTAGTATTTTACCCACATTGTATTTGATTTCAATATTACCAACTGTATAGTTTGGATTTCCTCTGTTCTTTTATATCTGTTATCTTATTAAATAATAACATCTCCTTTATAATAGTTCTGTAAAGTTGTAGGCTTCGAAGCTCTCATATAATAATACAAACCGGTAGGGGACGTGTATTGCTTTATGCAATACTCTCAGAATGTTTGTTTCCCTGGTCAAATTTTATCTCATCACACACGTAGAAGACTTCCGGGCTGGTTTAAATAATCCTTTTTTATACTCAAACACAAGATATTTAAGAAATAAGGAATCATTCTTTGAGTATTATGAGGTGATAATTTTGGTCGGGGCGTGATCAAATCGAATAAAGCCCAAAATGCTTTATGATAGATTTGATCACGCCCCGACCGAAATGACCACCTCATAATATTCAAAAAATGATTCCTTATTACTTATATATATACAATTTTAAGCCATCGTACGATTAGATTTTTAAATATGAATAAGCAAACCCCGCTGGCGCCTCAATTTGGCGTCATTTGAAGTTACGGGTTATATAGTACAAAATCGATACGTATTGTTATCACAGGCAAAGACACTGGAAAATGTAAATATTTATCAATGAATTTATTCTAAAACGAACCTTTAGAAATATCCATTGTCACGTGATCTCGTAATCTCTTTTAAAACATAAACACGATAGCCTTTGAATGTGGGTTATCCTTCATATTCAAATTGACAACAACATCAATCATTTTTTAAGTATGCATATGGAAATCGGTGTTTCCCCTTCTATTACATAATATACCCAGTGTCCCGATAAATACCGATAAAAAATAGCTTAGTTGTCAGAAAATTGTCTTATACATGACTTATCATACTGATAAAAAATGATGGCCTGATTCAAAAGATTGAAAAGTTGATAAGGCTTATGTTGCGTTATCAAAATCATTAAAAGAGGGAACATGCCATCTCGTATGGTATATCTTGTATATATACAAGATTCATTTGAACGCGTTTTATCCGTATTTGAAATAGTAAGTTGTCAAGTCGCTTTATTGTCTTACAAACGAACCTTAAACAATTTACATTATTGTTTTTGCACATCGATGGCGGTTCCGAAAATTTATTTCATGATAGCATTTAACTCGTATAAGAAAAGTTGGTTACGGGGACGACACTCAATATGCCACTTATACTAGAACCTCTTTAGGGTGTATTATTTTTGTTTCTTGAATACAGTTTTTATGTGCTTAATGTTAATGGATTAATCTTTAACGACATTGACAATGATATTGCACAAAAATTATTCAGGACGACCCAAGTCCCACATCTGCCGCCCTGACACTTTGAGACCGCGATCCTAAGATCAGCATGTGTCACCATGCAGCTATTTAAACGATTTTTAGAAGCTCCCCCAACTTCAAGGGGTTACTTAAACACAGGCATTGCATGTCAGCAGTAAAAACGACACCCCAAAGATTAAAAGTTTAAATGGGTTTTATTTGGGTCAACTTGTATTCGTTGCACCGATTGTAGAATATAACATAAAACCACGGACTGTCAAAAGAATAAATAATTGAGTTTGTAGATATTTCAAGGTAAGAGAAATGCCACCCATGTCCAATACAACTCTCTCTCTCTCTCTCTCTCTCTCTCTCTCTCTCTCCGTCTCCTAGGGTGATATGAGCGCGCTGTGAATAGGAAGTGCTGCTGTTGCTCCAATTAAACACACTGTACATTATAATGACGCAAAGAAAATGATAGTCGATAATTATCTCGCTTTAGCGTATGGACCCAGACAACGCAGTAACGCCCAGTGGAAGTGTTAAGAAACTCGTGAACGTTTTTTTTTTAGTTTGTTTGAGACACTACTTCACATAATTAATACTTCTCTGATTATATTTCAGCACCTTCCTGTGTGTTTTTCGCCAGTGACACTTTAGTGATGACGGGTGCAGAATTTTCTCGCTCTTTTATTAATTTTTTTCTTCGTTGCAACTCGAGAAGATCGCTGGACTTGTGATATTGAGGAAATGAAATCGACCATAGGCGAGAACTCTTTACGGTATGTATTTCTATCGGCAGTCTTATGCCATCGAACGGTTTCATAAAGGCAACAGGGTTTCACGGCTTGATCAGTAGTCAGCATTGCAGTGAGCAGCAGTTCATCCACTGTTGATTCTTCAACATGAACGACACAAATGATACAGCGGAACAGAACCCGCATTCAGGGGAACTTTCTCTACCTTACGCCATTGCGACGGGAACTGTGCTTTTCAGCATATTATTCATGACTGTGTTTGGAAACCTGTTAGTGTTACTTTCTGTGGCCATTTACAAGAATTTGCGACACACGACAAATTACTTTATTGTGAATTTAGCCTGTGCTGACCTTCTGCTGGGGTTGTCAGTTCTGCCATTTTCGGCGATGTTGGATATTCTTGGATATTGGCCCTTTGGTCCGACCCTGTGCATTTTCTGGACGTCGGTGGATGTGTTGTGGTGTACTGGCTCCATAATAACACTGTGTGTCATCAGCGTTGACCGTTATATAGGAATAACTCGACCTCTCCAACATGGAATTATCATGTCCGAGAGGAGAGCTTGCTGGATTATTTCCCTTGTGTGGATTGTCTCCCTTGCGATCTCTATCGGACCGGTGTTTGGTTGGCGACATGACCGGAAGTTAGCAAGCGCTCAAAATTGTCATGTGAACAGAGAGCCCGCGTACGTTTTATTTTCAGTGACGGGATCATTTTATATCCCATTGTTCATAATTGTCTTCGTATACAGCCGCATCTTCAAAACTGTCAACGAACACTCAAAAAATCTTCAGAAAGGGGAGACCACCATGTCTTGGGGAAAGTCATCCACCAAAAAAGTAAAGTTACGAATCCACACCGGTCGGTCGAGTTGCAACACGATATTGAATGGAAACTCGAAACAGAATATGTCCGAGCGATTAATAAAATTCAGTCGGCAGAAAAAGGCCGCTAAAACGCTTGGAATCGTAGTCGGGGTCTTCCTCCTTTGCTGGTTTCCCTTCTTTTTGGTCCTACCTTTAGGTAAGTACTCTTTTGATAATGACAATTTTTTTTCTATTGCAGAAAAAAATAACGATAGGTCTGTGCAGATTAAAAATAATTTTGATGAATCAATGCCTAACCTCTTTACTATAAATGTAACTATATAGTTTACTACAAAACAAACAAATTCAATTGGTACATAACGGTTGCTACATTTTTAATAAGATAAAGTTATTTATTTCATAATACCCGAAATGTCATTCTTAAAAAAAGGAAGACAAAAGATTATCCGATAATTTTAATATTTTCTTGAGAATATTTTATAGAACGGCACGAAAACAATTTTTGTGATGAATTTATTTACCACTTGCTCATTATAATAAATGCAATGCGTGATGAAGCTAACTTAGTATTCCTCTTTCTGGCACCGAGTAAAGTTAAGAGGTGTGCATACAGATTTCGTTTAACTTGCAAATAGTGAGTTTAAGTTTCCTTTAGAGAGATGATAAATCTTTGGATGATTTTCTTCTCTTGATATTATGCATAAATATGCAGGGTGATCATTTAAGAAATATGCAAATCATTTATTATTATCTTTAAGTGCCGAGCAAATCAGCTAATGCAGAGATATTTTGCATATGATACAATTGTACTCTGACGATTTGTACCATTATTCAGTTAATTTTAAACTATCGTATAAGTAGGGGGTTAAAATCGGCCATTTTATGACATAATAGCATACATGACTGTCCTATACGTATGTATATACTTGCATATTGGCTGTCGTGCAGATCTGCCGAACTAATTCTATCGATTGATTCAAAGTGCCCTTTCTTTCACCCTTTATATGGTTTCTTCTCCTGATACTATGCATAAATATGCAGGGTGATCCTTTTAGAAATATCAAAATCATTAATTTTATTATTATCTTTAACTGCCCAGCAAGTCAGCTAGTCTTATTTCTTCAACTTAATACTCGCATCTCTTATTACTCTAGTTAAAAGAAACGAACATCTTAAAAAGGGTACTGTAATTGGTAATCCTTCAATTCAAGTTTTTGTTTTTAATAAGAGAACTTTTGGGGGGCATATTTTTGTAAATTAGTAGGGAAGGTCATATTCTGGGTCATATTCGGGGAAAACAGGTATAATGTCATAGTAGGAAGTTGTGGTATTGTTGTACATAAAGATGTGTTTGAATGGAGCAATGTTAAGAACTAGACATCGTTGAACGTTGATAAAGATTTAAATATATTCAGTTGGTTCGCTGTAAAATTGAATATGGCGTCATGCACTGAATGGAATTTAAACAGATGCTGACAAGACACAGTTGAAGTAAACGGGTTATGAACACCAAAGCTGAATGAATGTTGGTTGGGTTTTTTTTCATTCAATTATATCTTATATATTCAATGCATTGTTCCATCAAAGATCCCCTTCGTTCGTCTTTTGCCATAAAAAATTATGAGCTCAAACAGTATTGTCCGCCATCTCTATCTTGTGAATCTGCTAACTTTGGTATTGAAAGATAATAAGACGAAACTATGACAAACACATTTTTAAAATTGAAGTGCGAAGTTTTAAATATGAATTGTAATTTGCTCTATTCTATTTACTTATCTTTTGACGGAAATATTATTTCAGTTTAAGACTCTCTCTCTCTCTCTCTCTCTCTCTCTCTCTCTCTCTCTCTCTCTCTCTCTCTCTCTCTCTCTCTCTCTCTTATACAAACGTCATTGATTTATCATCATTCATTGGTCACGGTACATAGGTTCGTGTTAGCTCTTTAATTTTGTTTTATTTATCGATGACTTCAGATACTATGCCCTACAAGAGTTAAAAAAACACCTTTACAGTTCTTCATGGACTTGTTCTTTATGTGTAAATAAGTCAATACATCCCTTTATCCAGATGAAATAGGTAGCCAATGCCTGTTTATAACGGTTTTAATATCTGTGATTAATCACTTTCGATGTTGGTCCGATGGATCTCTTCTTGAAGCAAATGGTTTTCCACTATGAATTGCTTTCTAAAGCGGTTCAGAAACACCTTTCGATGGCCAGCGAGGTGTAACAATAAAGTAACATTCCGCCACAAGTTTTCCCGGAGTTTGTAAAGCTAAATTGCAATAAAATGAAATATTAATTATCCTTTTTGATACAGACACGGCATGGAAAACATTAAACTTAAGGTAATAAAACATTTTCATTTAAAAAAAAGAAAACAAACAATAATAGGGAGCGGTCATAATTACAGAGTTAGCATATTTTAAATCAGGTAATCTATATGCATTTTATATACATTTGAATAGCTTTTTAAATAATAATTAATTTACGTTGATGGAAAGAAACCACATTTTTTACTTAATTTTATGAAGCATTGTATGTTATTAAAGTCATTTATTTGCATTCATATGAATTCTAATTTCTTACATCAGAGAGAGAGAGAGAGAGAGAGAGAGAGAGAGAGAGAGAGAGAGAGAGAGAGAGCATTCTAGGAAGAAAACAATTTCTTGCTATATCCTGTCCTTTTAATTTGCTGTTAAACGACGTATAGCTGTAGGGGATGCTGGTATCGCTCCCCGAAATATTAGCGTCCTGGGTAGCTCAGGCCGATATCGCTGTCGGGGCCTCGTTATGAGCCATTAGATACATGTAGCTAGGATGTTAGCCATGGCATCACACGCGCAATAAAAAAAATATTGTGATTGTGCAGGAGTAGTTTTACTGTTCAGCCAGCGACTCTTTTTTCATAATCGTGTATATAGAGGATATCTATATTGTGTGATTTTATATTTGCTTTATCCAACGAGTTGAAATGGTGTATATATTCGCGAGGCTTGCCGAGCGAATATAGCCATTTCAACGAGTTGGATAAAGCAAATATAAAATAACACAATTATAGATGTTCTATTTATCTCATACAATTTGATTTATATTATGAAGATTTTGAGACAGTCCCTTGTGTGACCCAAATTGTTTTTTTTTCCCAAGATTAAAAACGATGGTGCAACGTTGTGTTATGCGGCTATTGTGACCTTGCGCAATACAATTTAGTACGTCATTCCTGAGAAAAATCTAACTGTTTTAATGTAAAGTTTCACTGAAATAAACCTTAAAATAATTTTTTAGCTCTATATAATTTTTCTTAGAGCTTATTCACTTGATTAAATGGAAATTCCGATTAGAAGACTTGAATAATAAAGTTTGTTGACATAACGACGAAGTTGCGAATGCTCGTTAGTTTGAATTGACTCGAACGAGGAACAGTTGTTGATGCATGAAGTTTAATAAAACAAACACTAGGCTAGCCTTATGATTCGAAATTGAAAATAGTGTCAGAATAAGGATGCTTACTGGTGGTGGAATAAAAGTCTCATGAAACATTATTTCGGTAAGTTCTTGTATATAAACACAACCAAAGCGTTCTGTTTTCATCGCGTCGTCAGGATGAACTCCTTGATAGTTAACGTAATTTGTACTTTTATAAACTTCACAAAGCAAATTGAAAGTTGGAAGTGGGCTAAATTTATCAAAAGAAAAAAGGGTCTTGTGGTTACGGTTATGAATAAATTTGCAAAAAAAAGTGTTCGGGGGGGGGGGGGGGGCTAACCTCCCCCCTACGCAGTTATGTGTTTTCCTTCATATTTGTAATTTAAAACTTTGACAAAATCAATTTTATATTAATTTTTGTAGTAGATATCATATAGTTATATTGAAAGTACTAGGAAATTTTCGAAAATAGGCCACTGAAGCGTTGAAGCGAGGGGCTGTGTCAAAAGTAGTTCCGGCCGGAAGTATTTGATATAGCATCACTTGTGTGATATAGCAAAGGTTTATCACACGGGTAATATACACCACACGTATGAGATAAATGTTTATCCATGGAACGATTGAGCTGTCTAAACTTAGTTTGTTCTGTGATTTTATAAATCAATATGTTGTGTGCTTTTGCATGTTTCAAGCATCGTTATGACGATTGTCTTGCAATGACGTCATATTTTTCAGCTCAGTCTGATAAAATATATGACATAAAGAAAAAAATTAAGAAAGCATAGCTCTCTTATTCAGCTCATTACCTTTTAATGTGATCATTCTGCATGATTCATCGTGATTTGGTGTGCTCTTGTCATTGTGTGGAGTTCTTTTATTATTATATAATAAGTTTTTATCATTATAAGGCGTTCTTGTGTCATGTAATGAGATATTGTCATGTGGTGTATTTTTTTTTGGGGGGGGGGGGGGAGGGGGTTATTTCGGTTTTTTTTTTAAATTTTGTTTTTGTTTGTTTGTTTTTTTTGTGCTTTACTTTTTTCATCATGTAATGTACTGTTGCTTAGCTTATAATTGATGTTCATTTACAAATAAATGCCTTGCGAAATAAATGTAACATACATTTCTCTTTATATCATATTCCTTACGTAATCCAAAAGACATAGTTACTTAACTATTCATACGCTGTGCAAACCCCTTTATGTGATGTTCAAGCATTGTTATGATTTTTGTTTTGGAATGACGTCATATTTTTTGGCTCAGTCTAATAAAATATACGACATAAGAAAGCACAGCTATTGCTTGTTTCTGTCATCAATGTATTAATGTTTATATATTTGTTAAAGTTTGACTGAAGTTTCAATGCCAGTTATGTCCTGGTAAGCATAGAAGTAAAGCATTTGAATTATAGAAACAATTGTGATTTGTGAACGACTCATACTGAAATACAAAATACTACTTGGAAGGAAATGTTAAAAAAAATTAGTTTAATATCTAATTTGGTCCTTATTTTCTACTTTGATTTCATATTAATCAACGTTTACATTTATTTAAATGTTTCATGATGACTGATCTACTTACAACTATACATGAATTGGAGAGTTTTGACAACAAAAGTTACTCTTAATTCTCTTTTCAATGATATTATTTTTTTTATTATTTTCAACTATACATTGACCTGCAAATATTGCAATCTTATTATTTCATTTCAAGGAAAACACACCTGAAAATGACATCTGTACATCACATCATTACAAATATATTGTACACTTTATAATGACAAAAGCACACTTCTTTGTAATAAAAACACACTACCCTACACTATAAGCACACTTTATACTACATAATCATTTTAGCACACTTTACTATGATATCAGCACACTACATAATGTTATCAGCACACTTTATACTACATAATGATGTAAGCAAACTTTATAATGATATATGCAAACTACATAATGTTTTACTGAGCACACAGCATATTAATAATAGAGCACACTACATAAGAATATCAGCACACTATATAATGATATCAGCACACTACATAAAGATATCAGTGCACTACATAATGATATCAGCACAATACATAATGATATCAGCACATTAATACTACATAATGATATCAGCACACTACATAATGATATAGGCACACAACATAATGATATCAGCACACCACATAATGATATCAGCACACTACATAATGAAATCAACACGCTACATAATGATACCAGCACACTACATAATGATATCAGCACACTACATAAAAATATAAGCACACTACATAATGATCTCAGCACACTTCATAATGATATCAGCACATTACATACATAATGATATCAGCACACTGCATAATGATATCAGCACACTACATACATAATGATATCAGCACACTGCATAATGATATCAGCACACTACATACATAATGATATCAGCACACTACATAATGATATAAGCACACAACATAATGATCTCAGCACACTACATAATGATATATGCACACTATATAATGATATCAGCACATCAATACTACATAATGATATAAGCACACTACATAATGATCTCAGCACACTACTTAATGATACAAGCACGCTATATAATGATATCAGCACACTACATAATGATATCAGCACACCCACACTACATAATGATATAAGCACACTACTATTACTTATTAGGTTAGTTACTGACTCACTACGGAAATATATTGGGTTGATCAATCTCATAGATGGCGAGGAGAAGCAGAGTCGTCTATGAGATTGATAAACCCAATATATTTCCGTAGTGAGTCAGTAACTAACCTAATAAGTGTTTTGTTTTCCCAGGGACTATCAAGCGACATATTTTTTCACAAATAGCGATGATCATGGCACAGCCATGTACAAGATGCCTAACATCTCTTCCAATTAACTCATTTAAACTCTTCAAAATTTTCAATCTCACCTTTCAAATACTCTTTAAAAATCTTTGCTTCACCCATGTTTACCTACAATGTTTTGTTGCTATTCAATTTTAAATGTTTTCTCCCTTTTCTCTGCAGAGATTTGAGCAAATTTCGACGCTGCCATTTTGTTCTGCTCCAGACAAAACAATGTGACGTCAATATTCTAAGGGCAACTACTCTAATTTTAAAGAATTTCAAAGGGCAACTACTCCAAATACTTTAAGAACTTACGGCATGCGGTTTATGTATTAAATACTATGAAATGTCGAAATGAGTAAGCGAAGCGTCGACCAATGACGGCCATATTGCCTAATATTAATTCTCACAGAACAAATATATAGAGATATATGAGGCAATCACGTGCTATGTTTAAACCAATGAAAATGTGACATTTCAGTCCAAGGGAAAACAATATTACTTATTAGGTTAGTTACTGACTCACTACGGAAATATATTGGGTTGATCAATCTCATAGATGGCGAGGCGAAGCCGAGCCGTCTATGAGATTGATCAACCCAATATATTTCCGTATTGAGTCAGTAACTAACCTAATAAGTGTTTTGTTTTCCCGAGGACTATCAAGCGACATATTCATTTACAAATAGCGGTGATCTACGCAAAGCCATGTATACAAAATGCCTTATATCTCGTCCAATTAAACTCATTTAAACTCTTCAAAATTATCAATACCACCTTTCAAATGCGCTTTAAAAATCTTCGCTTCACCCATATTACTTACAATGTTTTGTTGCTATTCAATTTTAAACCTCTGCAGAGATTTGAGCAAATTTAGGCCTAGATGCTGCCATTTTGTTCTGCTCCAGACACAGCAATGTGACGTCAATATTCAAAGGGCAACTACTCTAATTTAAAAATAATTTCAAAGGGCCACTACTCTAAATATTTTAATGACTTACTGAACACGATTTCTGTGTTAAATAATATGAAATATCGAGATGAGTAGCGGCGGCGGCCAATGACGGCCATATTGCCTAATATTAATCCTCAAAGAACCTACATAGAGATATATGAGGCAATCACGTGCCATGTTTAATCCAATGAAAATGTGACATTTCAGTCCGAGGGAAAACAAATAATGATATAAGCACACTACATAATGAAATAAGCACACTACATAATGATATAAACACACTACATAATGATACAAGCATACTGCATAATGATGTCAGCACACTACATAATGATATCAGCACACCAACACTACATAATGATATAAGCACACTACATCATGATATATCGAGTGCACAACATTATGATATAAGCACATCACATAATGACAGAATCACACCACATAATGGTATGAACAAACCACATTATGACATGTAAGCATCAAATGAAGTTAAGTTGGCCGTGATCAGATAGCGTATGTGTTCCATACTTATCCGGTCAATACAAATTTGGGCATAGTAATAGGTATTCGTTTTTGTGCATAATGGTCCACATATAAAAGGTACATGTAACATTAATCCTTCAAAACTGTCTTTATATCCTTCCTATATCTATATATTGTCAAAGTTTTATCTGCTGTGCTCTATCCAAAGACTGACATTTCCATTAACTGCCATTAACACGATGGTCCGTGCGATACTCTTACTTATGTTGGTGATAAAAGAATACATTACACCAGCGACTTTGCTCTCTGAATATCGAATATCAACCATTCACTTACACGGCGTTTACATGTTCATGTCTTTATATAGCTAGAAACATTCATCTTCTTTCTATAGACTGTCCAGTGTTAGAAAGTATGCTCGTGACATTTTGTGACCTTTTTTGGATATCATTTATACTCTTATTGAATGTTTCAAAGATATCATGTTCTTTTGTTTTTTGGTTTGATATCAAATCCAATGATTTTCGTTGTCAAAGTTATGATAACGGACGTCTAAAAGAATCTAGAGCTAGTGAAATTTACGATGATTTATGTAATATTTTTATACAATATCTCATGGTTTATATCATATTTACCGTTAGTAACGATCATGAATCCTAGAGATCTGTTGTGAAAAAAAAATGAAATTTGATCGCGGTTGTCGTAGATAATTTCTGATAAAACACATTGATTTTTGACAGTAAAGCTGATAGGAGCATTGCCATTTTACGTTAATCACACTCCGTCTACTATAGTTCTAGATCACACCTACTCGGAGAATCTCTGTATGCATCCTCTGTCTTTTGCCCCAAAATTCCTTGTGTAATTTTGTGCATTGCTTTTTGTTGATCTCTTATATTTTTTGCTTTAATTATTTCTATAGTGTAAAATTGTGCGATTATCAACAAGAAAAGACTTCTATAAAGATATTAAACATTTAAGGGAATTAATAGAATAATTGATTGCGTTTTCATAATATTTACGGCACTGTAATTCATTCATCTATTCTATAGCCATGTCGGGTACATTGATATTAAAACGTTAAACAACATATACATACATCCCAAGGCTTTTTTATAAATATGTATTTGCACTGCTGGAAAAGAAATCATGAATTAATTAAAAAATATGTTCATCATCAACGTTCAATAACTGAAGTCATTAGCCAACTGTTAGGCCTCTAAGCGTAATGTTTCAAATTGTGAAGCTACATTTAAGCATCGAATGCTTGTTTTTGGATGTCATCAGTCCTATAACACACCATGCGGTTCAGACAAATTATGCATTCATTTAAGGTGAAACTCCACTATATATTAATTACAAGTGATATCAATTAATATATACTTTATCAAGTTAAACATTAGGCACACTCATTTCTACACACGCTCAGAGAGAGGCATCATGATGGTGTGGGTGTCAGTGTGTGTGTCCTAAGTTGTCGGAAGGATAGTAAGGTGGTAATGTGGTTATATTTACATGTATATATTGAAAGGCTTTAAAATCTATGAAAAAAATTGAACATATATTATAGGGAAAACCAACCTTTTATATGAGAAAAGTATATATATATAATGTTTTTTTAATCTTGAAATTTTGAATCGATTTTATTTTTTTTTTTATTATTTCCATTTAGTTAATTATTTTTTTTTTTTTGTTTTTTTTTTTTTTTTCAATTAAAACAATTTCACCTAATAACTTATAATTCAGAAATGTGTAATTTTAATCAATTTAAGCTGTATCTTTTGGCTGCCATTTTTTTATAAAGGATGTTGGCAATATTCACGAATTTTTTATTAATGTGGTTCTAACATAAAATACATAAAATAAATTTTATATTAATTGTTAATTAATTAATTTTTTTTTTTATTGGGTGAGGCGTTGTAATCCGTGAAGTAGGTAAGGTGGGAATGCTAGTCAAAGACCTGAGAGGCAATGAGTCAGGAAGAAGTTACCATATGAGTGAAGGGGGACGGGGGGGGGGGTTAGGAGGGTGTTGGGTGTGAACTCTGTGAAGTAGAGTTGAGGGGGTTGAAGAGAAAAGACGGCAAGTGGCCAAGCAAGGGGCAAACCAACAGAGGAGGGTGTGGGGAGAGGGGAAAAGAGGGGGCGAAGAAAGAAAGAAAGGACCAAGTGGCGGCGGGTGATAGAGCAAGGGAAATACAGGAGGCGGAAAGAGAAAAACGGGCGCCAAGAAGGCAAAGCAAGAGTGCCAAGAAGCAAGATAGATGCAAGGAATAAAAAGAACAAAGTACAGATAGGGAAGCAAAGCGGTTTTTGGAGGGCCATAGGTGTGAAGCGGACCAGGTGGATGGGGTTTTTTGAATGTGAACATTAGCAAGGAGCGGTGGGCAAGCAGAACGGGCAAGCAAGGGAAGGAAGAGAAGGAAGCAAGGGGGAGAAAAGGACTTGGAAAGTGAAAACAATGGGCTCGTAAAAAAAGCAGAATGAACAGGGGCAAATGCAGATGAGGAAACGGAGTAAAGAAAGACCAAGCAAGGAACCAAGCAAGAAGAAGGAAGAAGAAGAACGAGAGAACAAGAGGGGGCCAGGAAAAGGAACGTGAAGAAGGGTGGCAAAAATGAACCAAGAAAAAAGTGCGAAGGAGATGGAGGCTAATGCAAGAATGTAAAAAGAGCACAGAAACGACCAAGGTAAAGGATAACGGGGGCAATACAAAGGAAGTGAAAAACCTACTGGAAAAAAACAAAAAACAACAAGGGGGCAGCGGCAATGAAGAAGCAAGAAGGAGAGAAGGAAGAAGCCAGCAAGAAGAACAGACAAGAAAGCCGTGGGTGGATATTGTGTGACAACCAAGAAAATTGAAGAGTAGGAAGGAAGAGGGGAGGAGTCAAAATCACGTTTCGTGATGAAGGAAGAGTCAATCAATATTGTGTATGTGTGATCCGCAAATAAAGAACGATCAATCCCGGAGTCATATGAGAGCAGCATAGGTCCCACTAGAGTGAAGAAGAATGGCAATGCATGTCACTTAGTTCCAAGCGTCCACACTGGCGCAAGACATAAAAGCAATATCAAGCGTGCCTCCCCAATGTGGAATGATGGAGTTCCCCTTGGCAAGTAGTTGCGAAGTTTACACATAAGAACGCACTACAAAACGCCACCAAGGACCAATGCAAGATGCGTAAGTGTGGACCAGAGCAAGAAGGACACCAATTAGCATAAGGACCAAGTAAAAGGAGAAGTCAAATAGGAAGTACCAAAAATTCTAACTCTCAAAAAGCAAGAAAAATTACAAGCAAATTGAATAGCCAGAAAGCCACAAAACAAGGGAACAGTAGGACATGTCAATAAGAAGAAAAGCAATAGGCAATAAGCAAAGGCAAGTAGACAAGAGAACGAGTGGATAGATGATAAAGCCGTGAGTCCTGTAACAAAAGTAGCAGAAGCAAGCAAAATAATCAAGGAAGCAAGACGGATGCCTCTATTGGTCATTTGAAAAATGAATTCCTTTTAAAAATCCTTACAAAAAAAAAACAGCAATGATCAATATAGTGTACCATATAAAAAAAATGAAAATGACAAAAAAAAGAATTACCAAGTTATGTCTCGTAAGTAAGTTAGGCAAACAGATCCACTACTGCCTACATGCAAAATGTCAGGGGGAAAAAGAGAAATCAAGGAAAGAATGAAACAGGACAACCAGTGGTGGAAATAAACAAAACAAAAACAAAAAAACAGGACACAAGCAAGAAACGAATACAATATATGGGGTCCATATAATTCTGATATAAGCGAGAATGAAGCAAATCCATAGACAATCAAATGTCTGTAGGGAGAGCTAGCATGAGGTGTCTGGGCCACATAGTCCAATGTGATATGCTTACAGGACTAAAACTCAAGTAAATTGAGAATGGTCTATAAATGGAATAAGCATATCAAATCAAGGCGTCAATCCTGTAGGTCAGAAACTGAGAAATTCACTATCAGTTGTATCAATAATTAATTTATAAAGAAATGGGAAGAAGATTAAGCAAGACCCACAACATAGTGCAAAGTCGAAGCAATGCCAACATAAAGTGACGTGGGGTCCGTGGCGTGTATTTTATACCCGTCAACAATCCTACCTAATGAAGTGACCCCCATGTGACGAAGCCACTTATATGTCAATTATCGGTTTTGTGGAGTTGTGTTTATACAAAAAATAAATATCACCCTTTAAAATTTATTTTTTTTTTTTTTTATAACACACCGGTTTTTTAATCGACTCTCATTAAACTCTCCCATCCACCTCCATTCTCAACTCCAATGTTTCTCATATGTCATAAATAATTACTTCGTATGGTTTGGAGTTGATTTATCTTCCCTCTTTTTTTTTTTTTTTTTTTGTTTTTTATACCTTTATAATTATCCAATTTTTAATAATTCTCAATTTCAATATTTTTTTTAATTTAATTTTTCCATTCTATTTATTTTAATTTTCTTTTATTTATTTTCAATTTTTATTTTTCAATTTTCTTTTCAATTAATTCTTGTTTTTTTTTTTTTTTTTTTTTTTTTTTTTTTTTTTTTTTTTTTTTTTTTATTATAATATTTAATAATTATAATATAATTGCAATAATTATAATTAATTTTCAATTATAATCAAAAATAAAAATCTTTCATATAAATTTTTAATCAATCCACTTTTTAAATTCCATTTAAAAAATATAATATATATATTATATAAAATATCTTCTCCCTTCCTTTTATTTTATAATAATTCATCTAAACCACAAAATATTTATTTATAAATTTATATTATAATTATCTTCTATCCATATTAGTTTACAATAATAATTCCATATATTTTATAATTTTTCCAATTAAATACATACCAATTTTCTTAATAATCGCGAAAGTACTAAACAATTCAATATAATAATCAATTAACTAATTAATTTTCCATATTTAATATAATACACAACTAGAAAATCAATCAATAAAGTCTTCTTTACATAACAAAATAAAAAATTACAATAATTTATAATAAACAAAACAGTAACACATAACAATTCTTCTGTTTGTCATTTACCCCCCGCTTTTTCATCACTATTACTAGTTGCTAATATAAAAGTCTCCGTTTTGCCCTGTAGGTAAGGATATAAAAACCAAAAAACTAAAAAACTGAAAATACCAATAATTGTAATAATAACATATCAATATGATTAATTATCATACTTGAACTACTTACACTATCATAAAATATAATAACTCAAATTATTCAAATCAATCTACCACGGAGCTTTGGATTAATATTAGTAATAATTTCTCTTCCTCTATCTAAAGTCTTCTTTCCCCTATTCCACAAAATTTTCAAAAATCTTTCCTTATCTTCTTCTCTTTCTTCTTCCTTCTTCTTCTTCTACGGTATATTAACTCATACCCTCCATAAACCAACTCCGTAACCACCCTAAATCAACTCAACTTTATTCCAATTATAATTTTCTAAATTTAATTCTCACATTTTCCAATTGTGGAAATGGTTTCGGATAATCAATTACAAGAATATAGTATAATGGGTTGTTTGTTTTTATATGGGAATTTCATACATCTAATAACATTATTAAACAATTTGATATTGGTTGATTTTTTTATTTTGTTTTGTGGCCCGTTACTAACCTGTCCTTTATCCAAAAAAATTAGATTATTGAGAATCTAAAACTTTATATCGTACAAAACTTTGATTCGTACAATAATTAAATTACTTTTCACTAATAATATCTTAAGTACTTCAATACTACCTCCAAAGAATTTTGGGGATGTATTAATGAAAATTAACAATAATATATATTTCATATCTAGTACAAATAATTCAGATTTGTTAGATCTCAAATGAATTAATATATTACATTCATCTTAATTAAATTCAACAATTAGTTCACATCAAACATTCTTTTTGCTACAATGGTAATGTTTGGCCGATAAAATAGTAACCACATCACACTATGTACACTAATTTTATTCTCAATTTTCAGTGTAATGTACGACTCAATTAGGTTTAATTAAATAGAATTTTCTAATCACCTATCAAGTCAATTCATTAATAATCCAATAAAATTTCTCTATTTAATAATATTTTGAAAGGTGATGGAATCATGAAATTTTAGATTGGCACGTATAATTAGTTTTTCATTCCAATCAAAAGCTCTTAATGATGCTGAACTCTGTACCCAACTCAATTGCTCTACAAACCGCGTTTCTATACCATTAATTGCATCTCAAATTTTCGCTTCTTAGTACATATATTAAGCTTAATACTGAGCCACCTAAAAGGCCCGCTCAATTTTTCATTAAATTAAGGGTTTATTAAAAAAAAAGAAAACCATCCTTTGTGATTATTGCCAACGGTAAAAGTCTTTCATCTCAAATAAATTTTCTTCAATTCTATTTGTCAGCAATGTCCATGAACTAGGATATTTGCAGGACAGCTTTCGTGATCCGATGGGACCAATTAGTGATTAGTCCTTACCGGTCCGTGCACTTTTGGACAAGGTCGCATTTAGCATTATTGGACATTAGCTCTGGGAACGGAAAATGAATGTCGACAAGGGATACAAAGAGAACAAGAAAGCGAATTTTCTTCTATACATCTTTGTAAAATGTCGCAACCCTATATGGATTCACGATAATTCACACAGACGCTTGTCATATATATTACAGTAACTGATATACGTTACCATAGTAACCTTTTACTCAACTAGTTGCGTAGGAATCAACCCTAACTATCTGTATACGATGTGTGCATTTATTTATCTTGTAGGAAAGATTAAAACAAACCCATAGCACAATAAACTTAGGTCAATTTGAATCTTTACGTTTTCAATTTGCTCTGTCATTTTCAATTTGCCTCTGTCATTTTAAAAGTATCGGTGATTTTGGTGATCGGCTTCGGCCGATCCTGTTGTGTCTATGGCATCCGGCAAATGCTTCCACGTGCGCACACATTCTGCTTGCATAAGTAGTTCTTATAAAAACTTGAAGCTTTGTTTAGTATTTATATAACATTTTACTCATTTTTATTTCATTTCATTTACCTTAAGAGATGCAAATTACATTAAATACAGTTCGAACCTGTATTCATATGCATCATTGTCCACTACGCGTAAGATTTATCTGCTCGAAGATTCATTCTGTATGCAGTTGACCTCAATGAACTGTACCTCGATCATAGAAGAACATGAACTACCTCTGATCTATGATAGACCATAATAGTACGAGAAGACGCATTGATATTAATAAATAAGTTAAGTTAAAGTATATTATAACAATGTACAGTTAAAAGCGACTATTTCAATACAAGTGATGTTAGATTATGATCATTCAATAAACAAGTAATATAAACAATTATAGAAATTAATAAATTAAAAATAAAAATAAACAAAGTTTCAATGGTCTAAATTATTCAAATTTATAGTAGGTATAATATGAAATTATGGTGTCAGATCAAAATCTAATTTGTAAAAAACAGACAATATTACAAACTGACAGTGAGCCAGCATCTATATACAGCCGACATCCTTAAAAGGAATACTTGTTTTTCTCTCTCCGATATCATCTACTGAAACGTCTAAACTCAGATAACTGTGTACCTATAACATGATAAAGAAATGAGTTTACTTGTGTATTGACAATGTGAAAGAGAAATTCCAATTTATAAGCATATAATCATGTGATCAAGACTCGGGCAGCTCAATCGTGATCTCAGTCTTTAAAAAAAATTTTTTGTGGAAAAGTAAGACCAAGATAAAGTGAGCCCATAGTAGCTCTTCAGCCCTCGGCTGCGTTTCGTTGTGTGCATAACAGAAACGCACTAATAGAACTCTTATTGAAATATCGAAAATTCACCCTTTATTACATTTCAATTGCTTTCTTTTCTAAGGACAAAGTTAATATGCTATTCAGATAACTGAATCCTCAATCAAAGGTCTGCCAAGTGTTTGCGTGTCACATAATAATGAAATCTTAAAGGTCAGTAAAAAAATAAGTATGAAAATATTACGCAAGCAAAGTGATCTATATAAGTCCACTAGGCTGCGCACATACAGAGTATCACGGCCCCTGTTGTACTTCAGAAATCGCCATGTTATTGCAGAGAAAATGTACAATTTTATAGGAACTCTTCACAAAATTGACTTCACTCAAACTGAATGATTATGGCGTGATTGGGGTTCCACTTCGCGTTCATAACGTGCTGGATGTGTGCACAGTGGTTTGATTGCGTGCACAAACAGTCATTTCACTTCCTAGATCTATGATTTTGCTGCATCCTTGAAAACACAAACCTCGAGATGCGCACGTAAATGTCTCATATAGCGCCCAATACGCAGAAGCATCTTTATTTGTTGCGTAGGATCTTCTAGAACGCCATGCACGTCTCGCAATCTAGCAAGCACAAAGTAAGCGTGCGCCGTAACTCTGCGTTCGCATAAACATTTAGTAGAAACGAAGTGGGTTCGCCGTAGAGGCAATGTAAGGTCTCCAAAAGCGCAATTAGAGATCTGTAGCACTTAGTAGCGCAATAACAGCATATACGCTGAGATACGTTGCGCTTGCATGTGAACGTGACTTTTCGGGGTCATTGGAATGTATTACCTCTCCTCGCTATGCGCTTTCATTGGCCATCTTCAGCTTCAAAAGTGTTGGACCATTTATTTACTCCCTTCGCTTCAACGTCTACCTGTATAAGCGTTTAAACCCCCTCAAAGGTGTTTCTGTGCGTTGTTTGCCAGTCCACCAGAATTTAGCAAGCTTGTATACAACAGTAGGCTATGTTTAGCGCTCTAAAAATAATAAAGACGTTGTAATTTGTTGGTTTCCAAATATCGCAAGACCAGTTACAGACGTACATTTGTATATATTATTCTTGACATTTTTTATGTTGTAGTTCTTCTCTGTTTTCTTGTTACTAAATGCTTTTATCCGTATGACCTCTTCTCGTTTTGGGTTTTTTAAAAATCATTTTATCTATTAACAAATTAATTCATTCGCATTAAAAAATAAATAAATTTTTTTGTCTTTTATTTATCAATTTATAATTTTGTACAATAATAGCCAGTGTAATTAATCTAACCCTCATCGCATTAAGCACGCTCAGAACGCGAGGTGAAAACCCTTAGCACAGTCATAAACACTCAGCGGGCAAACAACATTGTCATGTAGAACTCTGTTTGTAGATGTATATACGCATTCACACGCCGCAGAAGTTACATGTACGTAGGTCCTATCACCGTTTCACTTGTAATTTCATATAAAATTGTAAAACTTTTCATGAATTTCCCTACGACCCATGATCCATAATGTTTACAACGACGGTGAAAACACTGTGGGAACGCAACTTAGGGCCTTGATAACGTGAGTGAGACATTTCTTCGCAACCTCAGTGACACGTCTTCATTTGTACTGCTGCGTGACAGAATGCATGCCTGCGTATGTGCTGCTCAAAGTGTCGAGCTGCAATCTGTTATAGCGCCTTTAATTGCTGTGCAGTGTGCTGTAGGAGGCCGTATTGCAGACATCTTTTCGGTTGATGCTGTTTTCATGGCCGCCCCTGAATCACCCTTTGACACAGGCCTATGCTTGGAGTTCAGTCTTTCTATAAGAACCATCGTTAGTCAATCACATAAATCATTCTCTTTCTGCAATTGAATACGCTTACTCCGACATTATTAATGCAGTATTTTCTCTCTCAATTATTAGTATTCGTTTTACTGAGTATTTGTTAAATCTTAAATAAGTCACTAACTAATTGTGTTCGACTTTGACTTATTATGCTGTACGATTGATTGGACTCTAATCATCACAGTGTACCAGAGTTATCGCAAATTGTTCTTTGCTTTATTTGCAATAAAAATTGATTATAAGTGTTTTTGATTGGAACTCTATAATCTATTAGAATTATATTGAGTGGATTTTTACAGTCACTTTGTCACACGAACAGCTTTAGTTTTATTCCAAAACCATGGTTATTAATACTCTTATTGGAAACTGGTCTTAGCCTGGTGGTAGATCAAGCCCTACGATTGATTGTACATCGTAATGTGTAACATGTTCGACCAAATCCGTGTTTTTATGATATAACTTAAGCCCTGGTAAACCAATATGCCTGCAATAAAGCTCTCCCATACGATAATAATTCAACATTCCTATCCATAGACGCAGGTCCAGAGAACTCCAAATGGGCGATCTTCAGTGATATCATTTCTTAGAATAAAATTTGTATGTAGTTCAATGGCTAATTTAGGGAAGCCCCTGGATTTGACATTTAAGGTGAAAGTTTTATTCCTGGTACACAAATAAATAATTTTCAAAAGCTTTTTTAAGCTCTGGTGATATTTGTTCTTTGATACAAATCCTACAGTATGAAATGTAATCTCATACTTTTCTAAATGATACTGCTGCAACGACGTTGAAATATTGGTCGAAGAATATCGTAAAAACTCTCATCAGTATAACATGTTAACAAAATTGTCATAAATAAAGAAATAAATAAAATGGCAAAGGTTTCTTCTATGATTAATCCGATTTTTTGGTACGTTCATGTAATAAAGTTTGTGATTTTATACTTTTGAGTTTCCTGTCACACGGGCAGAATTCTGTTCATGCCGACCATAATGAACTGTTCGCAGAGAGAAGTGAGGGGAATTAAATTATTGTGGTGGTATTAGATTTCTTTGTGGGTAGGGGGTACGAGAAACAATCAATGCCATGCCACACAACACTAAAACATAAGCTGATGTTATACAGTTACAAATGTAAGTTGGTGTCAGAAAAATCAAAAATAAACCAAAAAAAGATACAAAAAACGTTGTGCACTTTCCGGCTTTTTTACAGTCCTTTATAACTAAACAACTTCTGATTTCTGTTTTAGTGCAGTAGGTTAGTTTATCTTAGCGCTGATTTTGGCAGTACGAAATGTAATTATGTAATTCAAATAACAAACCTTGTCTCTTGGGCTTATAATTAAACGCAGACCGCGGTAATTCAATTGTATACCACAGCAATGGGAGCATATCTTGACAGTTTCATTCCATTTATTTATCTTTAGAGGTTTTCCCACAGCAATTCACCTTTTACATTGACGAACTAATAACATTCTGAGAAAATTGCATAAGCAATACATGACGTTAATCTCAAACGGCATGCTTTGAGATTAGATATTTTTTAACCAGAATTTCATTCTGTTTATATTATAGAGACAACGTTTCGAGATAATTGGAAAATGTAAAAATGTAATGTTGGTTTGAAAGCAAAAATAAAATAGAACCATTTAACAAGACCTTTGACTTTCAGTAGGACGTAATATCTATTTCTTGCGTCAAAACAAGTTAAAAATAATGCCGGTTTCAAGCAAAATATGCACCGAAGTCTTAGCTCAAACGCTGGAAAAATCTTGTGGTTGATAAAGAGTCATGGCTGAGGAGTGGCCTACAATGAAATAGACAGGCCTTTGTTACATTGCCGTTTGACACAACTACCAAAAGCCAAGCTCTTGTTAAAACGAGAAGATGTTACGAATCTTTGTGAAAATATATACAATGTACTTTTCGCAATACATTGGGTATTCTTATTTTTTTATGAATTGTTTACATATATTTTTATCCTACATAAATTCGTGATTTCTGTTCACAATTTATCATAAATATCTTCTTTGCCATGCGGGAAAACAATGTAATGTTTAAAACAAACAGAAAATGTTTCATCATCGTTTCCGAGTAGCAAGCTACATGTGTAAAATTGAGTTATACAAGAATCTGACGAAATGAAGTTTTTTTCTACTATTAACACATGTCAATGTACGCCTATTTCGGATCCATTATTCAGTTGCTCAAGCTCTCTGATTCTGATTTGACAGATCGGTCAATTTTGTTATGGATCAAATACGAAGCCCGGCTTTTTTATATCAGAACCCGCTCTGTGGTGGCCCTAGTGATTAGTCGTTCGCCCGAAAACGTGTACGGAGCATATATCTAATCCTTAGCCCAATCTGGCTATACAACAAAGTGTCTTTGGGCAAAGAGTTGCAGTGACATTGAAACAAAATCATGCACCAAAGATGAGGTCATACAGACAGTGTAAATTTCTTGTCAGGACGATTTTCCCCCCTACCCCCTTAACTCAATCTGTTTAATTTTTCTCACATGCAAAGAACCTTTTCATGAAGGGTAAGCAGTTACTGGTACCGTGAGCCCGTTTCTAGATCAAAGGTCGAAGTGAAATTGAAAAAATATGTTAAAAACCTTTTTCCATAACATATATTTCCCCCATTGAGCCTCCTCTGGCTCATACTTCACCTAAAGAGGGCTTATGTGTGCAATGACTTTGATTCAAGATTTAAGGTCAAAGGTTAAGGTCACAAGAGATCTTTTTAGATCCAGTTCTGGACCATTTATTCTCTCCTATTTACTAAATCTTGCAAAGACTACCTGTAGGCAATGAGTATACAGTACATATACCTTAACACAAGTGTCAATGAGGAAAGATCGATGTCATATCAGACTTCTGTGTAAAAGACTTGTCCACGCGGTATGTGTTTCCTCTTTGTTTTATCTGCCTTATTCTACACCTTACAATGCCTTCATGATGTATGATACGTTCAGAAAAAAAAAAATCAAGTTAGAGGTCAAGGTCAAGCAAAGACCTCTTACTCTAAATTCTGAGGCTCTTGGAAATGTTAAGAAATTACATAAATTAATGTTGTGACATTGAACAAATGCAAAGGTTTTGGATAAAACCATCTTCACAAATACAAAAGTCAGAAAAATGTATCTAACGTCCAACCCCCACCTCAACCCAAAGCAAGAAAAATATATTTCATAGTTGCTCTTTAGGGGATAGTGTTAAGAAATGATGAAAAAAAAAATAGACGTTGATATGAGCAACACTGCTCAAACACGTAAGCTAAGATAATAACCGATACAATTGACAGAGTTAAGATTAGAATGGTAATGGCATGTCTGATATTAATACATTTTTAAAAAGTATTCCATGAAAACTCCGACTCTTTCATGTAAAGGTAAATATATTACCTTGATACCACGCTAGATCTGGTTAATCTTCTGCATGATGAATCTTTTGATAAAGTAAGAGTAATTGGCATCAAACACACATTTTCTGATTCGCACGCACACACATGCATAGTGCGAGTATAATCAACAATGCATATTCTTTTGATCTGTAGATTTTTTTTCAGCAAAAAGCAGTTACATTGGGTTTTTATAGATACTCATGCGACCGCAAAAGAAAGCATGCGATGGAGTTTCGATATGGATGCATATTATTTGGCTAACAAATCAGTCGTTACAGGAAGTTAACAAGACGCACATGTATCCTGATATCGTTTTTTAAGTTTTGATGATTTATTTCTCTAAAATTTTATTATTATTTTTTTTTATTATATTTAATACTATTAATATTAATTATAAAAAAAGTGCAATAAAATTCTTTTAAGTACAGTTTGTATAGACATGTAAACTTATTTGAAAAACAAAAACAAATATACTGAGTGATATATAGAGGATATCTATATTGTGTGATTTTATATTTGCTTTATCCAACGAGTTGAAATGGTGTATATATTCGCGAGGCTTACCGAGCGAATATAGCATTTCAACGAGTTGGATAAGCAATATAAAATCACACAATTATAGTAGTTCTATTTATCTCATACAATTGATTTATATTATGAAGATTTGAGACAGTCCCTTGTGTGACCCAAATTGGGTTTTTTTCCCCAAGATTAAAAACGATGATGCAACGTTGTGTTATGCGGCTATTGTGACCTTGCCAATACAATTTAGTACGTCATTCCTGAGAAAAATCTAACTGTTTTAATGTAAAGTTTCACTGAAATAAACCTTAAAATAAGTTTTTAGCTCTATATAATTTTTCTTAGAGCTTATTCACTTGATTAAATGGAAATTCCGATTAGAAACTTGAATAATAAAGTTTGTTGACATAACGACGAAGTTGCGAATGCTCGTTAGTTTGAATTGACTCGAACGAGGAACAGTTGTTGATGCATGAAGTTTAATAAAACAAACATTAGCTAGCCTTATGATTCGAAATTGAAAATAGTGTCAGAATAAGGATGCTTACTGGTGGTGGAATAAAAGTCTCATGAAACATTATTTCGGTAAGTTCTTGTATATCACAACCAAAGCGTTCTGTTTTCATCGGTCGTCAGGATGAACTCCTTGATAGTTAACGTAATTTGTAGTTTTATAAACTTCACAAAGCAAATTGAAAGTTGGAAGTGGGCTAAATTTATCAAAAATCTTGACAAACAAGAAAAAAGGGTCTTGTGGTTACGGTTATGAATAAATTTGCAAAAAAAAGTGTTGGGGGGGGGGCTAACCTCCCCCCTACTCAGTTATGTGTTTTCCTTCATATTTGTAATTTAAAACTTTGACAAAATCAATTTTATATTAATTTTTGTAGTAGATATCATAGAGTTATATTGAAAGTACTAGGAAATTTTCGAAAATAGGCCACTGAAGCGTTGAAGCGAGGGGCTGTGTCAAAAGTAGTTCCGGCCGGAAGTATTTGATATAGCATCACCCGTGTGATATAGCAAAGGTTTATCACACGGGTAATATACACCACACGTATGAGATAAAATACTATGCGGCACGCTCTCGGTATTAGAGGTGCATAAAATATGGAGATCCTTTAGTTAATGGGGTAGGAATAATGATTCCTTGATAAATAAAAATATTGCCGATTAAAATGTCACTATTCTGGCCTACGTCATGTTGTCAAACGTCTAATTTCAATAGTAAATATTTACATTCAGTGTATATGTCACCTATCTTTGCATTGGAAATCTGCGACGTTTAATTTCCTGCGACGTTCAATTTCCTTTGGATAGACTTGGATACACATGCGCAATGAGCACAAATATAAACGTCATCAGCCGGTTTTTTTTACCATCAAATTAATTGAAACGGTTAACCTTACATATTAACCAACTTCCTATGTACTGATGAAAAATAATCGATAAATAAATTCTATTTATCAATTGAAAAAACATGTTTTTCGACAAAAGTTTCTAGCACTATATTTTCAGTCGCGCAAGCGAACTAATAAATGTTAGTATAGCTTTTCCATGTATGTTTCATGTCCCTTATTAAGCGCTTTAATGCATGGCTTTATAGCGACGATACACAAATATTTCATACTAATGACATTGGAATGAATATAAATGTAAGCATTGAATGCTTATTTTTTAGATGGCTCGGCACTATAACCCACCAAGCGGTGCAGACAAATTATCATACTGCGCTAAT
>NC_047562.1:12589259-12616759 GCF_902806645.1 Magallana gigas
CACAAGGAAACAGTCTTTTTTCTCTAAAATTGACACTCAGTAGGAAAGCAAGGAATGTGTTTCTTGCGTCGTTTCAAGGGCACACCAGGAGGTTTTCCTATTGTTTGAGTTTACTGGTGTAACCAGCCCGGTCTGTGAGGTGTCATTGATTGATTCATTCACGTTGTAGCGGTTAAAGTCTTTTCATACATCTGTTTTGATCACTGTCTCATTCACGGTTCAGGTTAACAGGTTCTTCTTTATCCTCGATTTTTTTAAGGAGATGCTCGTATTTTAATTAGGCACTAGTATCATTCTCTCGCCATTTTGTCTATTTGAGGAACAATGGGTTTCAGTAACAGAGATACTAATGGAAGATGTTTAATAAATCCAACGTTTCTGTTTCGTACTGACTTCCCCGATCCCAGTGATTAATGTAGAATTGGTAAGGTTTCAGCTGAGCTGATTTATATACCTCTTCATCAGAGGATAGGTTTCGTTAAATATTCAGAGCGATTTCACTGATAACAATCGTATGCTCACTAGTCAAACACTTAACAATCGCTTTCTGTTGAGCGCTGTTTGCGCTTAGCATAAAATTTATAAATGCTTTATGCTTCCGTATTCTTCGATTCATATTTGCAATATGAATAAATTGTGATGAAAGCAATGTATCTATAGGGATTGATAAATAACCATGTCCTCTCCACGCAAGATGTGGAGATCGCAGTTGGTATCTTTGTTCTGGGTAGGTTCTAAACACACATGCAAATAACCAAAATTTGGAGTGTTGCAGCTTCGTATTGCTTTGAAAAATGGTACACACCCTGGTAGAATTGTGATCCGAAGGTAATGATCTGGCGGAATCACGGTAATTCTTGAATAAAATCACATTTAGACAGTTCAGGGATATGGTCCTGGAATATTTACCGGGAGGGTACAAGTTTGAGAGAGCATCACAGTGGTAACGTTACGATGATGAGAAGTCACAGTAAAATGAGGTACGCAGTCTTGAGATTGCGCAACCTGTAGCATAAGATCATCTAATACCACTATCGTGTGGTTTACACCCTCTGTATACTGCTCTATATCTTCCCTGGAAGGTAATCCTTGATGAAGATTGAATCTTGGTATGCTTGACATCATTTCGTCAAAACATGGGCTGATGTCAGAATATAGCATATATATTTTTTCACAGGAGTAGAAAACATTTTATCTGCATTTTGTAGAGTCGTTTAGTGGAAATGGGTTTCCGCTTTGCGTACTACCACTTATTAAAATTGTTGTAGGTGCTGAAAATGTAGCAATGATTTCGTTTTCCACATTCGTTCTGTGATTCCATGTTTCTCTTCCTCTACGGATCTCTAATGACTGACTTGTAAAAACTGTACAAAGTATTTATAAGAAGTCACCAATGCAATAAATCATGTTATGATACAAAATTCATATGTAAAGCTACGTACAAAATCATCATTCAGTTGAATGTACTGGGAAATAAACACGTGTGACAAGGACATTTTAAAACCACAACCTAGATATTAAATATACAAGTACATAAAGTCCACACAAATCCGAATAAGAAGGTTGAAGTTCTTACATTAAAATTGCAAATTTGAATCATCTTATAAAATAAATTCTCCACTCTTGTACTTTCTTATGTTTCCTAGATTCTAAGAAAAAACAAATTTTATTGTACATAATGTAATGTATATCGTTATGAATGATAATAGAATACAATAATTGTGACTAATAAAATAAAAAATGGGTATTAAAATGTACATTTTTTTTTTGTTTTTTAACAAAATCCAAATGGCAGTGTATCTAAATTGGGTAAAATTCTCCTTTTGGTGTAAACCATTTGATATCGTTTGGTTTCTATACGGTTAACAATTTTCTTTTTCGACTGTCCCTGGATATTTTACAGGGGTTGATGATTTCAATTTGCTTATCTTGTGTTGTTCAGATCAAGGATTTGATAGCATCGAAATTAATCACTTTAGAATTAGCCCAGTTTAATGTAAAACCACGAACTTTACATTCTTCCCTACCAGAAAGGGTGCCTTATGCATAATTTTTGGGGCCCCCCGACACGTATTCTACAATGTAACCATCTTCTGGTTTGATCTCGTTTGTCAATTCTCCCAAATAATTTCCTATGGGTAGATAATGCAAGTCGTTCGACTTTTGGGTTTTGAAAATAATACTATCTGTATCGAAATACAGAACGTCCTCCCCCAACCGATCTAATACACTATATAAGCGCAGCCGTGCATGTGCAGTAGTGAAACTTGCCAAAAATATGTTTGTTTTGCAATCCGGAGGCATAAACATGGAATGATTACTCCATTCAAATTGGAGGGTGTCCTTCGATACAATGTAAAAATTGTGAGGGACTTTAGTAGGATCTGAAAGAATCTGAAAAAATTTATCACATTCGGATTCATGAAAGAACATAGATTGCTTCATGCTTAGTCTCTGACAAATTTTCCCAAAAACTATTGAGGCAGAGTTTGGCTAAACAGCGCAAACCCGGATTTTTTTTAATTTTGTCGTACTCTAAGTCTACACCCTCTTTTTCTTTGTATTGCCTAATATATAATTGTTTTGATTCTTCACTTACACACTCGGGAGGAAATCCCGAAGCTTCTTGTTTAATCTTAAGGAATGTATTAACATACTTTGCAAACAGACCCCCTTCACCCGAAGTTGGGTCATACTGAGTCGATTGCTCAAAGTAATAAACCTCGTAAATTTTTAAAATTTGGTACCCCTTTGACACTGCCATTTGGATTTCTGGAGTACACCACGTACCCGTGATTGCTCTTTCCCCTACAGAACAAGTACAGGCATGCTGATATTCAGCGTCCGCACACGTTCGGCACAAAGGAAATTTCAGTTTACCTTGAGATCGGTACGGAAGCACGGGGTGGTACAATTGTGTAGGTGGCAGGACTTTGATTTTGGCGAGGCCGAAATAATTTGATACATCCCGAAAATCTTCAGTGATAATAGTCGGATGACCCACGGGATAACGACAGTATTTATTTGTCCAAGGGTAGAGACTGGTAAAATCGTAATACTGAATGGTTTCGTCCTCTTTAGCTTTATAATGGAGTTTAATGGCATTGGTGCGACCGCCAAAGAAACTGTCACGGGGAACAAGTCTGTCTTGCAGATCCAGAGTGTTGATAAATTGTTGCAAGTCGGCGTTTTTTTCCAGCTGGTAGCGAAACTGGTGCTCCCATACGACGACCAGATTGTATCCGAGCTCTTTGAGTTCTCTTTCTCGCTTTTTGGTGATCTTGAAGAGTTCGTCTAATGTCTGGTTTGTCGCAGGGTGCTTGACATCAGATCAATCCTGTTGGAAGCAGCAATCCGGACATCCATGGTACACACAACCTAACAAAACACAAACATATATACACAATTACCAAAAAAAAGTTTTTAACACAAGATTGGCCGCCGCCGCCGCCGCCCCCTCCCCCCTCAGTTAGGGGAAAGGCAGGGGCAAATTCAATACCAAATGTTGTTATACAGAGTAAAAATGTCTTACCATAAAATTCGTATATGGTTCTTTTTCCTTTAGGATTCTCTACAAAACCGTCGCATCTGTAATTGGTGTCTCGTACGCGATACTCTCCCCCATTGAGAGCGTGCCGGATATGAACAGGTTTTCCTCGTTGTCGACTTCGCTCCATGAGCCATTCTAACCACTGAATGGAGATCTTGCTATAATTCTCTTTGCTGGCGTATCCCTCTGAAGGGACGACGGCAATGGGACTCCTCAAATGTTGTTTTCCCACAACTGTATTTTCCTCTTTTTCCAGGTCACTGAGGGCTACCCATTTCCCATCAAGCCACACCCCTTTTACCCCCTCAAAGTTCTCCATCTGATACCATGTGGATGTCTGGTCCCTCGTTATTTCTACTTCAAGGTTGTGTTTAAGAAATAAAGTTTTAAAAATACCCATACAAACACTGGCATCGTTACGTAATCAAAAGGGTCTACGCCATCTATGATCGTTGTTGAAATAGTTCCATCGGGTTGAACATGCGAAGTTTCTATTGTCGTGGCTTGAAGTACAGTATTTCGGAACGCTATGCAACCCCTTCTCAAGATGTCGACGTCCGAGCGACAGTACTTCAACATCTCTTCTTGAAAGTTAAATACTTCAGAGCTCTTACTTGCATGCCACGTGACCAATTTCTTTCTCTCTCCCGATGACATGAAATTGTATCCGTATAATTCTAGAGCCGGATAGGAACCCACGTAAGTCTAATGTTCTTTCGTATCAAAAAAATGAGGGAAGAATCCCCCTTGCTGAGTTCTTCTAAACCAAACGCTTCTGGGATCTTTGCTAATTTCATGGGAAGGAAATTCAACGAATCCAAAAACGTGAGATTTAGTTTGTTTGCAATGTGCATGTACAATACTTTGGATCCGTTGTAAAGTCAAAACTGTTGGCGTTATGTGCGATTAAAATTGTGTTCTTGACGTGTGGTTGAGTAACGTAGGCACAAAACCGTTGTGCGGCGTCTTCACCACGAAAGATAAGTTCCCGGTGACCACAAGTATCTGGACAGGGAGAACGGACGAATTTTAATTTTTTCATTTGAGAGCACTTGTTACAGCGTACACCACACTCGCTACATGTAGAATCTTTGTTTAATTCGTTTTTTTCACAGGCATGACAAGAAGTCTGCAAGACTGCAAAATTGACTTTATGTTGATGCAGGCCGCAAGACGGATCCTGACAATTTTGACAAAGTCTGAAGCTGGCACACTGTCGTTCCTTCTTGACACATTCTCGACATCTGATGCAAGAGGGGGTATAGCCTTGATCGCATTGAAAAATGTCGTCCTGTCGCGTCTCAAAGTCATAAAAGATGAATTTCTTCTTTTTTCGTTCTTCCGGATCCGAGCTGTAAGATTTTTGAAAACAGAGATGTTCCCCTACGTGGTATTCAACACAACTGGAACATTGCCACTCACCACAGGCATGAAGTTTGGGGTCACGTTTGGCAGCTGAAAGCTTTACACGACATTTCTTGCACTGATGCCACAGCTCGCAAGCAGGAGGAATCTTTTCTTTATGTACCATTTTACCCACCTTGTGTCTTTTAAAACACTCAAGAGAACGGCAAACCCGACTACATGACGCACATCCAACTTTTGTTTCAGTCTCGATACAATTATCGTACAGACACACGTCACAGGAAGTTGCACATGTTTGTTTGAATTTGGTTTTGTAAGGTTTCAAACAAGTGTTGCAAAAATAAGAGCCATTAAAGAAGCCTTGGATGCTACTTATACCGTGCCAATGTTTTTCATTTTCCGATTCTATGTGATACAAATATAGACATGTTCGCTCCGTCTCCTTTGCGACCCTGACAAATTTGTTCCCTACTCTTGACGACACTACATTGACACTCACGTCCAGCAGGTTTTCAAAAGGTTCTATGTCATTCAAGCCCAGATATCGGTCAACAGGTACACCAGCTTTTCTGCATAGTTGGAATGCCATCTCTGTCTGCCCTTTCTTGCGAGATTTTTTTAGTAAGTTACCATAATACCATTTTGGGACGGTTTTGTGGTGAATCGCATGTTCTAGAATCGTTCCGGGATTCCCTCTGATCAAATGCTCCCATGTATTGCCATCCACCTTCTTGCAAGTTTTTAAGAAACACAGACCTATGGCAATGGGTAAGCATAAATTATTGTCGTTTTCCACATACAGTACAGATTTTTTCTCATGAGGGAATTCCCTGGTCCAAAGAGGGAAGTGACAGCCAATTTATTTCCACTCCAGCTTCCTCCCTTCATCATACTAATGGATCCTACAGTAACGAGCAGATGATCATCCACGGGTATATTTTCGTTGGAATTCAATACCTTGGTGATTTCTGACATCACTGTGTCCGAGTTTAAATTCCCCCATGACTGCAATGGCACAACGATGGCGTTGTTTAAATTTGGATGACTTACAACCACTCGACCCAAATCAGCATCACTACCTCTGGCTTGTGACAAAACATCATCAAACATATTGTGCAAATTGTCATAAATGTCCACTAATTTTTCTCCTCGCCATTGGTCGTTGAATTTGATCTTGAAACATGTATCAAGGGCCAGGTTCTTTTTATAAGTCCTCGTGTCCTTCTTCCATATAAAGTACGGTTTTTCAACAGGTTCATTCCCACCTCCGAATTGTCCACTGGTAGATGGTTGGTCATCAGCATCAAGCGTCATTCTTATTCGCTTTGCGGGGGCATCCAATTGCTGTACCACCTCTTGCCACAATTTATCTATATGTCTTTCCCATTCAAGCTCTTGCAATCTGTTCTCAACCTCGACATCACCTACCAGACCGTTGGCTGCTGCAAAGAGTTGTATAGTATCTGGATCCTCCAAGGAGTCGAGTATGTCTTTCAGAAGGCTGTTGTCTGCCATCCTTTTAATACCAAAATTTAAAAAAAAAATGAGTTCATAAACAATTGTCACATTATTTTAATCTGACCTCAGCATTCTGCAATAAGCAAGTTGATCTATGCATTTTATATGCATAACATATATTCTCAAACTATTTTAATTGTTTTTCACTCAAATATAAACAAATAAATCACTTGAGCTTCAAAAAACTTTTTTTTTTATTTCATGATACATAAAAATACTTTTTTACCTTGTATCAAATAACAAAAACTAAATACTAAAACAAACTAAATACTAAAACATGCATAATAAAAAATACACAACATTATCATTTGAAAAGAAGAATTCTTGCCTCATGGAATGTAAAACAAAAAATTCTGTAAACAACACCTAAGAAATAGCCTACCTTGAACTAGAAAACACTGCAGTACATAATCTCACTTTTTTTTTTTATCAACAATTAAAGTTGAAAAAAACCAATCATATCACACAAGAAAAGAGACCTTTTTTCTCGATTTAAGACTTAATGAAAAACAGCACCACAATAGCACATACCTTAGAAGGGATATATATGTATATAAACAAAAATTCTGTTAACAACACCTAAGAAATAGCCTACCTTAGACTAGAATTTTTTTTTTTTTTTTTTTTACTGAAAAACAGCACCACAATAGCACATACCTTGGAAGGAATCAATGAGAAACAATCAATGCATTCAGTAGGCACACATACACACCTGAGTACTGTAAAAAAAAATATCCCACTTCTCATGAAAAATTAAAGCTGGAAAAACCATTCTTATCATACTACGCCATATGGAAAAAAAAATATCCTGTTTTCATTACAGTAGCACAAAGATATATCTTATCTCAGAATAGATATTTCAAAAATACACAAATATCTATCGCAAATACATTATGCAGGTAAATGTAAGTATTGATCACATAAAAAAATAATACCCGCATGGTCGGTATATTTGACCATGTATGAGGTATTTTACCATGTATGAGGCATCATGAAATTTAACACTGTACACACCTAAGTACTACAAAATTTGGCTTTCATTAAACAATCAACGGTATATTTGACCATGTATGAGGTATTTTACTATGTATGAGGTATCATGAATTTAATACTGTACACACCTAAGTACTACAAAATCTGGCTTTCATTAAACAATCAACGGTATATTTGACCATGTATGAGGTATTTTGAGGTATCATGAATTTAATACTGTACACACCTAAGTACTACAAAATCTGGCTTTCATTAAACAATAAACGGTATCTTTGACCATGTATGAGGTATTTTACCATGTATGAGGTATCATGAATTTAATACTGTACACACCTAGGTACTACAAAATCTGGCTTTCATTAAACAATCAACAATCAAGTTAGAGAAAAAACCCAAAAAAGTCCAATTTCTCATATCTTACACAATTTCATGTAAAACATAACATTAGAGCACACATTATATGTACTAAAAAAAATCTCAGCTTTCATTCAACATTAGAGTTGAAAAAAATCATTCGATGTTGTTCTGTAGAAAAAAAAATACTTTTACACGCACAAACAATTCCAATTTCTCTTTCACTTTGAAAATAACCTTAAGCACTTTCATGCATAATATAACTTTGATGGAAAACATAACAGTACATGTCAAAAGTACTAAAAAAATTCTCACTTTTATTAGACATCCAAGCTGAAAAAAAAAATTCAATGTTGCTCTGAATAAAAAAACCTTTCGTTCGACACACACACAAACAGACACACACACACACACGCACAAACACCCCACCCTCACACATCCACACACACACACACACACACACACACACACACACACACACACACACACACACACACACACACACACACACACACACACACACACACACACACACACACACACACACACACACACACACACGTGTATCAACCCCTTTTTGGGGACCAAGAGATTTCACAGCATAGTTGACATTGTTCAACTCATTTTATTCTGTTTGTATCCTGATTTGAGTAGATAAAGTGAATCGTTGTGTTTAAACGAAATATCAATGGATTTTGAAAACGGGGACCCGGAAGTGCCAATCTGAGGACTTGAGTGTAAAGTATGGGGACCCTGCTCCTTATAATCAAACAAAACTGAGGACCTTATCTAGATTAGACTAAATTCTTTAAAAAAATAATGGGAAACGTTAATTGCAGAAAAAACTTACACTACCAACGTTAGCGTTTTATGTATTTTTTCTGCAATGGCGCCATCTTAATATCCCACATGGATCCCCATTTTCTGAGGATTCATACAATGATATATGATTAATTGATAATTGATCATTTCAACATTCAACAAATGAGATTTAAAACGTTTGAAAAATGTTATGTGATTAAAATCTTAAATCGCGAGGAATACTTGTACTGATAACATAAAAACCTGAAATCCTAATCCTCACATAACTACGTGTATAGTTTGGGAACTTAGGCATGATAAATCTATTTATTTATTTTTTTTAAATATATTTAACTGAGAGCCAATAACACACACAGTACACCTTTTGATATTGACATATGAATCCAATTTAAATTAAACTGAAGACAAAACACACACGGTACAACTTTGGGGAATTACACATGAATAAAGAATACACTAAACTGAGGACCTAATACACACGGTACAACTTTGGGGACTTACACATGAATAAGGTATACACTAAACTGAGGACCTAATACACACGGTACAACTTTGGGGACTTACACATGAATAAAGTATACACTAAACTGAGGACCTATTACACACGGTACAACTCTGGGGACTTACACATGAATTAAGTATACACACTAGACTGAGGACCTTATACACACGGTACAACTTTGGGGACTTACGCATGAATATAGTATACACACTAGACTGAGGACCTAATACACACGGTACAACTTTGGGGACTTACACATGAATATAGTATACACTAAATTGAGGACCCAATACACACGGTACAACTTTGGGGACTTGCACATGAATATGGTAAACACTAAACTTAGGACCCAATACACACGGTACACGTTTGGGGACTTACACATGAATATAGAATACACAAAGTAAACATTGCAGACTTCAACAAATATTAAGCTTTATATTGAAATTATGAAATATAGACGATTAAAGTCACAATTTACTGAACTTTCAAACGTTTCCAGGGCAATTTTGCACCTTTTTTTCGCCGATCCTACATTCACCACTAGAAGCAGTGTGCATTTAGAGAACATTATCATGACAAATTATGCTGTAAAACCTTCCGAGATATCTAATTCTGGTCCTAATACTGAATTTAAAAAAATCATACATGTACAATTGTAATTTCTTTTCCACTTGGATCCACAGATTGTCAACATCCCCACATTCATTATGCTTACAAATCTGCCTGATAAGAAACTACAGTATTGCGCGAAACTTAAATGGCAATAAAAATTATAATTTATAAACTTTTGTTCAGAGTATGTGCTAAAGGCTATTCAAGGTATTAGCTGAAAGTTGCATTATTCTTCTTCCGTAGTTATTATAACAAAAATAAGTATTTTAATGTCATTCAAATCAAAATTTCAATTGTACGCAGCATGATCACAATACCACGTTTTTGCAGCACAATAAATTTCTGAACATTACAGCTCATGTGAGCCTCGTATTAACATATTTACATTTTGATGTAATGAATAAATTTCTTACTGCTCTACAACAAATTAACACTAATATAAGTAATCAAAATTTATTGGCAAATATTTTCATACAATTGATAAAATTGCATTTAAAGTTGCAATTATAGTTATCATTTATCATACACTTTCAATCCATTCATGTCAGTTTAAAACTCCACTTAAACATAGCATTTAATGCTGTAAGAAGTTTAACTTTAAAAAAAACATCTCCATCCAAATTAATTAACAAATTCTATGTAAAACAATATACTATTTGATCATACATAAATCATTGATAAAATTGTAGTACTTAACAGTTAATTAACATTCTCTGCATATTGATTACAATACTTAAAATCAGCCAATTATTTATTTCCAAATCTCCAAATCATCCCAAACAATCAAATACCTCATATGTATAGTGCATGTGCATACTAGCTGTAAACGATGCATCATTCATATCATTGTCAACTCTCAACATCCACAATGAAGTAATTCATTTCAACAGTATGAAATATGTCAATATCTACTTCTCCAACATTTCATCAGTGCAATTTGCGAATTTACAAATTCAAATTATTCAGAGTTTACTAATGCTGTCAGTTCACTCCAAAACCGAAATTGTAAAACACTATATATATATACATGTACATACAACATATTCTCTACATTTTGATTAAAATAACCAATTCTTATATCTATCATTAAAACATTTCAACAAATCTACAATTCTTGTGAATACAGTACACATTCTGTTGTTCATACAACTATCATCAATGCACATCAACAGTACAATTAATTTTTATATAGCAAATCTAGCTCATTAATATAATTTGCAGTATGCAAAGTTACTAAATATTTTCTTAATTTCTAGTACATTATATATTTGTCAAAATCTATTTCCAAACATCAAATCAAATCAATTACCAATTATTGTATAATTCATACAATTACTAACTGTAACCATAGTCATTCATACAACCAACAATGAAGGTAGATATACCGGTACACAATTTGCTCATTAATACTACATGTCCAGTCACTGTAATATTTATTCCAATCCCTCTGTATTTCAATGAAAATGCTAAAATTAATCAAGGTCTATACCCAAAATATCTGGAAAAAAAAAATTGTCATTTCAAGTTAAGGTCAACTAAAAACACAAAACCATATTAGTTTTACAGTTGTATTAATCAATTCCAGCTAAAGTTATCATGGCCCTTATTCCTTAGTTATTTTACAAAGGTGAATGCTCATCACAGCAACAAACATGACAACAGTATGTATTGGTAAAGCTATACATGGAGTATTTTCTACAAATTTGCTATTCCTCACACTTCTGTGCTTGATACAATATATGAAAATTGATGTCCACAAGCTATAATGAACTTGTAATTACTTCATTATCAAAGTAAATAAAGACAAAAAATCAGCATTTTCTTTGTTTTTTTATAAGGTTGTACACTTGATCTTTCACATTTCTCCAAGTTCTTTTGGAAATGATTTTATCCTTTTTTAAAACAGTCTCGATATCGTTCTTGCCAGGAACTTTGGACATTGCAATAAAATGGGAAAAATGCTTGTTGACTGAATTCATTATTGGTATAGAATAAGATATAACTTGTTTCAAGACATAATTTATCAATGAAAAATATGTTATGTGGGTCTTGATATGGTCGCATAAGACAGAGAGTTGCTATGGCAGTCTAGACTGTATATGACAATTTGAAAGCTATCTATGCAGTAGCAGTCTAAATCCTGCTGAATTTAAAGTTTTTAAGCATTGTGAAGAGTTTTTTTTTCTTTTGATTATATTTGCATGAGTTTATTTATTTCATCTGATTAACCAATTGCTCAATTTTGAATTGTTTCCATCATGTTGAGTAACATTACAACTTTGGGGACTTGCACAATGAATATAGAATACACTAAACTGAGGACTTAATACACACGGTAAAACTTGAGGATTGGCACATAAATATAGTATACACTAAACTGAGGACCTAATACACATGGTACAACTTTGGGGACTTACACATAAATATAGTATACACTAAACTGAGGACCTAATACACACGGTACAACTTTGGGACTTACACATGAATATAGAATACACAAAGTAAACATTGCAGACTTTAACAAATATTAAGCTTTATATTGAAATTATGAAATATAGACGATTAAAGTCACAATTTACTGAACTTTCAAACGTTTCCAGGGCAATTTTGCACCTTTTTTTCGCCGATCCTACATTCACCACTAGAAGCAGTGTGCATTTAAAGAACATTAACATGACAAATTATGCTGTAAAACCTTCCGAGATATCTAATTCTGGTCCTAATACTGAATTTAAAAAAATCATACATGTACAATTGTAATTTCTTTTCCACTTGGATCCATGGATTGTCAACATCCCCACTTATTCATTATGCTTACAAATCTGCCTGATAAGAAACTACAGTATTGCGCGAAACTTAAATGGCAATAAAAATTATAATTTATAAACTTTTGTTCAGAGTATGTGCTAAAGGCTATTCAAGGTATGAGCTGAAAGTTGCATTATTCTTCTTCCGTAGTTATTATAACAAAAATAAGTATTTTAATGTCATTCAAATCAAAATTTTAATTGTACGCAGAATGATCACAATACCACGTTTTTGCAGCACAATAAATTTCTGAACATTACAGCTCATGTGAGCCTCGTATTAACATATTTACATTTTGATGTAATGAATAAATTTCTTACTGCTCGACAACAAATTAACACTAATATAAGTAATCAAAATTTATTGGCAAATATTTTCATACAATTGATAAAATTGCAATTAAAGTTGCAATTATAGTTATCATTTATCATACACTTTCAATCCATTCATGTCAGTTTAAAACTCCACTTAAACATAGCATTTAATGCTGTAAGAAGTTTAAATTTTAAAAAAACATCTCCATCCAAATTAATTAACAAATTCTATGTAAAACAATATACTATTTGATCATACACAAATCATTGATAAAACTGTAGTACTTAACAGTTAATTAACATTCTCTGCATATTGATTACAATACTTAAAATCAGCCAATTATTTATTTCCAAATCTCCAAATCATCCCAAACAATCAAATACCTCGTATGTATAGTGCATGTGCATACTAGCTGTAAACGATGCATCATTCATATCATTGTCAACTCTCAACATCCACAATGAAGTAATTCATTTCAACAGTATGAAATATGTCAATATCTACTTCTCCAACATTTCATCAGTGCAATTTGTGAATTTACAAATTTAAATTATTCAGAGTTTACTAATGCTGTCAGTTCACTCCAAAACCGTAATTGTAAAACACTATATATATATACATGTACATACAACATATTCTCTACATTTTGATTAAAATAACCAATTCTTATATCTATCATTAAAACATTTCAACAAATCTACAATTCTTGTGAATACAGTACACATTCTGTTGTTCATACAACTATCAACTATTTAATTTAGCAACATCTGTGCTTGTTGAAAAGGCCAGAAAAGCATATTTTAAAATGAAAAAAATAATTGGTATTGATAATCCATGTAAGCTCTTAGAAAAACTTTTTGATTCTATTGTACTTCCTGTACTTCTTTATTGTTGTGAAATATGGGGAGTGGATCTCTCATTGAAAGATATTTAGTTATCGAAAAATTTCATGTAAAATTTCTTAAAGATATACTTGGATTACATTGCAAAGCATCTAATGCTGGTTGTTTGGCAGAATTAAACAGGTTACCACTTTGGTCTAAAATCTCATTCTCAAGCATTAAATATTGGAATCACTTGATAACATCTAATTCTTTGGCATTTAAATTATATCAGGGAACGATCAATTCCAATTCCTGGACTAAGAAAATTTATGGCATCCTAGACAATTTGGGATTCTCAAACATTAGTAATTATAAAAGCACAATCCAACACTTTTTACCAAACATAAAGCAAAGAATCATTGACCAATGTATCCAAGAGCAATCATCAAAAATTTTTAGTTCAGAAAAACTTTCATTTTTTCAAAAATTATATATGAGAAAAAGAAGTCCTTATGTTGATATACTCAGGAAAAGATGTAGAGATCCTCTATTAGTAGAATAAGATTAAGTGCACATAAACTTGCAATAGAAAGTGGTAGATATAATGCCACAATTAGGAATGAAAGATATTGTAATGCTTGTAAAACTGGTGCAATTGAAGATGAAACTCATTTTCTTTTTCAATGTAAATCCTATTCTCATCTAAGGAACAGCTATTTTAGTAATTTTTATAAGATAAGTAAAATAAATATTGCCAATAACTTGGACAAAGAAAGATACATTTTACATGTATGTTTAAATAGTGAAATACATACTATTTTAAATATTACTGTTAAATTCATTAATGACTGCTTTGAACACAGATTTCAATTAGTCTAAGGAAATGTTAAACTGATCTATATAGATCAGTAAAAATATATATACTGTACATGCAACTATTGTAAACATACAATGATGTTCTTATATATTCATTGGGCCTTTGCCAATTATTGTAATTGTGTTTGTGCCAATAAAATATTTGTATTTGTATTTGTATTTGTATTTGTACTATCATCAATGCACATCAACAGTACAATTAATTTTTATATAACAAATCTAGCTCATTAATATAATTTGCAGTATGCAAAGTTACTAAATATTTTCTTAATTTCTAGTACATTTTAAATATTTGTCAAAATCTATTTCCAAACATCAAATCAAATCAATTACCAATTATTGTATAATTAATACAAATACTAACTGTAACCATAATCATTCATACAACCAACAATGAAGGTAGATATACCGGTACACAATTTGCTCATTAATACTACATGTCCAGTCACTGTAATATTTATTCCAATCCCTCTGTATTTCAATGACAATGCTAAAATTAATCAAGGTCTATACCCAAAATATCTTTTTAAAAAAATGTTGTCATTTCAAGTTAATGTCAACTAAAAACACAAAACCATAATATTAGTTTTACAGTTGTATTAATCAATTCCAGATAAAGTTATCATGGCCATTATTCCTTAGTTATTTTACAAAGGTGAATGCTCATCACAGCAACAAACATGACAACAGTATGTATTGGTAAAGCTATACATGGAGTATTTTCTACAAATTTGCTAATCCTCACACTTCTGTGCTTTATACAATATATGAAAATTGATGTCCACAAGCTATAATGAACTTGTAATTACTTTATTATCAAAGTAAATAAAGACAAAAAATCAGCATTTTCTTTGGTTTTTTATAAGGTTGTACACTTGATCTTTCACATTTCTCCAAGTTCTTTTGGACAGGATTTTATCCTTTTTTAAAACATTCTCGATATCGTTCTTGCCAGGAACTTTGGACATTGCAATAAAATGGGAAAAATGCTTGTTGACTGAATTCATTTCAGATGGATTCCATGGTTTTTTCTGTGTTTTGTGACGTTTGCTTGCATAATTTTCATCGGTAGATCTGCCATCAGAGGGTGCTTTCCTTTTCCCTAAAATTACGAGTTTTAGAATATAAATTGGTTGATGATATGGTTGGAATGTGAAAAATGCAAATAACTAAGAAGACATACAGTACCGCAACATTTTTTTTCACAAGATAAATGATAGAATTTACGCACGATAGGACAGGCTTAATGCATGATAGAACAGGATACATGCATGATACAATAGGATTTATACACCATAGGAAAGGATATACTATGCATGTTCATAATTAACGAATAATCACGATATATGATCTTCACGATTTACCCGAAAATGGCATAATTTGATAAAGAAAATGTAGGAAATAAGAAATATTAAGCAGAATTTCATTTTATTAAAAAAGTCAAATTATTACGAGCTGCGTCGTTAGAAGAAATTCATTGTATTAAAATGATGTATGAATTATCTTTATCAATAATCAAAATACAAAGCGTGTTCTTTAATAATATATAATATATCTAAATATTATCATTCTTTTTTTATTGAATTAAATAAACAAATTAGATGACATGCAAGTTAATGTTTACACAGTAATTCAAAACACTCTCTGCGTACGATTTAATATGTCAGACATACAGTTACATATGTTATCTTGTTCCAAAGAATTTTCGATTGTACACATTACCCTATCATCTCCAAATGTTACTTATGTCTTCTTTTTAAAAATATCTTTCGACTTAAGAACTTCAATACATATAGCTTAATATTGTTAATTTGATGGAATGTTTGATAAAGATTTGCATTATTTGTTCCAATATTATTGTTAACGGAGCGATGAACGACTTTAAAATAAAATAGCTTGCTTACGAAAAGGCAGGATACAGCTAACACAATAGGATACATGTAAATGGAGAAACTGATAAAATATAACGATAAACCTGATAAGATTACTGTACGTTAGGATAGGACTAATGCACGATAGAACAGTTTACACGCGCAATACAATAGTATTCATACATTGATAAAGGATTGTAAAAAAACCTAGAGCAAAGTTCGTTGCAAAGCAACGAGTGGGTCTTCCGTTAATGTTGGAAGTAAAGCTGTAAGTTCCTGTAAGAAGCAGAGCTCTTATACCAATAGTAAGAAAAACTAAAATAAAAAGATGAAAAAAATCGAATTAGTCCTGGTACGACTTAACAAAATACGAATTATTTTAAGTACGACTTAACAAAAACCTTTCTGATTTCAAGAACGACTTAACAAAAAAAATCCGATTATGTTTAAGTACGAATTAACAATTTCCGAATTATTTTAGGTACGAGTTAATTTATCTTTGAACACAACACTATTGCCTTAACCAAGAACGTGGAATCAAAATTTCCGGAAAACTCAATTTTTAAATCCCAATATCTCTGTAATGCATCGTCCAATTTTAAAACGGATATCAGTTTAAATTAAGCTTTATAAAAGCCCCTTTGTTGCTTTATGATTTATATCAAATATTTGATCAGAAAAGAGTTATTATAAAAAGACTTAGTAGCCCTTCAGGCCCTTAATTTGAAGGGTCAGCCCCTTTTTCTTGATATCAAAAAAAGGTCTTGCTAATATAAACATATTTTGTTCTAGAAGTGTTCATGAATTGTCAACCGTTCTCGAGATATCTAAACAACTGTATTTTAGGGGCCGACCCTTTAACCCCTTACCGGGGCCACTAACAACAAAAATTATTTGGTATCATATTGTAAAAAACATTATTTCTAACCACTTTTGTACTACATTGCTTTTCAAAATATTTCTCCTTTTTCAGATATTAATGATCAAAATATTGAATTATAGCCCCTTGAAACCCCTAATTACATAATTTATGACTTAGGTATGGTACTGTATAGATGAACAGATGTACAAACAACATTTTTGCTTCTATATTTAATAACAAATTATTGTTCAGTAAAGAGTTATTGTAAGAAGACATTAGAGCCCTCTGGCCCCTAATTTGAGGGGCCAGCCCCTTTTTCTTGATATCAAATGAAAGGTCTTGCAAATACAAACATATTTTGTTCTACAAGTGTTCAAGAAATGTTAACCATTCTTGAGATATATGTACAAATGTGTTTTAGGGGCCGACCCTTTAACTCCTAAATGGGGTCATAAACAAAAACATTTAAGGTAGCATACTGTTCAAAACATTATTTTGAGCAACTTTTGTTCTACATTGCTTTTAAAAATATTTCTCTTTTTTCAGATATTAATGATCAAATTTTTGAATTTCTGGCCCCTTGAAACCCCTAATTACGTAACATATGACTTAAGTATGGTGTTGTATAGATAAACAGCCCAACAATGAACATTTGTGCTTCTATAATTAATAACAAATTATTATTCAGTGAAGAGTTATTGTAAGAAGACTTTACAGCCCTCTTGGCCCCTAATTTGAGGGGCCAGCCCCTTTTTCTTGATATTAAACGAAAGCCCGTGTAATTTGAAACAACTTTTGCATTATATGTTTTAACAAAATATCTATACATTAAAAGATATCACAGAAAATATGCAAAAATTTCGTGAAAAAATTTGGTGCTAATTTTCAGGTTCAGGCGAGCTTTGAGGCCTTGAGCAATTTTCATCATTGGAAGCATGGGGGTACATCTACATACATTCATCTACAATCCCTGAAAATTTCAATCTTCTATCTTGATTAGTTTTGGAAAAGATGCGTGGACAAAATGACCCTTAAAAATTTACAAAATCGTCAATATCTGAAACCGGAAGTGACGTCATCCTTAAAAAATTTTATTATATGTAGCGCCGATCATGCTCTATCCGTCCTGTAAATTTTGTGCGAATCGGTTGGATAGTTTTTGAGAAATAGCGCTCCAAAAGAGTCAGAAAAAGAAAAAAAAGAACTAGAGCAAAGCTCGTTGCAAAGCAACGAGTGGGTCTTCCGGTAATTTCGGAAGTAAAGCTGGAAGTTCCTGTAAGAAGCAGAGCTCTTAAACCAATAACAAGAGAAACTAAAATAAAAAGATGAAAAAATCGAATTATTCCTGGTACGACTTAAGAAAATCCGAATGATTTTAAGTACGAATAAACAAGGAATTGGGTAATTGAAAGAAGTATTTGTAATTCAGTGTACATAATTACATTGTTCAATGTAATTGGAAGTAGTTTGTAATTGAGTCTCCCTTTAAATACTAGCTATTGAATGTATTTAAATACATTCCAAAAATTTTTCAATTACTTTTCCATTACATTTCAATTACTTTTTTCCTAGTTTAAAGTTTAAAATGGTGTCATATTCAGTTAAGTTATTCATTAACTTTAAGCTTAAAAGGGGCATGGTCACGATTTTGGTCAAAAATTATTTTACCGATTTTAATGTTTACAGTGCTTCAGTAAGGCATTTTTAATATTCAACTAAAATGTGTCATTCATTGAATTTTAAGCGATCTACAGAGCTTACAATTCTTTGATATGTAAACAAAGGTTTTGTTTACATTTTGAATGTTGAAGAGAATATTCCATTTTTAGACCTAAAATGAATGTATTAAACGATAGGAACTGTTTCTTATGCTTAAAATGAATAAATTAATATGTAATACTTAAACCATTTGATTGCCGTGCGTTTGCACCAAACATTATCGGGACTTTCAAAGATAATATATTCATTGCTATGAATTAAAAGATGACACTTTAACTATTTGATAGTTTTAAAGGGGCTTTCAGCTATATGTTCGCCGTTATGAATATTAATATTACAATTTAACTATTTGATAGTCTTAATTGGGCACCAAACAAAATCGGAGCTATCTAAAAATATGTTCTCGTTGATATGATTATAAAGGCGACACTTGACCATCGAACAATCTTAGAATTTTCTATTAGAATTTATTATTCAACATATTTTGAAATCGAATCTATAAACAGCAGGATAATTACGTTTATTCAAAATCTTTTTTTCTTAAAAGTTTCTTGTTAGTATATGCAATATTTATTGCTTGTGTCGCTTGCTATAGGACGTGTTGCTGCTGATTGATATGGATTTTTATGTTGATGTGTATTGGAATAGGTTAAATTTCAAACACAGAATTGAAATTCACAACAGTAACAATAACTTAGTACAAGGTAACCTTATTTACAAAAGATTCCATAAGTTTTTTAATGATATCAGAGATATCCTGGTTTTATATTGATACATAATGACTTAATAAAGTTTCAGATATAAATCTTTTGATGTCCATTTTTTCTTGGAATTTTCTGATATTATTTTCATTATTAATCTGAAGTTGGGGTCAAATTTTCAATTTTATACAAGATGCACAACTTAGAATTCTTTGTTTTATAAACAAAGCTGAAATGTAAGTTTTTTAAACAATATTAACGCTTGTTTGCATTGATACTTTTTGTAAACTGTGTAGCAATTTCTTTTCTCTGTATCATTTGAAAAAATGAAGAAACACTCGAGGTTTTTTTTGCATAGTAACATGTTATTGCTTCTTTTATCGTTTGTTACTTCATGTACTATCATTTAAATTCTCAATTATAAATGAAAATGCAAAATGCAAAAGTAAGCCAAAAAGAATTATTTAAAAGCAAAATTATTAAATTTTGTACTTTAGTCGTGTCTACGTTCTATTCGTAAAGGTTAAGAATTGTTAACATTTATTAATGTTATTAATATTGAAAATGATGTTAATTAGAAGAAAAGATTACCAATATCAGATTTTTAAATCTCTTGGAAACACTCTGATATTAGAAATGAATCTACCGCGTATTATTGGACGTTTAAATTCGAATCCGCCATCTGAACTAGATATTAAACTGCAACAGTGGAGCAGTAACATTTGTTTCATACTTAACTGGATGTTTAAACGTTAAAATAAATAGCAATAGCTTCGTGATAACTGTAAAATGTTGATTGTCGTTCAGTACATGCTTGTATTGAATTTGAGATGTAGACATGATCTAGTGCAGTGCCACCTTCAGTTGTGAAGAAATGTACAATCTGTCTAAATCCACTGTTTTTCATGAATGTCTGTATTGGTCCATTTGATGATGCATCTTCATTAAAATCGCCTACGAATATGCAGTTTTTGGTATGCAACAAAATCTCCGCCACAAGCGATTTAAGTGACTTCAAAAACTCTGAATTTTTCAATGTTGATGGTCGATAAACTGTTACAATTGTAAAGTTTCCTTTTAGATACTTGACGGCAATGCTTTCTATATTTTCAACCGAACAGAGAACAATTTGTTTTTTCTCTTCATTTTCCTTCAAGTACATTGCAACGCCACCTCCTTTTGAATTTTGCAGTCTAGTTGTGTTTTCATCTTCATTGTTATATGCTTGCTTTCTTGTTAAATGGTGAAGCTTAAAACCATTAATTGTTAGATGACTTGTATCTTGGTCAGGACACAACCATGTTTCATTTAGGCAAATGACATCTGCGTCCAAAAAACGTGTGTCGCTTTTCATGTGACTGAAGTGTTTATTCAAACTTTGTATGTTGTGCAGCATGATTTTGTTGCCGTTAGAAAAATGTTGTTGATTCTCGAAATCTAGTTTGTGCATATCATTCATTGCCAGCTTTACATCCGAATCGGCGTACAATTTTTTAATCAACCTTTCTTTGTTGTCTGTTTCAATGAATAATCCGTCCTTTGATGTAACTCTTGTTAGAGCCACATAAGCTTGTCCTGGAGCAAATGTTTTATCGAGATTCACGACGACTTTATCTAATGTCATCCCTTGAACTTTGTGAGCTGTGCAGGCCCATGAAAGTTTCAATGGAAACTGGTGTCTTACACAAGATATCGATTTTCTAATAACAACATCTTCTTGAATTCTTTCAATTAAAACAAGGTTTCCCTGTTGTGTTCGTTTTCCTGACGCTTTCCCTACATTTTTGCTGTCAAAAATGACGGCTATTGCCGCAACATTAGTTTCCTCTTTATCTCCATATACGAAATGGGATATATAGCCCATTACTCCATTTACGAGACCGTCTTTAACATCACAATTTCGCGTAAGCATGACACGTGCATCCACCGCAAAGAGTAGAGAGCTAGCTAAAGTGTCGTTTTTGGTTTGAAAAGTTTTATCTCTGAGGCAGAGTTTTCCTGTGGTCTTGTCTTTCTGATAATCTTTCGCGTGAATCTCTTTCAGCTCACTGCAACTTTGTCTTAGCATCTTCAAATTGTATGCATTTACTTCGTCATTTGTGGAGTACACATGGAGGACGCTTTCTGGGCCTTCTCTAATACACTCATTTACAATATCTAGAGTTTCATTTGCTAAAGGTTCTTCCGTAGTTCGAGTGCGGAGCAAATTTAGCGCTTCTGCAAATGGCACGTCGTCACGTTGACGCATAATTTCTGTCAATTCAACTTGAAGAAAATCCTGCCAGAAGTCAGTTGGATATAAGGCATTGTCTTTATACAGTCTTTCGTCTTTTCTTTGTTTCACCGGAGGTAGTTGAAAGAAGTCGCCTACTGCAATAACACTGACGCCACCAAATGGATCTTTGCATTTTTTAATTTGCACTAATCGTTCATGGATGTAGTAAAGAAGTCGTTTGTAAACCATCGAAACTTCATCTATGACTAGAATTTGGAGGTCTGCTAATTTCACTCTAATTTCGGTTAGAGTCTGCTCTTTTAAAGGTTCATATGGGATTGGCAGATATTTGGTCAATGAAAATACGCTATGAATTGTAGAACCACCAATGTTAAAAGATGCTGTGCCAGTGAACGCTGTTAGCAAAACTGATAAAGCATCTGGTGATGACATTGACCTTGAGAAAAGACGCGAAGCTTCGAAATTGATTGCTTTAATTAGTTGACTTTTTCCTGTGCCGGCACCACCAGTAATAAATATGTTGAATGGTTTTAATTCAGGGATTTCATGATTAATTTTTTTCAAACACCATTCTCGCACAAAGTAGAAAACTTTTTTCTGAGTATCATTTAGGTTTGCTATGATGCAGAACATTTCTTCATTAGATAAGGTGCTTTGTTGAACTTGATACAAAATGTCCCCCTTTGCTGTTTCATTTTCACTTATATCAGGAATCTGATCTTTAAAATCGTCAGAGTTTTGCCATGTTGACCTTTCCTGGATACATTCGTCTCTATTTAATTCCGTTTCTGGACACAAATTAGCCCATGCATCTTCTGGTTCTCCTAAATGCTCATACATTTCTTGAGCTTTCTCCAAAGCATCCTCATTTTCGGCATACCGTGCATGATTCGATTCCACGATAATTTTAACTGATTGTAAGCATGTTTTGTCGTGTAATCTTACAAACCCTTTTTCGTAAAATGACTCATACGTTTCAAAACTTTCTGGTTTTAATTGTGTTTGATTTCGATATGGGAGAAAGAGTTGCAATTGACATTGATAAAACTTTTCTGGTGTTTTCACAGCATTGAATCTGGGGTATCTAATAACTGCCTGTTTTGTCCTTGTCCTCTTTTGAACAAATCCCTTTGAATTTTGGAGTTCAAAAACATTCTCATTTCTTTCTTTTGGAATCTGAGATTTGGCTAGAACTCGAAAATCAGAGCAGAACTCGGCTAGACACATGTTGTTAAATTCATTGTTGCTAGGACGGTTTTCATATCTTTCGACAACATTGGTCATCCAGATCTCCTCATCATCTTCTCCATCTTCATCGATTTTTTCATCAGGACGTTTTCTTTTCATTTGAGAGAGTGGCTTAGTCATACGTGTTGGGTTCTCTCCAACTGGAACAAAGGTGACTTTTCGCGACGCTTCTTTCATTCTTAAGTTGCAAACTCTGTAAACTGCTTCTTGGGCTGTGACCTCTCTATGTGTCAGATATGCAGAGCCTATTTTCTTTAAGGTGTGTTTGGCGTCAAGATTCCCTTCTTGTGCTTCAAGTTTTGTTTGTCTCAAAAGCATACCCATTTCTCTTTCAGACTTAGAAATATATGACACTATGTATACAATGCAACTAAAAGGATCCAATACAAATTGGATGTCCATATTTGCATTCCAACATTTGAGGAGACATGGGTTGTACTGATTTGTCCATAATTCATTAGGATTCCTTTTGAGAACAACGTTTAACTTTTTTGATAGAACATTATGAGCATTCTCGTACACTTCTTGGGTCAGAGATAAATCTGTGAAAATGTCTTCTGTTGTTTCGTAATCATTGGAATCGGATTGAATTTTATTCCACACACTTAATAAAATGTCTTTTGCAAGAGACCTTGAGAGCTTTGATTTTAAATCAGGTGTGGTTGCGGTGGTGTTCCCATCATTATCATCATCAGTGTCATCATCATCGTTAACATCTGTAATGAAAGTCTGTTGTGATGGTGGTCTTGGAAAATTAAACCTACATTCCACACCATTTTTCTTGCATGATTTTGAGTGCTTTTTACTGTGTTGCTGCACTTCTAGTACAATGTTTCTCAGTTGGGTATCGTCTCTCTCGTCTGGTATTGAACATGTAACGTACTTGTCAATAAAATCAACCACTGCTTGTTTTCCATGAATGTCCAATCTTGGAGCATTTTCAACCCAAAATAAGCAATGCATGTGTGGCGATCCTCTTTGTTGAAATTCAACTCTTTGGAAGAAATCAATTATTTTTCCAATAGGTTCTGATGGTGAATTGATGACATCCCGTTGAAATATGCGAAACCTATGCTCAAACATTCTTGCCACAGTGACTGGGTTGCTTCTCAAAATTTCATTTTTCTCTGCCCAGTCTAACGTTTCTGGATCTCTGTTATCGTTTTGTTGTTTGAGCAAAGAGCTGATTGCATCACACCATCTATATTCCGCAGACGAGAACGAGCAGAACCATGTTGGAATTCCAAGCTGTCTTAGCATAGCGAAAAGATCTTTCTGTATTGATGACCAGTATGCAGGTGTGCCTCTTATAGGTTGCATAAATCTGAATGCTTCATCGGTCTTTAACAACTTCGAAAGCATTTCGGGATTCCTTATCATGTCAGAATTGACATTTTTTCCCATGTCCAATTTTGAAACTGTCTTCCGGATTGAAATTTGTGTCTTTTCAATTACTTGATTCAGTTCTGACATATACTGGCTAAAGAATATGTAATTTGTGTCTTTTGCAAATCTATTATCTGCATTCATCAATCTGTTATTGAAATAGCGAGCAAGAGTTAATCTTTTATCTCTTTGTTCTTCAAATGAAAATCGTCCATTTGGGAAATGAAACGGAAAAGATTTTGCTTCGTTTCCTGCTTCCTGTAACATTCGCACTGGATTATTGCCTTCTGCAGGAGCAATGTTGAAGATATCATCAAAAAAATGATCCAAAACTTCTTGTGCAATATCAAGAGGTTGAAGACAAGAGTCAATAGCTATATGTTGCTGATCGTTATCTTCATTCGATATTTCAGTTTCAATTGAGTCATTTTGTGCCGTATCTTCACTGCAATTAAAACCTTATACATCTCTATTGATTGAAATTCCATCGTACCATTTGTTGTTTTGTTTTAAATACTCAAGTGCGTTGATAAGATGAGTTGGATTGATGAACTGATATTCATAATATCCTTTGTAGCTCAGTTTTTTCTTCAACTTAACTCGGAGCAAATTGTTGTTTTCATTTCTCAAAGGCAACATAGTTGTCTTTTTCAAATCAGACGGGACACACACAACTGGGCCATGTATATTTTTCTGTCCACCCTTTGGCAAAGCCATAACCTTCATAAATGGTATATGTAATGAAATCAAATGCTGTTCCAAACTGTTTAAACACAGTAGTTCTTGTGGGACAGGTTCGATTTGCATATTATTTTCCACTGATTCGGGTGGTATGTCCCCACGAAGTATTTTGCGATGGCATGTGAAACAAATCCATAGGGAAGACTTAGTGCAATTTTCGACGCAAAGAGATGTACAGTGATGTAAGAACGTATCTTTTATGCAGACATTTGCTACATTTGCAGCGGTTTCGTTTCTGGCATAATTGTTTTTATCACATACCTGAACTTGATTTTCAAAAAGCAATCGATGGCAGCAGCAACAGACGTAATCTGGTCCTCGAATTGTATTTCTTTTGAACAAATTAACGACTTCCTCTTCATTTTCAAGTTTCCTTTTCTTACACAATCTTCTTTGCTTCACATTTTCCTTTTTCTTTCTTTTGACATTGGGACTAGTGTGATAGCTTTGTTTACTTGAATCTTTTATTTTTGATCTGAATAGCTCATCGTTTTTGTAAAGTGCAGATCTTGTAGAAAGAATTTGTTCCCTAAACATTTCATTGATGTGATATTTGAGTAATCCTGCTTTCTTGACTTTCTTTTTATGAGTGTCGTCACGAGCATTTTTATCAATGCTTCGTTTTTTCACTGCTTCTCTGTGCTTTTCATTGATTTTGTACTTCAGCATACTTTTGGTTTTGACATTATTTCTATGCACCTCATCCATTCTGTACTTTTGCACACTTCTTGTTTTGACACTATTTCTATGCACCTCATCAGTTTTGTACCTTTTCACGCTTTTTTTCTTACAGTTTGATCTGTGTACACTGTTTGTCTTATACTTTTCAACCTCCTTACGCTTAATGTTCTCCCGGTATGCTGTATCATTTCCATACTTTTGTTTAGCTTGTCTTAACAATCTCTCTTTGTTGGCATTTTCTTTGTACATAACCCGGCCTTTAAGCTTTTTCATATCTCGATATAAAGCATCAGTTTGATCTTACTCTGTCGTTTATCTTTGAAGAATTTCTGAACTGGGCATCGGATTTATATCTCAAACATGCTCTTTCCAGTTTTTCATTTCTAAACTCTGGATTGTCTTCGTATTTTCTTCGATACATTTCCCTTTTGTACTGTAGAATATTTTCTCTTTTATTAGCACACTTCCTTTCTTCACAATTTGTACTGTCAGATACCATTTCCAAACTGCTCTCGTCATCAACAGGTGATTCAGCTACATCCAGGACAACATCATAATGGTTTTCGTTTCTGTGGTTCAAATACAAGCCCCCTAACTTTAGTTGCATACTTGAACATATATTTTGTCCTGAAAATTTTATCCATCGACTTTCCGAATACGTAAAAATATCAACAGATAACATGTGCGCTAAAGCCAAAATTTCCAATTGAGTTGCCCAGTTTCCATCATGCATCATTGAAGACACGTGGCTTTCTACTGATACGTCGTTTGACCTTAAAAATGTCACGAAGTCATCCTTATTCTCTAATAAATGTTTGCAGACTGCACTACGCACCTTATGATAATGATTCTCTGTGCTAGTAAGAGAATAGGATACTGCCCTAAAAAAAACAGTTGCCGTCTCCAATGATCTGCGCGCTGAGACAAGGTTTTCCTAATAGCCGTGTGGGTGTTGCACAGTTTCTACTTTTTTGAGTGTATGGAATAGCCAAGACGTTGCACAACTCCTCTTTCAAATCCTCTGTTATTGGACAAAATCTAAAACTTCCCATCTCGCTCTGAAGAAAAACAACCTCATTTTCACATTCATCTGCATGATTTTCTTTTAAGTTGTGTTCATGATTTTTATTCATCATTCTGCACGCATTTTCGCTGTCTTTTTTATCATGTTCTATTGTAATTGAATTGCATTTCACACCTGTTTTATTGCATTCTACTACACTAGAGAACCCCATTGATTTAGCAAGCATCTGAATATGCATATACAGTTCATCTATGTTTTTGAACAGAATTCTGGTACTTCTTCCACTATGACTGAATAAGCCTTGTGAAGTCCTTGAATGGGAGTCGAATGTGAAAAACAAATCATTCGTCCTACCAATTAGAAATGTGTTGCCCGAAAAACACACAAAACACCCATCTGTGTCAAGTAAACCCATTTGTAGTGCTTCAAAGAGAGGGAATGCATTAAAGTCTGCATAGCAGGGTTCTTCATTTGACAGACTAATTATCG
>NC_047562.1:12619259-12857475 GCF_902806645.1 Magallana gigas
TATATTCCAAGATTTTACAACATTTAAAAGAAAATTAAAATTAACCCTGTTTTTTTTAACACCATATTATTAGATTAATAGATATCTAAGATATTTTAAGATCTAAGATACATTAACAGGCCAATCGTATTATTATTGGTCGCAACATATTAAGAAAAATGTAAAATGAACTTCTCATAAATATAAACAGAAAGAAAATGGTAACCGTGACCTTGATGTGTAGATAAGAAGATACGAGGTTGCTAATTTATTGATTACTTAAATACAGTAACCAAACTAAGCTTTTTTTCCAGAGAAGAATATATAAAACATTTTTCCTATACACTTGTTTTGAACTTTGAACCAATCTTGGGTACTTTACAATTGGAAGTCTAAGATTAAACATTTTAATTAATCTTACATTAAAAACACACTCAAAACATATGAGGACATTTATATTTATGCTCCTGGCGCATGATTTAGCAAAGTGTATTCACAGGAAATAGAACGATGCACATTTCCAACGCAAACATAAGCGGACATATTCAATGAATGTTAATTTTATTTATGTTAAATTTGATTCCCTCATGGGGCCCAGTATTAGTACAAGGGTCACCATTTTAACAATTACAAGAGGCCAATTGGCCTTAACGGTCACCTGAGTAGCATATAACCCATACACAGACTTGTCAAGGAGTCTCATATATGCATTTAATTAATAAGGTTTCATTCTGGAGTTAAAAAATTATAAATCTGTAATGACAACCACCTCCCTGTCTGAAATCTTTCAAAAAGAACAATGAAACTTATAATTTTGGCGAAAAACTGAAAGATCTGGTCTACAAAATCATGAATTCAGTTTTCCTTTCAGGTGTGTGGGAGTAAAGAAGATAATTTTTTAACACTATATACATTAGCACCTAAACATCCAATTGTGGCCCTGCCCTAGTGACCCACATGGGTCAAACTTTACAGTCAAAAAGATTTAGAACTTGATTACTTTTCTTTCTGAAGTTTCATAATGTTTCCCAGGGGTCCTTTACTATACAGCAAGTGAATCAACATGACCAAAGGAACAAGAATATACATGTATATGGTTAAAGGGTGGGGATCTTAACAGTTTTCAAGACATTTGGACACTTCCAATTTGATGGGGGTCAGGACCACTCCTGGGGTCAATGACCTACATACTATTTGCTGCCCCTTGACACCAGGAACAAGAATATATATGGTTTAGGGGTTGGGATTTTAACCGTTTTCAAGATATTTGGGCACTTCCTGTTTGAAGGGGGTCCGGACCTCCCCCTGGGGCCCATGACCTACATACCATATGATTCCCCTTAACACAAGAATAAAGAATATATATGGTTATGGGGTGGGGATCTCGACCGTTTTCAAGTTATTTGTGCACTTCCTGTTTAATGGGGGTCAGGACCACCCCAGGGGCAAATGACCTACATACTATTTGATGCCTCTTCACACCAGGAAAAAGAATATATATGGTTTAGGGGTGAAGATTTCGACCGTTTTCAAAATATTTGGGCACTTCCTGTTTGAAGGGGGTCAGGACCACCCCAAGGGCCCATGACCTACATACCATTTGATGCCCCTTAACACATGGAACAAGAATATATGTGGTTTAGGGGTCAGGATTCTAACAGTCTCTGAGATATATGGTTATTTCCAATTCCTAGGGGTGGTGATGACTCCAGGGGTCAGATCTAATAAACCTTATATATTGCCTGTAACAGTCAATATATGATTCTGAAAAACCTATATTATTAACTTTGTCCGTTTTCAAGTTATAACCATTTACAATAGAGTCTAAAATTTTCCCCATAAGGTTCAATGTTAGACCCCACGACCTTTTGACCCCCCCCCCCCCCAGAAAAGTGGTTGACCAACCCAAAATGAGAAAAATAAAACCAGCGTGCACATCTGACTCAATAATTTAGAGTCCCCCTTCCCATTGGAATGCTTTTTGCCAAGTTTAGTTTAACTTGGCCCAGTTATCCTAGAGAAGAAGTCAAAAATGTGAAAAGTTTACAGACAGATGGACAGACAGACAAACCATTGACAGAAAAATGGTGATTACAAAAGCTTACTTTAATACACATTCAGTTTAGGTGAGCTAGTAATACCCGGTATACAGTTTAAAGGTGAGAATCTCTATAGTTTTCACAAAAATTGGTAATTTTCTGTTTCATGGGTGTCGGGAAACTACCAATTTGAGATAATGACTTGGAAATGATCCCTAAAAATTTCTTAACTTTCATAAGTTCAAGATGCATTACTGTCAAAAACATCGAACCAAAACAAAATTTAAACATGACCTGTATTTTCAAGTAAATTACCTATATATGAAATACCAGGTTAATGTATGCATCCCTTCAAGAGTAAGAGAGCGGAGATTTTTCTCAATTTTTTTAAGCTCAAGAGGCATAATTCTGTCAAAAATCATCAGAGCAAAACCAAATTAAAATGTAACCTGTATATTGATAAGACACATCAATATATCAAATTTGAAATGAATGTGTGCAGCAGTTGTTGAGATAATATTTGGAAAGTGAATCTCATTTTTATCTAAGCTCACCAGGCAAAACCCTGTAAAAATCTTAGGACTGGAACTAAATTCAAATTCAATTTGTATACTCATACGACACATCCATATAACATCAAATTTGAGCTGAATATATGCAACGCTTGTAGAGATAATATTTGGAAAGTGAATCTCTTATTTCTTTTTTTGTAAGTTTAAGAGGCATAACTCTGTCAAAAATCATTGGACTAGAATTCAAACTCAACCTGTATAAACATATGACAAATCCATTTAAAATCGAAATTGAGCTGAATGTGTTGAGATAATGTTCTCATTTCTTTTTTTTTGTAAATTCAAGAGGCATAACTCGGTCAAAAATCATTCGACTGGAATTCAATCTCAACCTGTATTTATAAACACATGACACATCAATATAACATCAAATTTGAGTTGAATGTGTGCAACAGTGGTTGAGATAATGATCAAAAAGTGAATGATCATGGAATGACAGAAGGATGGAATGAGTAACACTATATGCTCTGCCATCTCATGGCTGGGCATAAAAAATCAAACAAATGTGCACAACTATATATGTATTATGTAGGCCTTTCACATCACAAAGTATTGTATATATAATTCTATTTGTAATGAACAAGTTCTCTGTTAAGAAACAAGACAAAGAAGAATTTCAAGAACTGAGCAAAAACAATAACTTTTCAAGTTTTGTTTGGTGGACTTAATATCATAATTCCAACAAAACACTCAAATAGATACTCAATGCCAAACTATATAATTTTTTGCTGTTAGCAAAACAGTCTTTTTAAATAATTTGTAGTATATAAAATAACAAGGATATGAATCTTTCATTGAATAATAATTGACTATTTTTAAAATTGAATAATCTGACTTATCATAATTTTCAATTTCAGCAGTTAGTGAATGATCCATCCCCTAAATTAACAAGAGGACTACAGGCCTCCGTTGTCATCAGAGTATCATAGGCAAATGGACTTGTCAGGAAGTCTTATGTTTGATTTTTTCAGTTTGATTTTCGAGTCTTTGTTCATACAAAAATCAATAAATAAAGTAAAAGACTATCAAATATATAATAAGTGGTTTGGAGACTCTGCCTGTTACGTGTAAACAACTGAATAAAGGTATTTTAATGCACGTAAAAAAGAGCTTAGCTCAGGTGAAAGATCAATACAGTTTTCAAATTTATTTAGGTAGCATGTACCAAAGTGAATCATGATTGGGACACCAACAGCTTTATCCCAATTTTATGTTAATTGCTTTTAAATATTAAAAATTTGCCTCGACATTTTGATGATTTGGTGAAGTGTTTCAACAATGTCTTTAATAAACCAAATATATATTTGAAGCTGAAACTTCAAAGTTTATTACATGAAAATGGTTTTTTCTAACACATATTTATGATTCAATGTCATTAATCACCTGCGCCGATGCAATTTATGCAATATGCAATGTTAGAAAACGCACGTCACGTGACAATGTGTCAGGGAAGTACATATTAAAATGCATCAAGTATACATTTGACATCGTTGTCAATATATGATATAAAAAGTCTAAGAAATACTCCCCTTTTTTATTGATTTAAAGAATATTATTTTTCAGCTATTGCTCCAGAACACTTTAACATTACTGCAACTTTATTTCAACTGATCTGTGAATGTATGTACTCGACATTTATATCCTAATGATAAAAAACATGAATGGAATTAAATCATAATATAATGTCAACAGGGCTCTACATTAACTTTTTTTCCTACTTGTCCATTTGGACAAGTGACCAAGACATTTATTTGTCCGAACTTCAACTTCACTTGTCCGAAAATTTTTCAATATTAAAGATCAAATATTGTCAACTTGAAAACTACAGTTTTGTATTACTAAAATTAAGTCATCAATTGATTATTCTAGCTATAATTAATAACCAGGCTATTTAAAGGGAAACTTAAAGTGTCATTCCTAAATGTAACATTAAACATGATTTGTCAGCTGTAGCTTTGTCATGGCAAATTACAAGACAACTTAAATTTAGCATCAGGTTTAAAAATACATGTAACTGTTATATTGATTTCTCAGCTAAACGTGGAATGTCATCATAGTCTATCAATGATGAATGAAACCTAGAATTAATTACATTTCTTTCCATAATCCTTTATTTTTGCTACCTTTTCTTCCTTAACATGTGTTTGGTCCTTTGTAAGAACAATATTGAAAGTTGTTTGAAATTAGTGAACTTCAATCCCGATCAAGAGTTATTCAATTGTATTGCAATTTGATGTCGGGATCGAAATTCAAAATAACTAATTGATAAACTTATAACGAGACTACGGATAAACTTATCACAAAACTTTCTTTTTTACATAAAAATGCACTTGTCCAGTCGAACAAGTGGTCAGCAATATTCACTTGTCCGTATATTTTTTTGACTGGTATCAGACAAGCGTTAATGTCGAGCCCTGGTCAAGCAGTCATCACAAAGTTATAATTTTTTCTTATAATTTAATTATCAAGCCCGATTCCCCCCCCCTCCCAAATTTTTCCACACGCTTGTTTTTCTTTTAAACAAAATAAAATGCATTGTGATGACCACTTTCAGATGGCGGGCAGGGAAAGAAATCTCGGGAATACACTATTAAATTATATAGTGTTATGGAAAAATTTTAATGGGGTCTATTTACAGGCCCGACCATCTTGGATTTATTTCTAAATGTTATATCAGCCTCAGGTGAAAGTATCATCAGAAACTCATTGGTAAAATTCTTTTTCATTCCTCTCCATCTCCTGATCAGTCCTTTAACATCAAAGTTTACAGCCAGTTAAACCAAAAAAGCTTGTAAGCTGACACCAGTTTTGAATTCAAACAACATTCAATTTCAAGGGGCATGTTCATGATTTTGCTCAAAATCTATTATTCTGCTTTTATTATTTACAATGCTTTAGAAATACATCTCTTATGTTGAAATAGAATATGAGAGTCAGTCATTGAGTTATAAGCAACATACAGGGGTTTAGGGCTCTCAATTCTTTGTAATGTATACAAGACTCATAGTATACAACTTCAATCCTACATTCCTTATTTTCATATCAATTTTTTACATACTCCCAAAAAAGTGAGGGGGCACCAACTCAATGAAAATTCAAATTTTTATATGTAAATTTTAAAAAATTTGTTGTTGCGAGAAAAAGGGGGGGGCCAGGCCCCCCCCCCCCCCCCTGAGGCTACGCCCCCCCCCCCTGAGGCTACGTGCCTGTGGTGTGTCTATTTCATTATCCATTTTAAAGCATAAATAAATTGTTCCTATCATTAACCATATTCATTTTAAGTGTAAAAAAGGAATCTTAACGTCAACATTCAAAATGTAAACAAACGTTTTGTTTACATAGCAAAGAATTGTAAGCTCTGTAGCATGCTTATTACTCAACAAATGGCACTTAATTTTGGTTGTCTTTTTAAAATGCCTTACTGAATACAGTCAAAACTGCCGAAGAGGCCACGCCTATTAAGCAGTCACCTGTCGTATGCAGTCATTTTATTTCCTCCCGATGAAAAATCCTATATAATTCCCCTCTAAAGAGCGGTCACCTGTCTAACGCGGTCAGCGGTCATCGTATTTTGATCCGAAACTGTACAGTCGACATGCATTAGGCGGCCATTTTGGCCGGTCACATGATTTACACCCGGGTATTTAAAACATGGCTTCCGAATGCCGGGTAGTAAATGTAAACAATAATTACACGCTCGAGGCGAGGGAAACAAAATTAATCGATGTATTTATAATACATAATTGGCAGATCAGATACGAATGGGAATCAAGTGAATTGTTTAAACATGTATTAACAATGTTTGTTTTATAAACATGAATGAAATAGGTGTCAAAAATGTCCGCGGCGAGGCAAGAGAAAATTGCTTGATTTAATAATATGATTTTGAGTTCAGATGAGGTGGGTTAAAAACTTGAAAATTGTTGATTTGTATTAAAAGTATTTGCTTTCTATATATACGATACTCATGAAAATAGTTAGTGTTATAATTGTGAAAATGTCAGCGACAAGGTTTTAACACGTAATGACTTTTAAATAATTTTAAAAGATATAAAAATTGCATGCACAATGCACTGTTATGTATCTGTACTTATTTGTAAATATAATAGATACTATAAAACATTTAATCAATTATTTTATCTATCATTTTTATGCATTAATGTTTTATTGTGATCAGGGACGTATATACTAACATATAAATATATAGCATAATTGTTTTAATAAGGTATTTGATGCTTGCAAACTCATAAGTCTCTATTCAAAGGTCACCTCCGTTAAGAGGTCACTTTGGGTGCCTCCCGCAGGTGACTGCTTAATACAAGTTTGACTCTAACTGTAAACATTAAAATCAGAAAAATAATTTTTGACCATGCCCCTTTAAACTGATGAAAGTTGATAATATTATACTGTAACTGTGAATTACTGTCAATTATAAATATTATAATACACATTTTATATAAACATGATTTAAATCATATACTTTGAAATATTGACACAAACACACCGTGTACGTTAACTTCATTTACATAAATGTGAAAACTTTTGTCCCCAATTTAGCTATTTGTCACATATCTAAAGCATTAGATGCTGATTGAAAGGTGATTTTAATTAATGACAGGAGTAATGAAATGTTTTGGCTGAACAGATAGTAAGCTTTGATGTTGAACGACGGAATGGGAAATTAAGAGGATCACACAAGAATTTAATTGATGAGTTTTGAGCAAACTATATTTTAGCTGATGTGACAGTTTTAAATTAATTTAAAACGGTAGCAATGGGTAGTATTGGGTACCTTGTGTAATTTTAGGCATAAAGTCAGATATCTTTCTTTGTTGATTGTAGTATGAAGGTGGCGATATTTCAGAAAAATAACTAACCTGCATATATTGTTTATATTTACATCTTCCTACTAAAAAACTACTTTTTAAAAAGAATTTATCTAAAAACTAAGGAAGGTTAACTAAATTATTGCTAATGTAATTCAGTCATTAGATACAACAAACAATCAAATCGTCTTCTATAGGAGTTCGAGTATGACATCAGCATGCTTATTTCGTGCAGTCATTAATTTTCTTGGGTTGCTGAATGTTTCAACCAATCAATAAAAGGGGTGTGTAAATTTCAGTCCTGTCAGTTTTTATGAAGCTTTGAATGTACCATCACTTTCCATATGAAATAGAGGGAATCATAAAATACTTTATATATATATGTCTATTTTGTCATCAGGTTAACAGGTGTGTCAAACAAAACAGCAGGCGGCAGTACACAGACAATTATAAAGCTCAACCTTACACTATCTACACACTCATGTATACATATAGGCAGCTATTCATACAGATATTCTCTTACAACATGTTTTTTATGTTATAAGTACTTATGTTCCAGATAATCCTTAATTGCTTCAGGGCATGGGACACTGTGAATTTTTAAAAATCAATATGCTTATCCTAAGTTGCATGTTCCACAGCAATGAAGTTTCTTTTTTCGAAGAAATATGATCAATATTTTCTCCCTTTAAAAAAAAAATATATATGCCAATGTGATTCTTATAATTGAACATAATTTTTGTCAATTAATTTTCAGGCCTGGATCTCTCAGCAAAGCTTTAATAAACACAATAAAAAATAATTTAACACAATTCACAAAAATATTTTAAGTCTCTCTTTTCCACACACTTCAAATTTGTTTTCCAATTAACCACCATAGTACTCCTGAACAGTGAGAAAGCACAGAGATAAATTTTTCGCTTTAATCTAAATTATAATTATTGGATAATATGAAGTCTAGTACATGTACAATCATTTAAGTTAGCTTAATAACTAGCCTAGTAGCTTGCTGTGTGGATTTACATGTATTTGCCAAACCACAGTTTGTTTGTTCATTGTGTATCTACTTATAATAAAACTTCATTTGTAAAGTTAGCTATAGTATCATCTAAATTATTCAACATCAATCAAACTTTTTTCTATAGTTTGTCCCAGGTTATTGGTTCCATCACTTTTTGATGATTTTTAATAAAAAATACACATACCTGTGAAAGAAGTACAGTTGAATTTGACAAAATGGAAAATCCCCAAGATATCCTCATTGACAAATTATCCCTTTCCACTCATACAAGTTAACAGTAACGAAAATAAATTTCTTAGGGATATTTATAATGGGAAATGTTAATATCTTTTCACCATTCACAAGTACTCGACACCTTGCGCAATTTTTCAACGTTATCATCCGTGCTTATTAATGGCCAGGGTTGTCTCTAAAAATTGAAGTAGAAGGAGGAAATCAAAAAGTAGAAGGGGGGTCTGGGGGTCTTGCTTATAGCTACATTGTGTTTGAAATGCAAAAATAGCCGGGTAATTGAGGCATTATACGTGGGGGAATTCCCCGCCTCCCGGGTCTTAGAGACAACCCTGAATGGCTGATGCAATGCAAAATCCCCATAGACTTTCTATTCTGGTATGTGTTTTGAAACCTGAAGCAGTAGAGGGGGCTTTTCAAAACAGATAATCTGGACATTTTTCATATTAGTGGATGAACGTAGTTTTAGCACAAAGGTATTTATGATTGTCGAAATATCAAGCAAAAATAGGTGGAAGCAAAAACTAGGGAAAGAGTGTATAATATAATAAAAGTAGCAGTTAAAAAACACAAATTAGTGCATGAATAATTATAAAATTTAACTGATCTGAAAATGTTTAATAAATTTAGCACAACTTACAGTCAAAGTTTCTTCAAGCTACGAATATGAATGTGATGGTGATGGTAAATGGCCCGCTTATTGACCTATGATGATTCAACTTTTTTCATGACCAATAACATCAATATAAATGGATAACAGGACAAAAGAATTCCTATTTAACTTTTCTGGAATTAACACACAAACGTGCATGAAATTGATCGTAATGAAAGTCTTGAAAAAAAACACATAAACAAACCCCTATCGGTTTGATGTTGCGCATGCGTACTCACCACGTACAAAGTTGTTACAAAACAAAACAAACTTACGTTATTAAACAACACATGGAACACCGTCTGCAGTAATTCTATCGCAACTTCTTAAACTTTACTTTCTATCTTCGATATTATTGTTGCTATTCTTCAATATCCAGTATCGATCATTAAACAGTGGACAAATACGACAGATCTAGCAACTAGCCTACATCACAGCCATTCAGCTACGACGCCACCCTTTACAAAAGATGATAAGTCATTCGAAGAAAGTTGGATTTGATAAAACCATTTGGTGAAAAAAATTCCCAGATGGCCCTTTACAAAGGATATAATTTTCATAGGTCTAGTTAATATAGAAAATATACTGCATATCAATTTTTTCATAATTATGAGACGACACCCTTTACAAAAATATGATAAGTCATACATAGAATAGTTCGATCTTTACATGGAACCGTTTGATAAAAACTCAACAAAAATAAACAAAACAAATTCTTGCTGGCCCTTCAAAAATGATATCATTTTCATAGGTCTTGTAAAAATAGAAAATATACTGCACATCAAATCTAATTACATTTTGAGCCGTTCTACGGTAACGACTTATAATAAAAAGACTTAAAAAGACCCTTATTTGAGGGGCCAGCCCCCTTTTCTTGATATCAAATGAAACGTCTCGTTAATATAACCATATTTTGTTTAACAAGTCTTCCAGAAATGTTTACCGTTTTAAAGATATCTATACAAATGTGTTTTAGGGGCCGACCCTTAAACTCCATAATGGGGCCATCAACAAAAAAAAATTGGGGCATCATATTGTTAAGTACATTAATGTAACCAACTTTTATTTTATAATGCTTTTCAAAATATTTCTCCTTTTTCAGATAAAAATGATCAAAATTTTGAATTTCTGGTCCCTTAAAACCCCTAATTACGTAATATATGACCTAAGTAAGGTACGGTATAGATAAACAGCTGTACAGTTAACATTTTTGCTTCTATAATTAATAACAAATTATTGTTCAGAAAAGAGTTATTTAATGAAGACTTCAGATCCCTCTTGGCCCCTAATTTGAGGGGCAAGCCCCTTTTTCTTGATATCATATAAAAGGTCTTGTAAATATAACATATTTTGGTCAACAAATGTTCACGAAATGTTAACCGTTCTCGAGATATCTGAACAAATGTGTTTTAGGGGCCGACCCTTTAACTCCTAAATGGGGTTATAAACAAAAACATTTATGGTAGCATATTGTACAAAACATTATTTTGAGCAACTTTTGTTCTACATTGCTTTTCAAAACATTTCTCCTATTTCAGATATAAATAATCAAAGTTTTGAACTTCTGGCCCCTTGAAACCCCTAATTACGTAATATATGACTTAGGTATGGTACTGAATAGATAAATAGCCGTAAAATAAACATTTTTGCTTCTATAATTAATAACAAATTATTGTTCAGTAAAGAGTTATTGTAAAAAGACTTTATAGCTTCCTTGGCCCCTAATTTGAGGATTCAGCCCCTATTTCTTGATATTAAATGAAAGCCCATGAAATTTGAAACAACTTTTGCATTACATGTTTTAACAAAATATTTATACGTCAAAAGATATTACGGAAAATGTGCGAAAATTTCGTGAAAAAATTTGGTGCTAATTTTCAGGTTCAGGCGAGCTTCGAGGCCCTGTACAATTTTCATAATTGGAAGCACGGGGGTACATCTACAGACATTCATCTACAATCCCTGAAAATTTCAAGCTTATATCTTGATTACTTTCGGAGGAGATGCGTGGACAAAATGACCCTTAAAAATTTACAAAATCGTCTATATCTGAAACCGGAAGTGACGTCATCATTTGAAAATTTAATAATATGTAGCGACGATGATGTTCTATCACTCCTAAAAATTTCGTGCAAATTGGTTGGGTAGTTTTTGAGAAATGATGCTCCAAAAAAGTCAGAAAAAGAAAAAAAAGAATAATAAGAACTAGAGCAAAGCTCGTTGCAAAGCAACGAGTGGGTCTTCCGTTCATGTCGGAAGTAAAGCTGGAAGTTCCTGTAAGAAGCAGAGCTCTTAAACCAATAACAAGAGAAACTAAAATAAAAAGATTAAAAAAATCGAATTATTCCTGGTACGACTTAACAAATCCGAATGATTTTCAGTACGACTTAACAAAAACCTTTCCGATTTCAAGAACGACTTAACAAAAAAAATCCGAATGTGTTACAGTACGACTTAACAATCAATTTTTAGGTACAAGTTAATTTAACCAAGTACTTGATACTACTTTCTTAACCAAATAAGCGGAATCAAAATTTCCGGAAAAATCAATTTTTAAAGCCAAATTTCTCTGTAATGCATCGTCCGATTTTTAAACGGTTTTCAGTGTTAGGTTCAACTTAAAATGCTCTACAAAACACATATTCGTTTTTGATTCAATAAAAAAAATCAATTTTTCGAAAAATTAAAATCACTTCCGGTTTCTACCGGAAGTGACCAAAATTTTTTTTTTGTAAAAATGCCATAAGTAAATCCGCAGATTTGCAATCACAGAAAATTTCAAGTCTTTATAAACAACCGTTTAGGAGAAAAGTCCTGGACAAAATCACTTTTTGAAAATTTTTAAAATGACGTAACTAGAAAACGGAAGTGACTAAATGACTGAAAGTTTAAAAGCTTCAAGGGACAAGTATTTAACATAATCCCTGAAAATTTCTTGCAAATCGGTTGAATAGTTTTTGAGATATAAAGCAAAAAAGAAGTCAGAAGGAAAAACAAGAAGAATAATAATAATAAACTAGACACGATCTCGTTGCGAGCAACGAGGAGGTCTTCCGTCCGATTTTTAGAATATGGAATGACCTTGTTCTTGATCTGCATCAACGAAACGTATCCAGAAAAGGAGGCGGGATCTAAGAGTATTGGGCGAAAAACTATCTATCCCTTTAATGTCCCTTATTTGAGGGATCAGCTACTTTTCATTCATTCTAGTTAAAGGTATTTTTGGTGTACCACTAATAAGTGTTTAGAAATTGGGTACCGTTTTGAAATATCTGGGAAAAATCGTTTTGATATCCGGTCCTAATACTCCTTTTAAGGTCTAGATAACAAACAATATGTGGTTGTACATTGTTAAGCTCAATATTTTGAGCATCTTTTGTTCAATATGATTGCTAAGAAAAATTTTCCTCCATTTTGAGATATTGAGCATCAAAGTTTTGGACTTCTGGCCCCTTAAAATCCCTAATTATGTAACATAGGAGTAAATGATTGCCATGTGTAGGTGAATACCGTAAGAATGAAAATAATTGCTTCTATAACGTATCACAAAATATTTCACGGTAAAAAGTTATCATTAAAAGACTTAAGAGCCCCCTCAGCCCCTTATTTGAAGGGCCAGCCCCTTTTTCATGATTTCAAATGAAAGCTCTAATCAATTCAAACACATTTTGTTCAACAAGTTATTACAAATTTTGTACCGTTCTCGAGATATCTTGAGAGGGTCGTTTTAGGGGCCGACCCTGCAACTCCTCTTAGGGACTGCATAACAAAGAAATTATGGTTGCAGATTGTTAAGCTCAATATTTTGAGCATCTTTTGTTCAATATTGCTTTTCAAAATTTTCCTCAATTTTGAGATATTGAGCATCAAATTTTGGGACTTCTGGCCCCTAAAAATCCTTAATTATGTAACATAGGAGTAAATGATTGCCATGTTTAGGTGGATAACGTTAGAATGAACATAATTGCTTCTATAACGTATCACAAAATATTTCACAGTAAAAAGTTATCATTTAAAGACTTAAGAGCCCCCTCAGCCCCTTATTAGAAGGGCCAGCCCCTTTTTCATGATTTCAAATAAAAGCTCTAATCAATTCAAACACATCTTGTTCAACAAGTGTTTAGAAATTTTGTACCGTTCTCGAGATATCTTGAGAGGGTCGTTTTAGGGGCCGACCCTGCAACCCCTTTTAGGGACTGCATAACAAAGACATTATGGTTGCAGATTGTTAAGCTCAATATTTTGAGCATCTTTTGTTCAATATTGCTTTTCAAAATTTTCCTCCATTTTGAGATATTGAGCATCAAATTTTGGGACTTCTGGCCCCTTAAATCCCCTAATTATGTAACATAGGAGTAAATGATTGCCATGTGTAGGTAAATAACGTTAGAATGAATATAATTGCTTCTATAACGTATCACAAAATATTTCACGGTAAAAAGTTATCATTAAAAGACTTTAGAGCCCCCTCAGCCCCTTATTTGAAGGGCCAGCCCCTTTTTCATGATTTCAAATGAAAGCTCTAATCAATTCAAACACATTTTGTTCAACAAGTTATTACAAATTTTGTACCGTTCTCGAGATATCTTGAGAGGGTCGTTTTAGGGGCCGACCCTGCAACTCCTCTTAGGGACTGCATAACAAAGAAATTATGGTTGCAGATTGTTAAGCTCAATATTTTGAGCATCTTTTGTTCAATATTGCTTTTCAAAATTTTCCTCAATTTTGAGATATTGAGCATCAAATTTTGGGACTTCTGGCCCCTAAAAATCCTTAATTATGTAACATAGGAGTAAATGATTGCCATGTTTAGGTGGATAACGTTAGAATGAACATAATTGCTTCTATAATGTATCACAAAATATTTCACAGTAAAAAGTTATCATTTAAAGACTTTAGAGCCCCCTCAGCCCCTTATTAGAAGGGCCAGCCCCTTTTTCATGATTTCAAATAAAAGCTCTAATCAATTCAAACACATCTTGTTCAACAAGTGTTTAGAAATTTTGTACCGTTCTCGAGATATCTTGAGAGGGTCGTTTTAGGGGCCGACCCTGCAACCCCTTTTAGGGACTGCATAACAAAGACATTATGGTTGCAGATTGTTAAGCTCAATATTTTGAGCATCTTTTGTTCAATATTGCTTTTCAAAATTTTCCTCCATTTTGAGATATTGAGCATCAAATTTTGGGACTTCTGGCCCCTTTAATCCCCTAATTATGTAACATAGGAGTAAATGATTGCCATGTGTAGGTAAATAACGTTAGAATGAATATAATTGCTTCTATAACGTATCACAAAATATTTCACGGTAAAAAGTTATCATTAAAAGACTTAAGAGCCCCCTCAGCCCCTTATTTGAAGGGCCAGCCCCTTTTTCATGATTTCAAATGAAAGCTCTAATCAATTCAAACACATTTTGTTCAACAAGTTATTACAAATTTTGTACCGTTCTCGAGATATCTTGAGAGGGTCGTTTTAGGGGCCGACCCTGCAACTCCTCTTAGGGACTGCATAACAAAGAAATTATGGTTGCAGATTGTTAAGCTCAATATTTTGAGCATCTTTTGTTCAATATTGCTTTTCAAAATTTTCCTCCATTTTGAGATATTGAGCATCAAATATTTGGACTTCTGGCCCCTTAAAATCCCTAATTACGTAACATAGGAGTAAATGATTGCCATGTTTAGGTGGATAACGTTAGAATGAACACAATTGCTTCTATAACGTATCACAAAATATTTCACAGTGAAAAGTTATCATTTAAAGACTTTAGGGCCCCTTAAGCCCCTTATTTGAAGGGCCAGCCCCTTTTTCCTGATGTCACATAAAAGCTGTTGGCTTTTTAAAGATTTTTTGTTCTACATGTTATTACAAAATACAATCGAGGAAAGAGATATTGAAAGAAAACCACGAAAAATCACGACGCTTTTTTAACTGCAATTTTCGAGCTCGGGCGACCTTCGGCGCTATTGGTCACAGGAAAATATATTTACCACATGTCAGATCTACAACCTTTTGTCTACAATCCCGGAAATTTTGAACTCAATATCTCAAAGCGTTTAGGAGTTTACCCCTGGACAAGCCGACCCTCTGAAAATCGTCAAATTGTAAATAACTCAAAACCGGAAGTGACGTCATCATTAAAAAAAATTTCCAAAAAGGTTCAGATCATTAGCTATCAGACCTAAAAGTTTCATGTAAATCCGTGGAGTAGTTTTAGAGAAATCGCGTACACAAAATTGGTTGGAAAAAAAAAGAAAAATAATAATAATAGGGAAAAAGAAACCGAACGAAAACAATAAGGCCTTCCGTTGGAAAACGGAAGACCTTAACTAGAGCAAAGCTCGTTGCAAAGCAACGAGTGGGTCTTCCGTTGATGTCGGAAGTAAAGCTGCAAGTTCCTGTGAGAAGCAGAACTCTTAAACCAACAACAAGAGTAACGAAAATAAAAAGATGAAAAAATCGAATTATTCCTAGTACGAGTTAACAAAATACGAATGATCTTTAGTACGACTTAACAAAAACCTTTCCGATTTCAAGAACGACTTAACAAAAAAAATCCGAATGTGTTCAAGTACGACTTAACAATTATTTTTGGTACGAGTTAATTTAACTTTGAACATTAAGCTATTTTTAAAACAAAGGAAGCGGAATCAAAATTTCCGGAAAAATCAATTTTTAAACCCCGATATCTCTGTTATGCATCGTCCGATTTTAAAACGGATTTCAGTGTTATTTTAAGCTTAATAAGCTCTACAAAACACACATTCGTTTTTTATTTGATCAGAAAATTCATTTTTTCGAAAAATTTGTTTCACTTCCGGTTTCGACCAGAAGTGACAGATTTTCATTTCAAGCCTAATTACAGAGGTAAATCAACAAAATCATAACCATTGAAAATTTCAAGCCTCTATCTTAAAGCATTTTTGAGAAACGCCGCGGACAAAATGACTTTTTGAAAATTTTAAAAATGACGTAACGTAAAAACGGAAGTGACGTTGTCTTTAAAACTTCCGTTAATGTCGGAAGTAAAGCTGGAAGTTCCTGTAAGAAGCAGAGCTCTTAAACTAATAACAAGAGTAACTAAAATAAAAAGATTTTAAAAAATCGAATTATTCCTGGTACGACTAAACAAAATCCGAATGATTTTAAGTACGACTTAACAAAAACCTTTCTGATTTCAAGAACGACTTATCAAAAAAAATCCGAATGTGATACAGTACGACTTAACAATTATTTTTGGTACGAGTTAATTTTACTTTGAATATTACGCTATTTTTTAAACCAAGGACGCGGAATCAAAATTTCCGGAAAAATCGATTTTTAAACCCCGATATCTCTGTAATGCATCGTCCGATTTTAAAACGGTTTTCAATGTTAGATTCAGCTTAATAAGCTCTACAAAACACATATTCATTTTTTATTTGATCAGAAAATTCATTTTTTCGAAAAATTTGTTTCACTTCCGGTTTCGACCAGAAGTGACAGATTTTCATTTCCAGTCTTATTACAGAGGTAAATCGATTAAATTATAACCATTGAAAATTTCAAGCCTCTATCTTAAAGCATTTTTAATAAACGCTGCGGACAAAATGACTTTTTGAAAATTTTAAAAATGACGTAACGTAAAAACGGAAGTGACGTTTTCAAAAAAACTTCAAAAACTTTGAGGTATAATAAATGCACATAATTTCTGAAAGTTTCGTCAAAATCGGTTGTAAACTTTTTAAGTTATAAAGCCGAGAAGGAGTCAGAAAAAAAAAGAAAAAGTATAATAATAAAAAGAAACCGAAGAATAACAAGAGGGTCTTCCGTTGAAAACGGAAGACCCTAAAAAGAAACCGAAGAATAACAAGAGGGTCTTCCGTTGAAAACGGAAGACCCTAACTAGAGCAAAGCTCGTTGCAAAGCAACGAGTGGGTCTTCCTTTCATGTTGGAAGTAAAGCTGTAAGTTCCTGTAAGAAGCAGAGCTCTTATACCAATTGCAAGAAAAACTAAAATACAAAGATGAACAAAATCGAATTAGTCCTGGTACGACTTAACAAAATACGAATTATTTAAAGTACGACTTAACAAAAACCTTTCCGATTTCAAGAACGACTTAACAAAAAAAATTCGATTGTGTTTAAGTACGAATTAACAATTTCCGAATTATTTTAGGTACGAGTTAATTTATCTTTGAACACAACACTATTTCCTTAACCAAGAACGTGGAATCAAAATTTCCGGAAAACTCAATTTTTAAATCCCAATATCTCTGTAATGCATCGTCCGATTTTAAAACAGATTTCAGTTTAGATTAAGCTTAATAAAAGCTCCTTTGTTGCTTTATGATTTATATCAAATTATTGATCAGAAAAGAGTTATTATAAAAAGACTTAGTAGCCCTTCAGGCCCTTAATTTGAAGGGACAGCCCCTTTTTCTTGATATAAGGTCTCGCTAATATAAACATATTTTGTTCTAGAAGTGTTCATGAATTGTCAACCGTTTTCGAGATATCTAAACAACTGTATTTTAGGGGCCGACCCTTTAACCACTTACCGGGGCCACTAACAACAAAATGTTTGGTATCATGTTGTTAAAAACATTATTTTTAACCACTTTTGTTTTACATTGCTTTTCAAAATATTTATCCTTTTTCAGATATTAACGATCAAAATATTGAATTATGGCCCCTTGAAACCCCTAATTACATAATTTATGACTTAGGTATGGTACTGTATAGATGAACAGATGTACAAACAACATTTTTGCTTCTATATTTAATAACAAATTATTGTTCAGTAAAGAGTTATTGTAAGAAGACATTAGAGCCCTCTTGGCCCCTAATTTGAGGGGCCAGCCCCTTTTTCTTGATATCAAATGAAAGGTCTTGCAAATACAAACATATTTTGTTCTACAAGTGTTCAAGAAATGTTAACCGTTCTTAAGATATATGTACAAATATGTTTTAGGGGCCGACCCTTTAACTCCTAAATGGGGTCATAAACAAAAACATTTAAGGTAGCATACTGTACAAAATATTATTTTGAGCAACTTTTGTTCTACATTGCTTTTAAAAATATTTCTCCTTTTTCAGATATTAATGATCAAAGTTTTGAATTTCTGGCCCCTTGAAACCCCTAATTACGTAACATATGACTTAAGTATGGTACTGTATAAATAAACAGCCTAACAATGAACATTTTTGCTTCTATAATTAATAACAAATTATTATTCAGTAAAGAATTATTGTAAGAAGACTTTACAGCCCTTTTGGCCCCTAATTTGAGGGGCCAGCCCCTTTTTCTTGATATTAAACGAAAGCCCGTGTAATTTGAAACAACTTTTGCATGATATGTTTTAACTAAATATTTATACATCAAAAGATATCACAGAAAATGTGCAAAAATTTCGTGAAAAAATTTGGTGCCAATTTTCAGGTTCAGGCGAGCTTTGAGGCCTTTAGCAATTTTCATCATTGGACGCATGGGGGTACATCTACATACATTCGTTTACAATCCCTGAAAATTTCAAGCTTCTATCTTGATTAGTTTCGGAGGAGATGCGTGGACAAAATGACCCTTAAAAATTTACAAAATCGTCAATATCTGAAACCGGAAGTGACGTCATCATTTGAATATTTTATAATATGTAGCGCCGATCATACTTTATCCGTCCTGAAAATTTTGTGCGAATCGGTTGGATAGTTTTTGAGAAATAGCGTTCCAAAAAAGTCAGAAAAAGAAAAAAAAGAATAATAAAGAAAAAGAAACCGTAGAATAACAAGAGGGTCTTCCGTTGGAAACGGAAGACCCTAAAAAAACAATAGAATAACAAGAGGGTCTTCCGTTGAAAACGGAAGACCCTAATAAAGAAAAAGAAACCGTAGAATAACAAGAGGGTCTTCCGTTGGAAACGGAAGACCCTAATAATAAAGAAAAAAAACCGTAGAATAACAAGAGGGTCTTCCGTTGGAAACGGAAGACCCTAATAACTTTGCAGGTACCATAATTTCATATCTCATTCTGGCTAAATATTGTTAGAGAAGTAAAAAGGAATTTGTCATCTGCATCTATCATACATGTATATGTAATATGAAAGATACTAAGTATTTAAAAACTTTCTGTATAAATTACATGGTCTTGACATGTACTTTTTTTTTTGACTGAAAATTCTTCACATTATGAGCAGACAGAAAATATGGTAATGCCAGTGATGAAGTTTATCAACTATATTCATGAGTCGTATTTAAGCTTTGTTTTTGTCTTGTTTTAAGAAAACAAATTAACTAAGAAAATTGGGGTTTTTTTTGTAAATCAGAATTTGAAATCTTTCCACTCAATTAGAAACATATTTTCTAACAAATATATTCTTGGGAAAAATGTCAGTATGATAATTAAAATACATCTGTTGGGAACTGTTTTGTTATGGATGGGGGAGATGTGATAAGTTGTTCAAAGATGCATATTGTTCAGGAAACATTTAGTTTAAAACTATGACCCTGTGTGGACTGAAGCTTGACTGTTAATGTACCCAACATTTAATCTTGAGAACTGCTTTTTTTCATGCATCTAGTTTAAAGTAGAATTATAATATACCAGAAAAGGAGAATATACCAAAAATAAATGTGTACTGAAATAAGGGTACAGACCTTGAGCGCTTTTATTATGAAGACTGTCTTTATCAGTCTGGTAATCCATTTCTCCATCACTCTCATCAGCACAGGACCCGTCAATTTCCTTTACCTCCTCTGGAAAAAATAATCAAAAAACGATAAGAGTAAGTTATGAACATTAATTCTTATATCATATATACCAGAAATTAGAATTCTTACCTTCATTAACTAATAGGAGGCCTACAGGCCTTGACAGTCACCTGAGTACCATATCATTTAGATTAACCTGGCTGAGGGTCTCATTTTTGCATTTTAAGCTTCATTTTGGAGTCTAAACCCTAATCCAAATTTTAATTTTGGTTAAAAGAAACTTGCAGACTTTAACGGTAAACTTTTATAACATTCAGTTTTGCTAATAATGCACACGTGCAGTTAATTCCTAAATTATTGCAGCAATATGTTACATGTACCCATGTGAATTAATTGACCTAAAAAAAAGTCATTCACTATACGGCCAAATTTATCCCCCCCCCACGAAAAAGCCCCAACCCCTGCCCCACTCCCAGTGAATTTCCCAATTTTACAGTACAACAGTCCACAATAAACATACTATACTAAACCAAATCTAAAATCAAATGTTGTCAAAAGTCTATAGATCAAACTTGCACAGGAGGAATAAATAATCACCATTGAAATATAACAAATGAGTTCATTTTAATAATCTATTCACAACACTGAATCCTTCCCTGTCTATATGCCTATCATCATTTAAAGAAAACAACTCACCCTGATTATTAAAGAGCATCTCTGTGACATTTTTCCCCTCGTTAATTAGCATCAATATCTTGGAGATCTTTGTTTTTTGAATGATATCCAATGGTTGCCGATAAATTTCTCTGTGGACTCTTATGTCATGGCCAAGGAATTTGGCTAACTGATCCTGACCGTTTTCACTAAGCTCATGGATTTGTGCCATTGTGGCAATGTGTTTTCTGAGGTTTGTATAGGTTATAATGTTTCCATAGCGCAATTCTATTTTCCCACATATTTCATTCAATACGTCACTTGCCCTTAGTGTTCGTGTGGAGGGTGATGGTCTAGCAAATAAATATTTTCCACATACATTTGCATCACTTCTTTTCTGCATTAAGAGATCAATGCATTTAATCATCTCTGGAGTAAGTAATATTGCAACTTTTCTTTCCTGTTTGCCTTTGAGTTCAATTCGAGTCAAAGAACGACAAAGCTCAATTTCCACGTCTGACAAACTTGATTTAAGTTCGTCATCGTAGGGAACACTGTTTTGTGCTTCAATAGCTTGCTTGTAATTGTCTACAGTAATACGCTGCACATCGCCTCCACGCTTCCTGTTAAAGAGAGTTATGTGACATAGTGTCATCTTTGCCAGCTCAATGTAGAAAGCTGAATCATTCGACAATTTCATCAAAAGTTCTTTGATTTTTTCTTTTAGGTAGGAATTAAGCTTGTACACATCCTCGCATAGAGGTAACATTTTTGGCGCATTATACTTTTTCTCACTCAAAGTTTGTCGTGCACGGGAAGAGATGAGATCGTTCCAATCAGACTCATACAACTGAATGAAAGCTGAGCCATTCTCTTGTTTTGTTATACCTGACTCAATAATTCCATCTGATCTATAAATCCTTGTACATCGTTGAAGACTATACCCTATTTTCAGTGCCAGTGAAGGAGTTGCATACATATGTGTATCTTCACTAAATCCAGCAAGGGACTTCACACATGACACAACATTGTTAAATTTCTCAGGACTAAAACAATCCTCAATCTTTTGGATACCCCATTCAGGTGTCTTTTTGGCTTCTCCTATTAGTCTGCCTAGTTCTCTCATTCTGCAGCTGATGTGGTTAGATGTATGTTCCTGGATGTCCTTATTTTCATACAGGCGCTTTCCAAATTTCAGTATGAGTGGATCGCGATATATATACATATAAATGTCATCTTGAGACATGGATAATAAAACATCTTTGTAAAATCCTCCATTAATATGTTCTGGAATAGGTAGTAAAAGACGACCTTCTTTCACTCCTTGATTTTTTTTTATCAGTCTGCTTACTAACACATGTCTTAAAATGATCACTCAATGAAGTTTTGGAGTACAAACCCTTGCAACCACTACATGGTATAAATTCACTATGTGCTCTTGTCTTCTGCTCTCTATACTTCGGTATTAATGTTCCAGTTCCATTTTTCAGAACGTTGAAGTTGTGATCCCAGTCTCCTTCATTTCTTATTGTTTTCCAAATTTCTTTTCTTTCGGCACTGTTTTTGGGTAAGGAAAGAGCCTTAGCTACAATAACTTCATTTTTGTTTCCAAGTGTCTAGCCAGTTTTGGATACAATTTTCCACAAAATTTGCATGCATGTTTTTTGTCCCATTTCTGCTTACCTATCTCTGTGTTGGTTTTCTGTACAGTGATAGTTTCCAAAGGGATAGATATTGGCACAACAATACTTCTCTCAGAATCATTACTGTCACTGACATAATCGGGAGGATTGGATGAATCTTTCAAATGTAGCAAGGAATGAACTGCATTGTCATCTGTATCACTAGAACCCCTATCAAAAGGAATTGTATTAATTCAATCTGACAAATAGCAAAACTCATGTTTCTATAAAGTTCACTACTGATGTACTTAAAGTTAGCAAATTCATAAAAATATAAGAAATACTAGACATGATCTCATTGCGAGGAACAAATAGGTTTTCTGTTTGATTATGAATTAATGACAGGGTTCAACTAATATGTTGACATTATTTCATTTCTAAAATTTACTTTAACCACCTTAATTGGGCAAAATCATAACAAATACAATAATTTTATTAAAATCAAAAAATCTTAAGAAGGGCTTAACTAAAAGCCCGAATGATTTTATGCATTACTTAACAAAAACTGGAAATTAAAAGGCTTAATATAAAAAATCATTTTACTAGGTACAAATTAACAATTCTTCTGAATAAGATTTGGTACGAGTTACTATATTAATTTTCTCAGACTAATTTTTGGCCCAACACTGCAAAATTAAGATTTCCAAAAAAGGTCATTTTTAAGAAGCAATATCTCTGCAATGTGTTGGAATCACTTCCAGTGACATTCAAAAGTGACGGACAACCTGCCCATAATCAAATTTGGTAAGTTTAAAACATATTTTGATGAAGAAAAAAAATCCAAATTTTTAATTTGAAATTGTTTTAAAACAGTTTTCCAAAAATGCCATTTTAGCAGACCAGAAGTGACGGATGATCAGGGTATTAGCTGAAAATAAGGAATCTACAGCATATTCTTGTTTTTGTACATACCTAGTTTCAAAAGGGATAGATATTGGAACATCAATACTTTTCTCAGAATCATTACTGTCACTGACATAATCGGAAGGATTGGATGAATCTTTTAAATGTAGCAAGGAACAAACTGCATTGTCATCTGTATCACTAGAACCCATATAAAAAGGAATTACATTAATTCCATCTGACAAATAGCAAAACTCTGTTTCTAAAAAGTTAAGTACTGGTGTACTTTAACCAATAAATTTATAAATATAAATAATATTGAATTTGCTATAGGTATGTTAATTTTTATAGTGATTACTAAACAACAAATTAAGACTGATGAACCCAATTCTGTATAAAATTCAAATCATTAATTATACTCTTATTTTTATACAATCCTTTATAGACTTTACAGAACCTATATATAGTAAATAATGATCAGGTAGTAAAAAAAGAATCTGCAAAATTCCATTTTTTGAAGTGTCTACTTACTGATCAGTATCTTCTGAAGGTAAATAATCAGAATCATTGGATTCTTATTTTAACTAATTTTCAATTAGTTAAAATTCAAGTTAGAATTTAAAAATTGGTCAAGAAATTTGAATTGAATGTTTTAGATATTCATTTTAAGCCCAAAATTTTTTTTCTCATTTGACAATTGTACAGGTAATTTATCTATCATTATATCTTTCACCATAAAATAATTAACTGTTAATTTGAATGACTTTTTTTAGGGTCGTAAGTCCACCTATCACATACTGCTTTATTTTCTAGGCATTTTTAAAATTATCATTTATTATCACATTATTTCTGATTTAGGTGATGGATCCTATATTTATCATTACAAGTTGTGTTGCGCATTGGCCAGGATCGGTCCATGAAAGTCGAATTTTTAGACAGTCAGCACTTTGTACCCAGTTTGAAAATGGTAAAAAATAAACCATTATAATTAGAATACGTAGAAATATTTTATGTAACGTTTTTATTGGGGCTCCATCGCCGCCCCGACCGAGGCTTGAACTCACGACCTCTGGAACCCATTCTCCTAGCAGTGAGCGGTCACCGCGCTAACCACTCGGCCATCTAGGTAAGAGAAAAATCTTGCCTTCGATGACGAACAAAACCTAGCGGGTTGGCCTCGCACTACACAGTCGTTTGAGATACCGGTGGAATACAGTTAAACGACAATTTGAGAGGATCGGAATGATATACATTGCAGAGATACATACGTATATGATAAGCACAAACATTGCAATAACTCTCAAATTGACATATACCGGCAAAAGAAGGAAAGTTGTTTGACTGATATTTTTTTTTTAATTAAAGTCTAAAATGTGTTTTTTCTTCCTATCTGAAAGATTGTACTATATCAAGTTGTGCCACTGAAATATCGTAGCTTAAAAATTGGTTGAATTTTCAGCTGTAAAAAATGTCAGGTTATTTTGGTTTCCAAGACAGCCAAATTTGGAAAAATATTTAAATTATTTTTTAATATTTTTTTAATGAGCTCTATTCATTTACCTTAAACTTATACAAAATGGATTTTTCAATTCCAACTATAAATTATTTGGTATTTAATGTGGCATATTTGACGGTTTTTTTCCAAGAGTCTGGAGCTGTTACCATGGTAGCAACAAAACGATACATAAAATTGTAAAGAATGCATTTAAATGTCTCACACTTGTGTTTATATTGAAGTTTCAGTATTGCTATATGTAATTATAGGATTTTTTGATAAAAAACATTTTGCACTTTCCAAACATTTTTCGATGATAACCGATTGCCTTTCTTAAATGACATTCTAGTCTTTAATAAACACATTGTAAAGCATTTCGCCAATTCACCCCTACCACCCAAAGCATATGAGAACCATTTGTATATGATTACTAAATGCATAAATTGTGTTTAGATTACTCTAAATCTTCCTCTTATTTTTAGCATATATGTGTATTTTTTATAAAAACCATCATATTGTGATGAGAAACAGTACCTTGAGACAGACTACACTCAGGGTTTGAACAAATTAAACAAGGGCTAAATGCTCTTGGACCACCAGCAATGAGATTAGAGTCCAAACAAAACAAACAATAATCCGAGTATGAGATGACCAGCCAGAGAAGATTTTTGGCTTCGCCCTCCAAACGAGTTTGTTTTACTTGTATTGCGACAGTCAATATTAAAATTCGAAAACTTAAATGGAATATTACCCATCTGAACAGTGACAAAGTTTAAGCTTCTGCTATAATACCATGTTTGATCAATTCTACGTTTTTTGCGAATAAATTAAGCGAGAGTTTTTTTCTTCTTCTTTTAATACATGTTCTACAAAGTTTGTAGAATATGTATTAAAAAAAGAAAAAAAAACTTAGTAAAAACAATACCATATATAATGCGCATAATATTCCATAAACAATTATAAAAAGCTTTGGATTTTGGTTGTACATTGAGCTTATACTATTGAATCTACCAAATCCTCTGCAGACATAAAGCCTATAAATTGTAAAGTTTGCTTTACAGGAAAAGACCAATACTAGAAAACTGAACGAATCTTTGTCAATATCTCTATATTCTTCGTGGCATCAGCAGACACCAAATTTCTTAATCACAGCTGTGTTACAACGCACTTTGAAAAATTACGCACTTTCGATTTTTTTTTCAAAGTGCGTTAATTTTGGGACCAAGTCAACGCACTTTAAAAAAAATACATTGTTTTCAAAGTGCGTTGAGATGGTCGATATTAACGCATTTAAAAAAAAATATTCATAGTGTAGTGAAAATAGTTAATAGTTTTACACGATGCAATGCACAATAAATGATTGTTTAAACCTTGTTTAGCTTAATGTGATATATTTAAAAAAAAACTCATTGCATTCTCAGCTGACTTGATAAACAGTTTCTATATGAGAATTTTTGCTATTCACATAAGACAATAAAGAGAATTTACACAGAAAAAAAGATTGGGAGGTTTGAATTATCCATAATGACATAAACTTCATCGCGTTGCAATTGCATTTTCCTTTTTTTGAATATGCAGCAAATTTACCTCTTATCTGTTATATTGGGCTATGCCCGAACGAATATGATTTATATATATATATGAATAATGGAGATCAATGTATAATATATTTCAACTGGCTTATTGCAAAAATGTAATATGTGAAAAAAAGAAATTATTTTCAATGTGCGTAATTCTTTCAAAGTGCGTTGCCACACAGCTGCAGTACATTTTTCAACTTTTTCTTACTGTATTCTACAACAATATCTTCTTTGTCTATTTCTACGTCCAAAAATGCACATTTGTGCTATTGGAGCCATAGTAGTTTCACACAAATGCTGAAGATTTTGCATTTAATGAGCACACATATTTGAACCCGAAGAACCCGGAAAAAGGGAAATCATCCAAATAAATTGAAAATATCCCATTCCTACTCGCTTCTACTATTCCTAATGTAAAAATGTTGACAGTTTTTCACAACAATGACATACAGTTGTACAGCACATTGGCAGATATTAAAACATACTAGATCAAACTTTTCGGGATTTGTAACCATACTAAAATTTGACATCCAATTTTTTAACTAACGGTGCAACTTCCTGTAGAGCACCATCCAAAGAAGTATTAGTTATTGTTTTTAGTTATAGATCCACATGAATGCATAAGGCTTAGTACGGTTGCAACTGTGCATTCATGTGGATCTATGAAATAATTGTTACTGTTGAGGCAGGTTTTTAAAGTCCAGCCACTCAAAAAATGGGAATTTAACCTACTAGTAACGTTCTTAGATTATAAATTGGTTTGTTCAAAAAGGGACATGAAATTCCACAATATTACACTTCACTGTTTATTTTATCTTTAGCTGCATCTAGAAATATTGATTAATATTTTCCCCACAAATTGTTGTCCCTTTAAATGTCCTTTCTAGCTTTTTTTTTAAAAGAAGAATTAATAATGATTAATAATGAATGCTTATTTTGATTTCAAGTTATTAAGAAAACATGAGGTATATGTAGGTGATGTTGACTTTTTGTTTTAGAAAGAGAACCTCAAAGGTAAATATCTTGCAATGTTGACTAAACGTTTGTGAAAATTATGAATGATTTCTATTAAATTATATTATCACTGTGCAAAATTAACGAATATATTAATACCTTTTGTGGTGTTATCATATCACAATATTACCATTTACATTTACATTTACATTTACATTTCTTTTCACTTAAAAAGCAATACTGACAAGCTTTTTGCATATTCTCACACACTGGAAGCTCTCCCCTGTCTCTTTACCCTTTATCATTAGCCATTATCAAACATCGTGATACAGCAGTCTGTAGAGCAGGTTAAGGCCCCGAACAGCGACTAGACGTACCTCATTGACACCAAGGCCGATGAGGTTATGGAAACTAAAGCGAGATTACGTAATTTGAAGGTTTTGTACTATAGGCTATCTACAAAAAACAACAGTAGCTTGCATTGTTTTAGGAATTGTTTTTTTTTCTAGGTTCTTATTCTCGAAATCTTATCCTATTTATTGTTTTTCCCCTCGGTGATCGCACATGCCCCTATATATCCAATAAAGCCACACTACAAATAGCGGCAGTTAACTATCCTACATATGATTTAGTGCAGACAGAGGTTGACACTCTCAAGAAGTAATCTAAAATATTTGGGTATCGATTATTATGTTTATTTACTTAGATTTTCTCTTGAATCACTCCCAAAACCTTTTGACATAGGAGTCTTTTGAGCTACAGCTTTACAATTATCAAACTTTAGAGAATAAGCAATTCCGGATATCTGAGTTTTTGTTTTTGAATCTCCCAAACACTTTGGAGACATAGAGCCTATAAATTGTAAAGTCCTCTCTGTTGACTAATAATACTTGAGAAAATTGAACGAGCCTTTGTTAGCATCACCATTTTCGTCGTAGCAACAGCAGAGACCAGAATTTTTAATCAGTGCTACAGTCAATAATTGAACTATTTCTTGCGGTAGTCTACAACCGTATCTATTGTCTATTTCTTATAAAAAAAAAACAACTTCTGTCCAGAGTGCATTCATTTGAGGTAGTCTACAACCGTATCTATTGTCTATTTCTTATTAAAAAAAACAAATTCTGTTCAGAGTGCATTCATTTGAGTCCGAAAAAGAAATCATTAAAAAAAATTTAAAATATCCTATTCCTATCCGTCCATGCCATTTCCAATTTAAACAATGTTGACAATTGTTTTAAGACTAGATGCTGTCATTAGACAGTAATACCCGCACCGAGTGTTTGCCCCTCAATAAAACTGTTTTGTAACAGTTTAGGTGAAAATGAAGGCAACATGTAATTTTTGGTAATTTTTAAAATTTATGATTTTCATATAGGAGGATCGGATCGACGCGGAGGTCCCATCCCACAATATGCAAAATAACAAAAATGATTCCCCTTGTTCTAGTACACTCACCAATATACTGATTCTGAGGTAAAAAGAGGAAGGGATAACCTGGTCCAGGATACATGCGCTACAGTCCTGCCAATGGTGACCTTTAACATTAATGTCCCCATGTTTTGGCCATGTTTTAATTCTAACTTCTTTAGCCAACTCACATTTAGACTCTCAATAATGATGCTCTTTGAAATGCTTATTCACAGCTGTAGATAAAACATCTGCACCCCGCCCTCCTGATACAGTTAAACACAAATACGCCATGTTAATTTTTCCCCTGTAAACGCACTGTCTTTACCTCATATACCCCCAACTTCTTATGATGCACTTAAAGAGCTAAACTAGCTATTTCGTCTACAGTTATTAACAGTACTAGCTCTTAAGGATCATGCTACATGTATGTAGCCAAAATCTTCACCTTTTCTTTCGTCTTTCCCTCATACTCCTTTCCAGCCAGAGGGATTGCTTCATCACGTTCTCTATTTTCCTTGCTATTTATTTCTTCTTCCTAACCACACCAGGCTACAAATATCTGCAATAATTAAACAACCTAAAATCTTTTTTACCATTTAAATTTTTGTGATCACAAAATATGTCATTAATTTACCTCATTTTGGCTAACTTTTCCATAATTAATTACCCATCTAAACAACCTTATTTAACAAAATTTAACAAGGTTATTAAAAGTATTTGGACATGAAAATGATGACATACATCAACCTGCTAACATTGCCACATTAGAAATGCCAGGTAAGTATCCCAAAAACATCAATATCTTCTTGAATGTATATATATATGTTGTATATGATATATATCTGAAACTGCCATCAACAGTTATTCACACTCGCATGCATTTAAAGTGTTATTTTGAATCTTACCTGCCAATTCCAAAATAACATGAAGTGGCTCTACAATAATTAGCACCACTGCTCTCTTGATCTCCTTTCCTTTTAAGCTCTCCTTTTTTCTCATCGATCCTCTCGAATTCCATTAAACTTTTCACATCGCTCTCCTTCATCTTCCGTATCACTGGGAGGAGGGATAATCCTTTAATGAATGTGTACTATAAACTTACTACATTTAGCGTGTACGATATTTGGCGAAAAATGATCTTTCAACAAGTCAACGTGGATTTGATTTAGCGCATTTCTGAAGGTACCTATTTATCTACTAATATATTTCACATTTGCGATGAACTTTATTTAGCGTACCATATTTTCCGCCGAAAATGCTGAATAGAATACACAGCCAAATGTAATACGTTTACAGTAATACTCAACTTAACATGTTGCTCTATGACTACAGAAAAAGGAACTTATTACATGTAGAAATTTCCCTTCAAACGTAATCAAATACAAATTCATGCACTCTGTTCTACCTTTAATGTTGTGATGTTACACCCATATGTCTTGACGCCATACCCATTTCCAGCTACATGTAATATTTAAAAAACGCAAGCAGTATAACGTTCGAAAATGCATGGAAAATTACTGTTTTGAAACCAACAGATGCAAATTCTACAAAACTACCATTCCAATATAAACTTTACTTTATTTAGATAGGACAACAGATCCTCCAACAAAATATACACAGTATTTAGTCATATCAATATCACAAAAGATGCTACCTTGCATGATCATAACCCATCAACGTCAATTCAATAGCAAGATATCCAACAGTCTCTGCTTACCAAATATATCCTAGAGAAATCCAACAGTCTCATAGCAATAAATATATCGATTCCAACAACAATTACATGCACATTACATTAGAGACATGAATTACCCCTCTTCAGCTTGTCAGGCGTTGTCTCTCAAACAACCTTATTGATAATGATACACATGTATACCCGCCTCACTATATCCACGAAAATTAAACTTAAATCTACACTGTCTGAAATTGCTTCCACACTACACTCTGTCCCAAGATATCCTCGATTGCTTAATTACTCTATACTTAAGTTAGGGATAACCTATTATTTTTTTATTAATAAGAGCATAGACGGATTATCTTTATTTAGAATAGTATGATGTCGCTTCGTTACAGTTTTTCAAATCCTTAATTTGATTGGTGAATTTATTTTTGAATCTTAAAATTCGAATCTTTCCAAAACAAAAACTTTTCTTAAGAAATCATATCAAAATCACTTAAAAGTCATATCAAACTCACAAATTCATGATTTTGTTCTATAATTTAGATATGATCCATTAAATGAATCATACCCAAATCATAGATGACAAATAAGGAAGTATGATCCTGATGTGGTTTGTTTCTTGGTTTTGAGTCTGCTATGATTTTCTTGTAATTCTGGTATGTGCTATTATCTTAGAAGGCAACAGAGCATGCGTTTGAAATGATTCGTTAATTGTCAGATAAACTGACCACTTAGAATTAAGATTTCTGCATAACAGGAAGTTGAGTTGCAAATTTTGAATGTTCATCTTGGAGCCTAAATGTGGTGTACATGTCAGGAAAATTTGTTATTGTTGGGCATCTTGCTCTATCTTGGCATATTTATAAAGTGAATTTATGGAAGTATTTTGGGAGAATATATTCTTATTCACTTGAGGTAAATAACATTTTATAAAGACTAATTTACAATACACTATCACGTGATTTATTAAGTGAAGCAAGCAACTAATGCATGGATGTACATGTATCATTAGTTCAGACCGGGAGCTACAGACCTGCAGCAAGGTTTTGAAATGCATACGTAATATTTTAATTTTTACAATTCATGTAATAATTGCTAGAAGAGTTTGAAATAACAGTATTATTATCATCTAAATTATGGAAGACTTTGATCCTGTGTTGTAATTCAGATTATATTGGCTTAACAATACAGTTCATGTGACATATATGTATACTATTTTTCATATTTGGTAATTGACAATGTATTTCAAAGTGGTCATTTTTTCTTTAAGAAATTATTGTATAATTGTCCTTTAACAGGCCATATAAGGATCATGGTTTTGATATGGGTTGTTAGTTACAACAGATCATACCAGGACCATGGTTTTGATATGATTTTTTAGTTACAACAGATCATACCAGGACCATGGTTTTCTTGCAATTTGTTTAGTTTTACAGATCACCCGAGAATCATGATCCATTAACTCATTTGCATGTGAAATTTTCCTATACCAAAATCATCTCAAAACCATGATTTACACACAAGCCATTGATATGATCCCGTAGGCTATTTTTCTGTTTGGGTTATTCTCGTATTTCGAATCGGGCTCGATGAATCTCGAATGAGCCTTCTGGGCTAACTTACTGTTGTGTTAATGGCTTCAATGTCATCAGGATATCTTAATTTTTCGGGGCAGCAACTCGAAGGAAATGAGTTTTGCATTTAAATAATTTGAATGCTTTATATCCATTCTTTCAATTTTATTTTGCCAATTTCGTTGGCACCGCATAAAAGATCCAATAATGTGGCTTGTCTTAAACCTCTCAAAAAGTTTAAATATTTTACACACATAATCAACCATTATATACCTTTTTTTCATTGCCGCCACAATTTTATTTCTAACATTTATGTTCCTAAGTATGCACACACCTTTTGACCTAGTTCTGTATGCAATAAATGCCTTGTAAATAATTGAGGAACCCACAACTGAGATACATGTATCAAACTCTATAATGATAGTTTTTGCAGCTAGATTGTAAATTTGAATAAAACAAGTAATACAAAATATTTAATTCTGATTGATAGCTTGTAAGACAAAGACAAAGGTTTCCACAACTTAGCCACATTAATGGCTGCACCTTTTCTAGATGAATGAGACTTAAACATAGTGCTATGTGCCCCAATTCATTTTGATGACCCCCCCCCTCCGAAAGTAACAAAATAAACAGGTCGTTTTATCGGTCATAGAACTAAGTCAATGATGACTTCAATCGAGACAGTTGATAAACTTGTTTTATCATCTTGTTTGTCAGTAGCTTGCCTCGTTTTATAAATTGTTATTTCGGGTTCTTATACTCTAAAGCAAAGCTTATTTATTGTTGTCTCCTCTAGGTGGTCTCACATGCCCTTAAAGGGGCATGGTCACAATTTTGGTCAAATTTTATTTTTCTGTTTTTTAGCTCACCTGAGCTGAAAGCTCAAGTGAGCTATTCTGACCACATTTTGTCCGTCGTCCGTCTGTCCGTCTGTAAACTTTTCACATTTTGAACTTCTTCTCTAAAACCACTTAACCAGATTCAACCAAATTTGGCTCAAAGCATTCTTATGGAAAGATGAATATAAATTGCAGAAATGAAAGAAAAATTTTCATTGAAAGCGGAGAAAACCTCAAAACTTTAAAAAAGGCGGTGCATTTTAAAAGATCTTCTTCTCAAGAACTACTGATGCAAATTCAACGTAATTTTAGCATGAATAATCCTTATGGGAAGGAACATATAAATTGCAAAAATTATGGGCTAATTCTGTTTCAAATCTGAGTTATAACAAAAATAATAAGATAGAAAAGGCGTGTTTCAAGCAATTTATAGCATCCATGAGTCTTGGTAAAATGGGTAGGCATGACCGGGCCAGGGCAAAACAAAAGATTGACAGTTATTAATCTGCCAATCTCATTAAAATTTCATGATATTTACTGACCAGTATATTTGTATTCGCTGTAAATATTGCTGCAAAATAATGCGTAATTGGAATTGACGATTGCCGATCTGCCCCGGCTTTTATTTTGCCCCGGCCCAGGTTTGCTTACCCATTTTACCAAGACTCGTATTCCAAAATTCTAAAACGAGGTTTTTTGTTTAAAGCAGCCATGACACTATATGATAAACGGGTCGATCTGACAATGATGAATTTGTTTGTTGTGCAACAGGTCGTGTACGAAGGGAATCTTTGAAACATGCAAAATACATTGGTGCCGATTTTGTGAAGTAAATTGAGGCTAAATATTTCAATGCGTTGACAATTTTTTCATATGACGGTGGTGTTAGCTTGTTGCGATTTTCGCTTTGTTTTCATTTATGCTTTGCGTTAACCTGGGAACTGTCGTTGTATTTCCTGATTTTTACGTATCAAATCAAACAGAGATTTCGGTAAATCAAACAGTTTACTGTTTACCTGCGCAAATTAAGCAACATCTGATGTATTAAGAAAGAACTAAAATGCAATTCATTCAGGCTATCGGTAATTCGGTATCATCTTTTGTGTAATGGTAGAATAATGCAAAATGTTTTGTTGAGATGCTCGGCATTTTCTCGAGTTTATTCAGTTTAAATAGAGTTTAATATCGCTGACGGAAATATGTGGGTATATACATGTATATGATTCATTTTGAAAAATAAATTGTGTTCTTTATTTGTTATAGTGCATGTTTCTTGTGTTTAATTGTTTACAATTTCTATTTACTTACCATATTTGAGTGTTAAGCTTCGAATTATAAGCAAGATACAGAGATTTGCTCACAATTTTATGTTTGTACACAGATTCATTTTTTTCCATTTTAAATGCCGAATAGGACATACCAAGTTAAAAATCTTAAGCTGAATGTAATAAACTCATGTGAACAAAATATGACTCAAACAAGCAAAATTTTGAGCTCATCTTGCTTATAATTCTACGATTGACGCTGAAATTTTGGTTGATTATTAGAAATTCTATATGAATTATAATGTGAAATGTGAGGAAATAAAAACGACATCGTTAAAACAGTTTCCATAGTTCTGACACATTTCTGTTGCGGGGATAAAAAAAATTAACGCTATTCCCAAGAAAATATTACAGCGGAAAATTATTCTGGTTTGTAGCCATTTGTTATTTTAAATTAAAAATGAAAATAATGGGTGGGCCATAGTAAATTAGAGTGATGTGCCTGTCAATACGGTAACATTGATTTTTATAGCTCTTTAACATGTCACGTGACAAAATTTTTCATTCCAGTGTATTCATCAATCAAGTGTGAGTAAAGTTATAAAAGTCACGAGTTTACGCGAGGTAAACAATAGTCATTTAATTATAATGGAGAAGACAAATTAAATTGTTGATTATTTTTAATTTGAGAAATTGACCGCATTGAGATGCAATTTTTTGTTCTTTTCATATATTCATGTAGGATTTCTTTAATAAAATACAATAACTATTATATTTTAAAAAAATACAATAACTAGTAAGTAGTTGGGGAAGAAAATGTACCTATATGCTCTCATATATTTTGATCGCTTTATTAAGTGGGGGAGGGGGGCAGAACGAAAATACAGGGAATTAGAAGTTATATAACAGTGTACCCCTACCAAATATTTAGTTCTATATCTTGCGTAGGATATTCTTATTCTGTGTAAAAACAGTATTTCATGAAGGTACAATGTCAAAGATTACGTGTATGAAAAAATAAGTGTAAAATTCGAATACTTTACAATATTTATTTTTTTGCCATTCTACCGAGGGCCATATGGCACAATATCTTTTGAACGCCCATTGTTGCTCAGGTGAGCGATGTGGCCCCATGGGCCTCTTGTATTATTAACAATACTTAATGAATGCATTTTAAATGATCAAATGAAATTTGGGTGCCCGTCGATGAGTTTTAAGCAAGATACAGGGCTCACAATTCTTTGTCATTTAAACAAGGCTCGTGCCCTGTTTTTGTTTACATATGTTCAATATAACAGTAAAAAATCTTTTTCAAGATGATTTGTCTATATTCTTATTCTTTTTAAGCATAAACAAACAGTTCCTACCGATTAACACATTCATTTTAAGTCTAAAACTGGAATTTTCACTTCAACATTCAAAATGTAAACAAAAGCTTTGTTTACATAGCGAGGACTTGTAAGCTGTGTAACTCGCTTATAACTCAAAAAATGGCATTCAAATTCTGATTGCCTTTTAAAAATGCCTTACTGAAGCATTATAAAGATTGAAATCGTAAAAAAAAAATTTGACCAAAATCGTGACCATGCCCCTTACATGTAACACATTCAAAAGACACTATGCAAATAACTGCAATTAACTTTGCTTTGTGGGATTTAGTGCAGACAGAGAAAGATACTCTCAAGAAGTAATCAAAAATGTTTGGGTTATCGATTACCTTATGACAAAGAAGTTTATTTTGAGTTACATTTTTACAAGGCTATCAATAAAAATATCTATATTTCCCTTAATCCGACCCTAAATTTTGAAGCTGGGTAGGTAGGTAAGTAAAATTTTTTTTTCTGCCATGGTAAAATATAGAATATATTATAAAATAAATCAATTTTTTATTTGATTACAAAACTAAAAAAAAAGTTTGACCAGTTGTAAAACAAAATGATATACTTGTATATATTGATATAACTTGATGGAATGTTAAACAAAGGACTATGTGCGGTATGGTCAAATATCTTCCTCCAATTCTAACCAATTTTTAAATAGTACTGTATAAAAATCAAAATCTTCATAAATCATTGTATAGAAGACGCCTATCACTTTAATCTTGATTTTAGTCATAATTGCTCAATCGCTGTTTATCTATGACGTCATCTAAATGACCTAATTCCTGCAAATTTGCAAACAAATGAAAATATTCTCATTTTTGCTTTAGATTTGGGATTCGGAAGTATAGAGCGCAGGTCTGCTCAAGTACGATTTTAACATATATTTGTTTTCAGGTAATTATACACATTATATTAAAAAATGGTACTTGAGCAAGCATGCGCTCGTTGTTTCCCAGTCGAAAACCCAGCAGAAAACACCCATATTTTGCTACAAAACATCAATTGTTCAAAATAAGACAATCTTTATGACGTCATTACTACATAATACACAATTATTTTCAATATGATTTTAACTATCTTCCACCTTATGTTTAAAGCTCTTTATAAAACTTTAATTTTGGGGGCAAAAATGCATAAAACCGCACATAGTCCTTTAATGTCGAATTCACCATTTGGTATTGTTAATCTTATATTTAAACATGTTTGATTCAATGATTACATGTGCATGAATACATTAATTCATTATCATTTGTATGTTGATGTACATGTAAGCATATATTTGAATATCATTTTAATGATCATAATTTACCTACTTTAAGTGTCAATTAATTTTTTAAAATTTCGTTTATAAAATGTCTACAAGTACATTAAAACAATAATATGAGAAACTTAAAGTGGTGTAATAAATGTAGATATTTGTAAATCATATTTAATAGTTCTACAATAATAAGGTTACACGAAATCACTATATTTTCAGAGAATTTCCTTTTCGACAAAAAAAAATTAACCCATATTTGAAACATAATGCTAGCTAGGAAGAAAAAAGAAAAAAGAAATTTAAATGATAAAGATTTTTGTAAATTTACCCAATTTCACTTTAAATATAGTCATTACCAAGCCAACTCTTTTGTTTCTGTTGATTTGAAATTTGACGAAGTTAAGAGAACTGTTTAAATTTTCCAAAACAAAGAGTTTTTTACTTCACAAGTACCAACCTAAATTTGGGGAGATTGTTTCTCCCTAACAGAAATGTAGGGAAACTGTCAATATTTATGATACAGCATAATCTACAGGAATGATAATATACACAGTTTTAACCTTATAATTAATATTCCAACCAAGTTAATAAAGAATTAAAACACTTTTAAAAATTTTAAAACTCATTTTCCAATCTAATAGATTTAATGTATTTAATGTATTCATACGTTTCATAGAAATGATTTGTAATTGTGTTAGCTAAATGACAAATAAAATCAGTCTCTGTACCTCTGTGTATTTTGAGGTATTAGTCACACCTTTTGACCAAAATAACCGTTGTGTAGAAGATTATTTTAATTTTTATGATAAATATAAGCAGACGATTTTATGATTATTTTAGCATTAATTTGGCAGAGTCATTAACTAATTACAAGCTACCAACCAATTGTAATATCAACACTGAAAGTAGTAATCATCGGTTCCCGGGTAGGTTAAGGCAACTCTGAGTTTAACGACCGTCAAAATTATAATCAATTTAAAAATTGTTTGCTTTTATGAAGACAGTGCTGAATATTAATACCTACTTGAAATGAATATGTAAACCAAGATTTTATTTTTTTACTTCAGAATCGACTCAATCTTTGAAGCTGCCGTGCCATAGTATCACTTGACATTTAAAAATAGATCACTTTTTCACCTTAACAAAAAATTAAAGTTTAACACTACCCCGAAGTTTATTTGTATGTATGATACAAAAATTCGATCGGCAATTAGTTCATGTTTATAAGTATTACTGCTAGAATCCTATTGTTAATCGCATAAAATAAATATTGTCATTATTTCTCGGAAACCCCCTCAACTTCTTTAATTTTATTGAAGATTCTTTGTATTTTAATTTACAGCAACGAAGCACATGATTCTAGCAGCACTTTTCAAGTACTTAGGGTCATACACTTTTGAAATTTACCAAATTCATCTTTCATAATATTCTGGGTAGTGTTTCACTTTTGCCTTTTTTGTACACACTGACAGAGGAAAGGCCGGTCAAGGCATATAAATGTCTATTTGCTTACCTTGTAAAACTCGCTGATAAAACAAAATATCAATGCCTTTATTATCCTGATTATATCCTAACTGACACTCATATAAATCTTGGGTATCTGTATCAATTAAGTCTTATTTCGGCATTGTTTACACTGCATTCCGATGATTTGTCTACCGACATTGATCTTCTCTATTAAACATGCTTCTGACGTTGTCATACATACGTAATACAGAGAAATCGAAGATATATCAGTTAGAAGTTTCTAGTGACATTTTTCTTCTGAAGTTCTTATAATTCAAACCAGAGATAAAGTTAAAATTGACATGTTTCTGAGTAAAATATGACACCATGCTGCTTATTGTGACGTCTTATCGATTAGAGGAATTTTACTCAGTCGATCGCTGAGAATTGCCTTATCATACCCGCGGTGTAATTTTCAATGCACTGTGAGTAGGCTATATGTTGCATCACCCCGTATTTATACCAATAAAAAATAAGACAATCGATTAATCACAAAAGTGGTTAACTGAGACTGTGGAAACGTCTTTTGAAATAAATGATTATCGATTTAATGTATCTGGGGTTAAATAACACGAACGTGAACTCAGAAATCAGGACGACTTCAACTATTTGGGAGGAAATTTCGGCGAAGTTACTGATCAAAAAGCGAGTATTTCGCCCATGTTGATGATCGATACTATCAAAATAATTGTTAAACGAAAAAGATGTGGGTATTCTAAAAACGAATCTGGATAAATCAGGTTTCTTATAAAAAAAATATTTTCAATGTGTAAAAAAAAAATTCAGTCAACGGGATTTAATTGGGTCGGTCGAGTAAGGGGAAAGATATATAATTTTAATTTTGGCCCAATTATCTAACTTAAGGGAATAAGCGATGCCGGAAATGTTAGATCTTCCTATTGAATCTACCAAACCCTTTGCAGACATAAAGCCTATCAAAAGGAGACCAAGAGTAGAAAAATTGAACGAGTATGTTAATATCTCTTTTTTTTCTTCGTGCTAGAAGATGAGACCAGATTTCTTAATCAGGGCTGCAGTCAATTGTTGACTTTTTTCTTGCGGTATTCTACAACCATATCTACTCTGTCTATTTCTTATTCCAAAAACACAACCTTTGTTCAGAAGCCTACTGTTTTCTTTGGTTTTATTGGAACCTAAGTAGTTTCACACAAATTCCTTAGACCCTGCATTAATGAGCACATTCATTTGAACCCGAAAAACCCGAGAAAAAGAGAAAGCCCACCCCCCACCCCCCCCCCCCAAAAAAAAATAAAAAGTTAAAAATATTATATTCCTACTCGTCTCTGCTTTTCCCAATGAAAAATAAATGACGTTTTTCATACTTATGACTGGAAATTGCACATCACTTTGGCAAACATTCATCAATGCAATAATTTTCTGAAAACTTTTGAAATAAAAGATCAAACTCTCCAAAATTTAAAACCATCAATTAAAATTTGATATCCAGTTTTACTTAAATTTGCAACTTCCTGTAGAACATCATTTAAAAACGTATATGCATCTGTGCATTCATGTGGATTTATAAAATGTTTATTACTGTTGTTTTTGTTAGATAAGAAATGTGTGTTTTAAAGTCCAGCCACCTCGAAACACTTGAACTATATTTATTGTTGACGATTTTAGGTTATTTATTGATTTGTTCAAAAAAGGCCATGAAATTCGAATTCTACATTACAGAACTTCTTCACAGTTTATTTTCTCTTTAGCTGAATTAATATTCATTTATATTTTTTACACAGATTGTTGTCCCTTTAAACGCCTTTATTTGTTTGTTTTATAGTAACAATTTAATTTGAAATGAAAGCTTTTTCAATTTAAAGATTTCAAGAAAACATGCGAGAAGTGATGTAGACCTTTTGTTTTAGAAAGTAAACCCCAATGGTATACATCTTGAAATGTTGCCTAAACGTTTATTAATTATTATATTATCAATGAGCAAAAAAAAAACCAACAACATATACATTAATTTCGTTTTGTGATTGTTGTCAAATAACGGAAAAATAACGTCATATTTTCATTTCATTTAAAAAGTAACACTGACAATTTTGTTTACCTTTTCTGACACACTGATTCATCTCCCCCTGTTTGTTCAACCTTTACCCTACGTCATTATCAAACAGCGTGATACAGCAGGTTAAAATCTCTAAACAGCGACTAGGTGTAACTTATTGACACCAAGGCCAATGAGGTTCATACGGAAACTATGGCAAGATTATGTATTTTGAAGGTTTTGTACTCTAAGTCATTGACAACCCCCGCGGCCCTCCTCAAGACAACAATGGTTTATACTGAAATTTTCGCTGCTACGGATTGTTTCATTCTTAAACACTTTCTAAGTCATTTGTTTGTTTAAGTTAATTTTATTGGGTAATGTTTTGTTTACATTACCGTTTGGAACTTGTTTACTTAGTTTTAAAGCTTTGTTTCGTTCCTGTAATAAAAATGTATAGTGTTATGTGCACTCAGAAATGGAAAATTTATTTTTTATTCACGCACAATTTTGAACGTAAGAAAGTACTTAAACAGTTTTAAAAGAATTCGATTAAAGGGATTTATATGACTTGTACTCCAGAAAATGGAACGAATCTCACTAAGTATTGCCAGCAAGATGAAGATTTTACTTAAATCTTAAAAGACTCAAAACCTGTTTTAACCAAGGACAGGATATTTTATTGAAGTGATAGTAAATTGAACCTTTTTGGTGTAAAACATAATTTTGATTTTCTATTTTTTCAGACTTTTAATAAAAATAAAGAGTATGGTTTGTACGTACCTCGTTTGACCATGCTAGATGATTTATATTAGTTACAAAGTTGATAATGAATATAATAACCGAGGTGAAATATAGATTAAACAACAAAGTCCCTAGTACTTGATAACTTAGCAAACTCTTATTAAATCAAATTTATGATTTTCTTCCTTGAGAATTCCCTCAATCAAACAATTTGAGATGGTGCAAACTTTGAACTTGTCTTGTGAACTTGGTTTAAATCTTTCAACTATATCGATGCAAAATGTTAAGAAAGAAACCGAAAATTCTTTTCGACATTTACTTAATGAAACATGAAAAAAAAAATTGATAAAAATAAATTCAGGAAATTTTTAGGTAACACGAAAGTTCGTAGATTTTATTTCATTTATCATCTTCCATTATCATATCATTCTACATCATGTACAATATCACTATTTTAATCTTTGTTTAAATAATTAGTTTTATTGTTTAAAAACGGCTAAATTTTCAAGTTGTTAAAATGAATCAAAAATACGACAGATAACGCCGGCGCAAACAAGACTGATTTATCTTAAGGCCATTCACCTTGTAATAATCGGGTGTCGACATTGATTCAAGTTTTGTCGCAAAGTACGGCGAAACACCCTGATAATGCATGATTTATAAAGCACCATTGTATAATATAATAATAACAGATTTGAATAGAAAAAAGACAGTTATTTTCGAAAACATAATAAAAAATACAATTTTACTGTTCCTACAGATTAGAAGCTTGCAGCATTTTCGAATTAACACTGTTTAATCTATACTTCTACTTCGGAGAAAAAAATTATTTTAAAGGTTTTATTTAATATTTACTTTTGTTATTTATTATAAAAATTGTTTTTTTAACAGATAAAACTGAGTTTGTATAGCGATACAGTTTAATTCTAATTAACATATTCCATACAAGTTTGTTATCTTGATGGTCCATTTAAGCTTTGCTTACATCATCACTCATCATACACGTGATCTAATCATGAATACTTATGTATGAATTAGACTTCCAAGATTAAGACTTAGATTATTAAATGAAAAAGTGCTTGACTGTTAGACAACTCTTTCAGAATGGGAATTCTTTTCGTTATTTTGGTAAGACATCAAGCAGTTCATCAGTTAATGAATCATGTCTCAAAGATTTGTTATAAAGCTTAAGTTTTCAAATATTTTCTGCGATTTTTAATTGTGAAAGTGAGTCCTATTGATTTCAAAATGGTATGTGTTTTTGATTTTAGAACAAATATTTTTTTTCAGATACTAGGATTATACTCAGACGATGGTTTGAACATTTTTTAGCTATCAAATTTAAAAAAATTCTAAGCACAGAATTTACAAATTTAAACCCATCAATAAAATTATTTTAACCATTTTTATTGGTCGTCAGAGGTAGCATTTATTTCAATTTTGATCATCCATTTTTTTTTCAAATGGAGCTTCAATGGATAAGTACAACAGTTCAAACTTTTAAAAATAAATAGCTATTTAACTGATTTTTTTATTTGCTATTTTTAAAGGTAAGAGTTATGCATTTTGTATATCATCTTACAGATGTATAAATGGCGACATTTTTGTTTAAACTCAAAATGATAATTGTACAAAATCACACCCAATTGACACGCACTCACGATATAACGTACAGTGAGGAAAGATCGAGACAGACACTCTTATCAATAGTGTAATTGCGACCTAAATTAAGTAGAAAAAGGCGGTCAATATAGATGTTTCATTTTATTATTATTTACCTTGCATTTCGTGCCTTTCCTGTCTAAGCACATTTAAACATTCTGTCAGCTTAACCAAGCTTTGCAAGTCTAATAAGCGAAAAAAAAATTCCTGTTCTATTACCAAACAAAAAGTGGTTATATCCGAAGTATTTTACCTGCACTCTAAACATTATTCTTTTAAGAAGCCATCTATGTGTGAGGTTAGCACGTGTTTACCTGATTTTAAAATAGCCTCGTTTTCAAAATGTGGTATATTTCAAGTAACGTTTTAATTTCGTTTGGGTAAAGTTAACGCATCCACATACAGTAAAACTTGTCTAATCCGGCGGAGGGTGGCTCTGAAAAATTTGGTCGGATTAGGCAACATCCGATTTGGAGAACATTGTTGTTAATTAATTTTAGTATCTCATGCAGTAGGTCTTGATCGTCTATTCTTGCAAATGGTTTTAATTTTTCTGAACTATCCTTTAGCTCTCCTTGGTCGTAATTACGGTGCAGATTTACATTTTCAATTTGGAAAACAATAATTGCATAACGGATTACGTACGATGAAATACTTGTGAATCAAATAATCGTAACTGATAAATTTTCAAACATCCGATTAACTTGAGAAGTCCGACACGAGACAAGTGCAGGACTCCCCGCATATAGTTTAACAAACATTTACCACGCGACATCTGGCTGATTATGTAATGACAAGCACTGTTTTGAAAAGGAACCAATGATAAATATACGAGAATTTAAATAAAAACGGGAATCTACTAAAGAATGGAGCATTTTGACAAAGTAAAATGTGACTCTGTAAGTGTAACAATACAACGCGCATTACAAACAATATTGACAGTCTTACTCCCACGGTATCAAGAATCATGGCCTGAAAAAAAATGAGGTGAAGCTTTTCATGTTAATCATCAATTAATAGTTTTATAGCCAAGGAACAATGTAGTTGATTATAAATTTAACCATTTATACAGTTACTTATGGTTTAAATCATGTTTTGTTTTTCATTACATGCGTATGAATGTTGTACGGAAATAGTTTTCCTACTAAATATAGAGTGTATTTGTTCTTGGTTGTTCCGGAAGCCAACAAACAACGCAATTTGTCCTATATAATGTATGTTGTACTTTTGGCAAAACATTTCATTTTGACAACTGGTTTCACTTGCCGTTCATTCCTTTAAAAGGAATACTTGTTCTAACCTCCCACGGACACCCGATATTTAATAAATGAGTAGACATGTGAAAATGTTTACTTGTATAAAGTATAGAACAATATGGGTTATTTCCGAGTTGTCTATTATATAGTTTATAGTTAATCAATTTGAACACACGCGTTTCATCTTAAGCTTGATACAACTTTTAAACTTTATATTTTGAGAAAATAGAACAAGGCATAAGTTGTCAAAAATATGGTATGATAAAAAAATGGTGTTTGTTCTCCTTAATGCTTACATAATATATGACACACTTATTACATGACCCAAATTATATATCAACCCAAAACAAACATACTAATCGCAGACACACTTACGCCTAACCCTATTGACCAAACATATCTATGTACCGTTGAAATAATTTTGATAATGAATCTTAGCTGAAATTTAGAAATGTTAAATCAATCTCTATATTTTAAATGTTTGAAAATTCAGACAAAGTCTTTTGATTATTTGCTTTTAGATTTTTTAGAATTGTACTAGCCACTTATAAAATTATTTTTACATGCATATCCAACTGATTGCAAAATAGTCCTTAAATCGTCGTTTTAGACGTAGTATCTCTGCTGTTTTGCTGACAATTTGTCAACGGAAGGTACTGTTTTCAATTTTCAGACGGGATTGTCAATCACATTTTAATGTTTATTCAATTTCTTCTCCGAATACTTATACATAACCCATAATATAAAAGTATGGTAATATACTAGCATTGTAACATACAATATAAAAATTTATACATTAGAATGATATTGTGGAATCATTTTAATTCATGGGGACCAATTTCCCTGGATTACTTACATTTTACAGGTTCGTGGGAACGTAATTTCGTGTATTTACTCAAACCAACATGAGGAAATATAACTTTGAAACCCTAGTCTATTAATTCTTGGGGGATGTTAATTCGTTGATGAGAGGTACCCAAGAATTTCACGAAATAATAAACTAGCACCATAACATACAAAGTAAATATTTAATATTTATACAATTGAATAATACACTAGCAACAGTGTCTGACCTTTCTATCCTATTCCTTTCCAACATCTATTTCATATGCAAATCAAATTTGAATAATGTCATTCTATGTTAAGGGGAATTGAAATTGTTTGAATAGGAAAATGCCATTTTTAAATAAACCTTTTCCAGAATTTCCTACTTTCTAACAACTTAATTGCCTACAATAGCATAGTGTTGTTAACAATCTTCTTCATTGTAGCAGTATTTTAAATAAAGAATTGCCAGGTGTTTTTCCTAGCGTTATAAAATTGTGATTTTTCTCTCCATTAGGCTGATCAAATATTAGCCTTCCCTACTTAATAAACGAATATTGTTTTTAGAACTTTTCGGTTTTCTATAAGCATTATATATGCATAAATTACGCTGTTGTATTGTTAAGAGTGTCTTGCTTACAACGAAAAAAACTTGTAAAAGGACATAGTTGCATGTAATATATGTTATATATCAGACTTTGTTCCTACATACCATACAGTTTGAAATGTGTATTTACGGAGTATAGTTATGTATAGTCTGTCCCAAGATATTTATGCAGCACTTTGGACGATTTTTAATAAAATATACACATACCTGTAAAAGAAGTGCAATTGAAATAGTTAAACGGGATAATTTCCAAGATAATTTCATTGACACATTGTCATCTTTCACTCGGAAAAATACACAGGAACGAAAACAGATTCCTTACGGAGATTTATAATGGGAAATGTTTACATCTTTTCTCCATTCGGAATACACTCGGAATACATCGCGCAATTTTTCAACGTTATCATCCGGACTTGCGTCAATACAAAATCCTCGTAGACATCACATTTTTTAGCATTGTATTTAAACCTGATAAGCTAACAGGGGCTTTTCCACTAAGAAATCATGGAATTTTTTCATTCTTTGAATGAACATCGTTTTGACCCTGAGATATTTATTAATATAATGCAATTAAGCAAAATGTAAATCCAGGATATTTTGGGACAGAGTATAGTTATGAAGTGCTATACATGTGTTTGAGGTTTTAAATCACTTGGTTTTACTTTGAAGTCCATACGACACCAGTTCATCAAACAAAGATCAGTTCTAAAGCAACTACCTCATTGTCCACTAAAATGACAATTCCAGGTAAATATGTATTTTTTTAATCCATCAAAATGCAATATCTAAGAACCTACTGTTCAACTTAAATATAATATATTTAATGATTTTATTTTGTAGTTTACGCTCGTACAGTAGGTAAGATTTATCAACGCATGATTTGATGGGAATATTCCCATTGTCGCCTTAAATCCTTTTTCTGGCCTTTTTGAATTTACAGTTCTTTTTTAAAACATAAGCATTTATTTTGCGACAGGAATATCTGATGTACTGTTTCCTTTTCGTTATGGGGGACACATCAAACTCAACGGTAGGGAGCTGTGTTATAGATCCTTCACCAAAACAGCCGGGGAGGCACTCTGCCAATCAAAAGGGCTGCAGTAAGGGTCACATAACAGGTATACATGATTTAAAAATACTAGTGTGCGATATAGTCTACTTTTTTTTAAATTATGTTTTAGGACGCAGTTGAAGATGAAAGCATAAGCGAGTCGAGTACCGTTGAACAGTAAAAATTACAATCAGTAAAGTTTTACGTAAAATTATTTTTTAAAGTTGACATAAGTCAAACGTCAGACAATATATTAGGCTGTATGAAAATTCCTAAGGATGAAGTAAAACGTTTCTAAAACAAAGATCAATTTCTTATCGTAGTAAAATTACATCAAGTTGATATTTGAATTCCTATAAAAATTTAACGAAAATCATCAGGCATATTATGAAATTCAGCAAAAACTTTTTTTTCGATGAAAAAAAAAACATATTCTAAAATATATGTATGAGAAGAAAAAACGCCAAGAGGATATTTCAAAACTTTTGTTTATCTTTTACATTAAAAGTTTCTGAAATGTTCATTTACATATATAAATCAAATTAAGGAAACCATTCATTAAGTTGTTTTGGGATTTCGTATGTTGTAGAACAATAATGTATGACCGTTATAGATCCCAGCTGCTTCACTGTTCCTATCCAGACCTGTCTTATTGCTACATTTTCCAGAGATTTTGTGATGAGGCTGTTGAATTACATTGTACAGGTTTGCGTTTGTTTTCGTAAAGAAAAGAACGAATCTCGTATCTCGTATCTCGAATCTCAAATGAGCCTTCTGAGCCTTCGAAAAAAAAATTCATAAGAGACTCTCAGATGTTTATCAATCAAAAGTAATGAGCTGAATGATATAAGAATTTAAAATTTACGAGATACTTTGGTTCTAAATCATACCTTTATATCTAATAAGGCTTCGAACTCATTTGGAAGCCAATGTTTTATCAAACCGTTTTGTTTCAATTATTGGTATGTTGATCACTTGACCAGGAGAAGAAACAATTATGTAATAACAAATGAATTGAAACAGTATAGCGAGGAAACAAATAAAATCATCAAAGTATTAATTGTAAGAACTTACTTTGAAATTGTCATTAAAAAGTGTATCTTGACAATACATTTGTAGCATTTCAGATGGAAATTGATGTCTTTGACCGGTTGTTTGTTCGTACATCTACATGTATAAGGTGCTTTGTGCAACGCGAAATCTCATTATAACACGACATTCTACAGCCCTTACCTTAATAATGATAACAAGGGGGTAATAACAATGTGTTCTGTTGTGTCAACAACTGTTGTTTTTACTTCATATTTATAAACGTTATATACGATTAATAACAGTTGTTTTGAGAAACATAATCTTCTTGGAAATGTTTCTAAAAATATTTTGGCCATTGTGTGAGACCATATGACTATAAAGTCTTTCAATCCTGTTTCAGATAAATACTTAATAAGTGTTAGAGGTATTTATGAACATAAACCTAGTTTACAATAATAAAACTTTTTTTCAATATTTTGTCCTTCTGCTGTAGTTTAAAACACAGAATCTGATAGTTAGAAAGAAAGGATTAAAAATTTGATAAATAACTTGATATGTAGGAGAAAATCACATTTTTTAAGCATTTCATTTTATTTCTTTTAAGCAGGATATTCCACAAATCCGATAAGTAAGTAATATAAATTATTTCTTGTTCAATTTTAATGTAAAAGAGTCTTTGCAAAATACATACATACAATTCTAAAAAAAATATATCATTTCAACTTAATATTTGCAGTTAAAAAATGTCAAGCCTTACTACTCATCTTTACACGTTTTTCTATAAACTGTCATCTCTTAAAAATACAAGTATTATCTTACATTGAAGTTACAACAACCAGTTCTCCAACACGTAAGTTTTACGGGATATTTGCAGGATTTATCAAAAACAATTTTCTGCACAAACTATAAGATCTGTATATACAACAAAATCTAATAAATTTACTAAATTACGAATCGTGAGTTAATTCATTGGTTTATATTTCTACTTTCTCCTATATCATAAGCATGTTAATGAATAAATACAATTTTCAATGATGACACATGTTTTTTCCCTTTCTATGATAATGAAACATATAACATTAGAACGTGTTTCATAGTTGTAAGACTTATAAATGGAGAGTCTGAGACGGAAGGTAGAGTAGAGCTGTTGCATGACGGGAAATGGGGTACGGTCTGTGACGACATGTTTGATAAAACAGATGCTGATGTCATCTGTAGAATGATTGGTTACAAAGAGGCAAGGTAGATGAACAATAAATGACCATTTCTTACAGTTAATAAAGTTTGGTTTTTCACTGTTCAAAAAAGCCAACCCAATGCCTACAATTCGAATTTAGAGTTTTCAAATTTAAAATGATGACAAGTTCACAGTTTTTGGCTTTGATTCTGCTTATGAAATATTATTGTTTTTATAGGTATTGATTTCGATGGGCCCGAACATTTTCACACTGATTAATTAGGGGAAAATATTCTAATGATAAGAAGAAATGTTTTTTTTTCTTGTTTTTGCAGTCAAGTGTTTAAAACTGCCCACTTTTCAAACGGATACGGACCAATCTGGCAAGACAATTTACAATGCGTGGGAAATGAGACAGACATCGGAGACTGTCCCTCAAATGGATGGGGAAACACTGACTGTGGTCACGGGGAGGACGCTGGGGTTTCTTGTGGTTAGCTGTTAATCTTAATTACATCTTCATGTACAATTACATAAATGTATAAATGATTATCTGTAATGAGTTTAATCTAGACGTAATCTGATAGTGTAAATTTTAAATAGTTCTGTAATCCAGGTCACATAGCTAAAATATATATCAATATAAATGATTTTATAAACAACTAAAAACTTAATTGCGTCTTTTTGTTTTAAATTTCAGTACCTTATGAGTTTGGTAACATTCCTTTGAATCAGAAGACGACGGTAGGAAACCCTTGCACTTTGACCTCGACACCGTGCAAGAATGGCGGTACATGTGTTGTCAGTTCAAATTACGGTTACACATGTATATGCCCGGAAGGACTCGGTGGACCTTACTGTCAATACGGCATGTTTTATTTGATTACGCTTTTGTATTTTCAACGTCTTTTTCATAAATGCAACGCATTACACACTTAAACAATGTGCATGTTAGATATTTTGATAAATTCAAGGGGCATGGTCACAATTTTGGCCAAATAATATTTTTCAATTTTTTATGAATAACAATGCGTTAGTAATGCATTTCCAACGATCAACAAAAGTTTGAGTGTTGAACGTAAAATAATAAGTAAATGTTTACAAGGCTCGTGCCTTGTTTTTGTTTACATTCGTATATAAACCGGTTAAAGCTCTTTTTCCATCAGATATTTCTATCCGCTGATTCGTTTTGATATATGAATGAACAGTTCCAATCGTTTGTCACATCCAATGAAGCTATATGTCTAAACATGGAATATTCAAAATGTAATCGAAAACATCGCCCAAGCTTTGTTTCATAGCAGCTAACAGAGAATTGTTAATCCTGTATCATGCTTATTATTTAACGAATGACCCTCAAATTTTGGTTGCCTATCAGAATGCTTTACCGAAGCATTATAAACATTTAAAACAATTTTTTATGGAAGATCGTGACCATGCACCTTTAAGTACAAATGATTAAATTATTGCCACGGATTTCTGTAACCTGTGAAGATACGTCGAATATTTTGAAGGAGTTATTTTACTATACACAATTGTATATACATGTATAATATACAATTTTCAAAAATATATTTAACTTTGCATGACACGAAAACGCAATATCATATGTAATCAATATCTTGAACAATGATATTTATATGACATCCAATGTCTTGGAACACGTTAAAGGTTGAAAAGTGTTACAAACGTTTCGATATCGATCGTAATATTACGTTTATTAATAATTGTTATAAATAAATCAGGTATCGCAAGAACAACAACGAGAAGCGCTTGTCCAATCAACTATTGTCAAAATGGGGGCACGTGCTTTCAAACTAGTTCCCATAAAGGATACACCTGTGCGTGTCCTAATAGCTATACTGGACACACTTGTGAAACAGGTGAGTATTCTACTTTGTATGAAACTTATCAATGAATATATCTACTTAATTTCAATTACTAATTTATTGATATATTGTATACCAATATAGAACATTTGGAGAATACGCCCAAACGAACCGCGCAGATATTGATTTAAATGGAAAATGGATAAATATACGTTTGTCATTATGGACATTCATATATAATTACATTCACTCTCGGTCCCCCTTTTAAATTTCTTTAAATAATATGAGTGTTATTTACTTATAACACAGAAAATCAAATCGCCAAATCTGGTGCGTATGAAAAGAATATTCTTTAGTATTTCTTAAAGAACTTGACTGACTCTCCTCACGACTTCAAACCGGGCCACGATCGATCTGATATTAAATGTATGCTTATAAATATATTTATTTCATTGATGTAAATATTTTTTATAGTTGAATAAACTCAAGTGATATCTCTCATATTTATTAGAATACCAAAGATTTTATTCATCTTACAACAAAGTGAAAAATAAAATTAGGGATTTAGAAAACTATATTCTGTATGATTGTGCAATATTTTGGCAGCATAGTTCGGCTGTGTCAATGACTTTTCCGTTGATTGCGCACTACTCGTTTTTAGCTCACCTGAGCTGAAACCTCAAGTGAGCTATTCTGATCACATTTTGTCTGTCGTCCGTCCGTCTGTCTGTCTGTCCGTCTGTCCGTCTGTCCGTAAACTTTTCACATTTTCAACATATTCTCAAGAACTACTGGGCCAATTTCAACCAAACTTGGCACAGATCATCCTTAGGCAAAGGGAATTCAAAGTTGTGAAAATTAAGGGCCACACTCGTTTTCAAGGGGAGATAATTAGAAATTAATGAAAAATTTCGAGAAATTTTCAAAAATCTTCTTCTCAAGAACCAGAAAGCCAGGAAAGCTGAAACTTGTGTGGAAGCATCCTGAGGTAGTGTAGATTCAAAGTTGTGAACTTCATGACCCCCGGGGGTAGGGTGGGGCCACAATGGGGGGGTCGAAGTTTTACATAGGAATATAAAGAGTAAATCTTTAAAAATCTTCTTCTCAGAAACTAATCAGCCAGGAAAGCTGAAACTCGTGTGGAAGCATCCTCAGGTGGTGCAGATTCAAAGTTGTGAAACTCATGACCCCCAGGGGTAGGGCGGGGCACAATGGGGGGTCGAAGTTTTACATAGGAATATATAGAGTAAATCTTTAAAAATCTTCTTCTCAGAAACTAATCAGCCAGGAAAGCTGAAACTTGTGTGGAAGCATCCTGAGGTAGTGTAAATTCAAAGTTGTGAAAATCATGACCCCCAGGGGTAGGGTGGGGCCACCGTGGGGGGGGGCGAAGTTTTACATAGGAATATATAGAGTAAATCTTTGAAAATCTTCTTCTCAGAAACTAATCAGCCAGGAAAGCTGAAACTCGTGTGGAAGCATCCTCGGGCAGTGTAGATTCAAAGTTGTGAAAATCATGACCCCCGGGGGTAGGGCGGGGCACAATGGGGGGTCGAAGTTTTACATAGGAATATATAGAGTAAATCTTTAAAAATCTTCTTCTCAGAAACTAATCAGCCAGGAAAGCTGAAACTTGTGTGGAAGCATCCTGAGGTAGTGTAAATTCAAAGTTGTGAAAATCATGACCCCCAGGGGTAGGGTGGGGCCACCGTGGGGGGGGGGGCGAAGTTTTACATAGGAATATATAGAGTAAATCTTTGAAAATCTTCTTCTCAGAAACTAATCAGCCAGGAAAGCTGAAACTCGTGTGGAAGCATCCTCGGGCAGTGTAGATTCAAAGTTGTGAAATTCATGATCCCTGGGGGTAGGGTGGGGCACAATGGGGGGGTCGAAGTTGTACATAGGAATATATAGAGTAAATCTTAAAAAATCTTCTTCTCAGAAACTAAACAGCCAGGAAAGCTGAAACTTGTGTGGAAGCATCCTCAGGTAGTGTAGATTCAAAGTTGTGAAAATCATGACCCCCAGGGGTAGGGTGAGGCCACATTTGGGGGGGGGGGTGTTAAAGTTTTACAAAGGAATATATAGAATAAATCTTTGAAAATCCTCTTCTCAAAAACTAATCAGCTAGGAAAGCTGAAACTTGTGTGGAAGCATCCTCAGGCAGTGTAGATTCAAAGTTGTGAAAATCATGACCCCCGGGTGTAGGGTGGGGCCACAATTGGGTGGTCGAAGTTTTACATAGGAATACATAGAGTAAATCTTTAAAAATCTTCTTCTCAGAAACTAATCAGCCAGGAATACTGAAACTTATGTGGAAGCATCCTCAGGTAGTGCAGATTCAAAGTTGTGAAAATCATGATCCCTTGGGGTAGGGTGGGGCCACAATGGGATGGTCGAAGTTTTACATAGGAATATATAGAGTAAATCTTTAAAATTCTTCTTCTCAGAAACTAATCAGCCAGGAAAGCTGAAACTTGTGTTGAAGCATCCTCAGGTAGTGCAGATTCAAAGTTGTGAAAATCATGATCCCTGGGGGTAGGGTGGGGCCACAATGGGATGGTCGAAGTTTTACATAGGAATATATAGAGTAAATCTTTTAAATTCTTCTTCTCAGAAACTAATCAGCCAGGAAAGCTGAAACTTGTGTGGAAGCATCCTCAGGCAGCGTAGATTCAAAGTTGTGAAAATCATGACCCCCAGGGGTAGGGCGGGGCACAATGGGGGGTCGAAGTTTTACATAGGAATATATAGAGTAAATCTTTAAAAATCTTCTTCTCAGAAACTAATCAGCCAGAAAAGCTGAAACTTGTGTGGAAGCAACCTGAGTAGTGTAAATTCAAAGTTGTGAAAATCATGACCCCCAGGGGTAGGATGGGGCCACCGTGGGGGGGGGGGGCGAAGTTTTACATAGGAATATATAGAGTAAATCTTTGAAAATCTTCTTCTCAGAAACTAATAAGCCAGGAAAGCTGAAACTCGTGTGGAAGCATCCTCGGGCAGTGTAGATTTAAAGTTGTGAAATTCATGATCCCTGGGGGTAGGGTGGGGCACAATGGGGTGGTCGAAGTTGTACATTGGAATATATAGAGTAAATCTTAAAAAATCTTCTTTTCAGAAACTAAACAGCCAGGAAAGCTGAAACTTGTGTGGAAGCATCCTCAGGTAGTGTAGATTCAAAGTTGTGAAAATCATGACCCCCAGGGGTAGGGTGAGGTCACATTTGGGGGCTGGGGTGTTAAAGTTTTACAAAGGAATATATAGAATAAATCTTTGAAAATCCTCTTCTCAAAAACTAATCAGCCAGGAAAGCTGAAACTTGTGTGGAAGCATCCTCAGGCAGTGTAGATTCAAAGTTGTGAAAATCATGACCCCCGGGGGTAGGGTGGGGCCACAATTGGGTGGTCGAAGTTTTACATAGGAATATATAGAGTAAATCTTTAAAAATCTTCTTCTCAGAAACTAATCAGCCAGGAAAGCTGAAACTTATGTGGAAGCATCCTCAGGTAGTGCAGATTCAAAGTTGTGAAAATCATGATCCCTGGGGGTAGGGTGGGGCCACAATGGGATGGTCGAAGTTTTACATAGGAATATATAGAGTAGATCTTTAAAATTCTTCTCCTCAGAAACTAATCAGCCAGGAAAGCTGAAACTTGTGTGGAAGCATCCTCAGGCAGTGTAGATTCAAAGTTGTGAAAATCATGACCCCCAGGGGTAGGGTGGGGCCACAATGGGGGGTCGAAGTTTTACATAGGAATAAAGAGAGTAAATCTTTGAAAATCTTCTTCTCAGAAACTAATCAGCCAGGACAGCTGAAACTTATGTGGAAGCATCCTCAGGCAGTGCAAATTCAAAGTTGTGAAAATCATGATCCCTGGGGGTAGGGTGGGGCCACAATGGGGTGATCGAAGTTTTACATAGGAATATATAGAGTAAATCTTTAAAATTCTTCTTCTCAGAAACTAATCAGCCAGAAAAGCTGAAACTTGTGTGGAAGCATCCTCAGGCAGTGTAGATTCAAAGTTGTGAAAATCATGACCCCCAGGGGTAGGGTGGGGCCACAATGGGGGGGGGGGTCGAAGTTTTACATAGGAATATATAGAGTAAATCTTTAAAATTCTTCTTCTCAGAAACTAATCAGCCAGGAAAGCTGAAACTTGTGCTGAAGTATCCTCAGGTAGTGTAGATTCAAAGTTGTGAAAACATGATCCCTTGGGGTAGGGTGAGGCCACATTGGGGGGGGGGGTGTTAAAGTTTTACAAAGGAATATATAGAGTAAATCTTTTAAAATCTTCTTCTCAGAAACTAATCAGCCAGATGATTCTTTATAATTGTTAAGACTTTGGCCCCAGGACAATTCGTCGGCCTCACAAGAAGGTTCAGAGTTTGATGTAGCTTAATATCCCATATATAAACAATTGTAAAGGATCTTTTTGAGGACTGCAATACTCAACATGTGATATGACTTTAAAATCATCCTGTTAGAAAAGGGACTAATGATTATAAACATAAGAATATCCAGGGGGGAAAATGGATTTTATTTTTACAGGATCTACATGTATTATTGTACATTGTCCAGATTGTTTGTATTATGACTTCATTAAGCTGATTTTATCATACCCATTGTTCCTCAGGTGAGCGATGTGGCCCATGGGCCTCTTGTTTAAAAAACCCACAGATTTTTGAAAATAGTCACAATTGCGGGAAGGGAAAAAGAGAAAAAACGCAAATGTAAGCATTAAATAATTAATTCTTTTAAAGATGTGGACTTCAACGGTATGTGCAAACAAAGTTTCATAACGCAGTAGCGCACGTTAAAACATTTGAGACAGTTATTTAATTTGTATGCATACACCGTTGCATTTATGAGACCACATCTTTACACATTAAATACATATTCTTAATTACACGAGATGCACTCTTGTACCTTATGTTTTCAGATACATCTTCCTCGTCATCAGTCTTTGTCAGCTGTCTTGATGACGCATGGAACATCACAGTGGATCTTCAACCTTTGCGTCAAAAATACCCGGATTTTGATCCAGATGAATGTTATATAGGTTTTGACAACGTTAACTGTACCGGAAGTATACATGGTGATAGTCTCTATTTCGGACAAAATTACAAGGACTGCAAAACAATTGGAAAGGTAATTTAATGAAAAGTGTTAAAATTGATATTGTGTACGACGACATTAAATATATACATTATCATATTTTTGTATATCATATGGTATGCATACACAACTATCAACATCCAATTCTACCAGACTATTACAAGTAACTAACTATGGAGTAATCACCTCGGTGTTTATATTTGCACAGAAAAGTAATCCTGAAGGAAACATTCGGAAGAAAAGTACATGAAAAGTTATCTAGCCATTAGTCTTAATTCTTTACAGAATCTGACGGAAGGTATTGAATACAGCAATGAACTTCTCTGTGCCCGTCATGATCGTCTGTACCACTTCATAATTCGTGAAGTTCGACTTCAAGTGAAACTGCTTTGCAAATTTTTCTCTCTTGATGTGGTTTCTTCAACACCTACGGATCGACAAGTTCATCTTCAATACTTTTCTGACCCCGCGCTCACAAGGGCCAAGGATTTCAATAGATGCCGAGCTGGAGAGAAGCTATATGTTCGGGCATTGAGTGACGTCACGGACAGTAACATAAAAATGAGATTATCACACTGCTATATCACACCAGCGGTTATCACTGACCTTGGGATGCAGTATTATATCATCAAAGATGGGTAAACATTTTTTCACATTATTTACAAGTACCTTAAATCCCTTTGCAGTATTTTTATAAAACTAAGCAGTTGTCTTTTTTATGAGAATGATTCAATTGCCAATGATTGCATTACCATTTAGCAATACATATATTAATACGAAACAGTAACAGAAAATATCAGATAACATAATGAATGTCACGGGTATGATACTTTTTGTTTAATGACAATTGTAAACCACGGGCGAAAAGTGTTTAATAAGTATTTTTTAGTATAAGAAAATTTAACCACTTTACTTTTTCCCGATATTTTTGTCGTAGTGAATATGGTCTGAAGTCTACATTTGCAATATCTAATTATATCTAATACCAAATATATATCATACAAATATATATCGAATGTTGTTGAGAATACATAATACATGTAACTTAGCTATTTGTTTTCTTAATTCGTTCATTTTTCTTAAATACAGTCACTTTCTATTGACAATTAATATATAACTTATTGCTACACTGTATAAACAATTCATTTAAAGGATGGTTAACGCCACTAGTTTCCCTAACACCTGCCTAAATGTAAAGAAATCCTTTTTATCAGTTCAGCAGGGATCACATTCTTCTTGCGTCTGTCTATTTAAAGCACTTGTTTAATGCTGGTCAGCGAGCGTTATTTGAAACAAATTTCATACGTTTTATTAAATCTTGTTACCGTTGTCCACTGCAGTCCGAACTTTAACAAACACTTATTACTTTATAAGCATTCGCTCGTATGTATAAATGGTAAATCGTAATGTTGAAGAACACAAAAGTTATATGCAGCATAGATTTCCACCTTTTCACTCGTACATGTTCATTTATGCGCACCATCAGACGGACTGTATGTTATGAATCTGCCATGTATTTACGTCTACTAGGTGAATGTACTTTTGTGTCTTTGCAGGTGTGTAATTGATCCTAATGCTGTAGTATTCTATCAGTTAGATCACGAAACAAGGTTCTCCTTCCAGTATGTTGAGTTCTCTAACAGTCATGGTACTGTGCATTTATACTGTAACGCTACTTTCTGTCAGAAAAATGAACATTCTCCCGCCTGTCAACCCACGTGTTCTAGTCACGTGGCCAGAAGTTTAAGGGAAAATTACGTTATCAATATCCAAAATGATACCGACAATGATGAAGAAAAACGTCGTTAGTTGAATATGGTAGGTTATAATTCACAATATCCGATTAAATCTTGCTAAATTCTAATGTTAAATGGGAGGAAATATTTAGGTTATGTTTTGCTTTTATATTTTCAGGTCTCCCGCACAACTTTCAGCGTCAATGCAGTATTTCCGTTTTTAAACAAAATGAACGTTTCTGAACAGATCCCAGATCTTTGTTTCATACATTGCACATTTATACTATGACGCAAAACACAGGAATAATTTTGCTTTTAAAAATGAACTATAACTGAGTATTATGCATTTTTGTAATGCTAATGATTGCACAATAGGAAATGCTGATTTATAATGAAAATATGCACCGTATCTACTATATAGCATTTATCACTATGAGGATAAATGTCGAAAAAAGATAGCTTCTTTGTTATTCTCCCTTTCTCTCGTTTATGTAAATCGAAATACCGACTATCTATTGAATATTGTAAATAAGTCGACACCATAATTATACCATTTGCATTCAAATTATATTTTGATTTAAGATTAATCTTTAACAGGTATAAAAGAAACGTAACATAGAAACAAACATTCAAACAATACTGCCAAAAATGCAATATATTATATGTGTCAGTTAGGAAATGACTTTTTAAAATAGGTGGAAAACGAATATATATACTTGAAAGTTGTAACGAGATAAAACAAATTTTAATTTTGAGATAAAATGTCGTACAATTTTCATAAGAAGTCGTTATTAGGATACATGACAGGTCATTTCCGTTTTGCAATGATAATACATTAAATGTAACAGATATCGTTATACTATATATACATGGATTATTAAGATATCTGATGCTTAGACAATTGTTAAAACTAAGTCAACAATGCAATGTGTTGACTCAAAGAATAATCTGAGACAGCGCAAATTATTTTGGTATGATCAACCTTTTGTTTTTAGGTGTTCAGGCGTTAGCAATTTTCATTTACTTTTAATTACATAAGATTATTATATACATAAGGCATGTAGACGTCGATATTTATATGAATAGAAAATATACACATAACTGTGTAAATAGATAAATCATCATTATCTCTTTCAGTTGAATAAAATACATGTACTGAGATAAATGATAAAATTAGATGGAGACAAGTGTAAGTGTATATCAGTGTATAATATGATTGTCCAATGAATGAACATTCGTATTATCGATCAACAAATAACACAAGTAAATATTTCCCACTTAGATTGAAAAATTGCGATAGTATTGCATTTTTTAAATTCAGGTTGCCTCCCTTGCATTGGACTCAAGAGTAAAAGAGTACTTTTTTTATTATGCTTTAGGGAAAACAATGTTTAGAAAGTGATATTTCCAAGACCAATAATCATATGTTAGATTGAGATTGTTGCACAGTTTATATAATATAATTTACAGCCTAGTTAAGTGTGGGTTTAAACAATTTATCATTTCGTTTACCATGCAGTCATTTTTTTTATTTCCTAAGACCATTATAAAAGTCTCTTATCTAAAATGATATCAATTGGTTTTTGGTGTCTGTCTGTCTGTCTGTCCGTCTGTCCGTCTGTCTGTTCGTCTGTATGTAATGCACGTATGTATGTATTGAATATATGTTGAAAACATTTTCGTGTTGAAAAAAAGTATAATTAGATATATAGTCCAAGTCTTAAATTCAAAGCGTCTTTTTCGTTCATTCAAAAGGAAATTGTGCATACATGTATTTGTACATTGTCTCTAAAATTAAGGTGGTTGCTGCTTTAACAAACTGATCATTTGCTAATTTAGAAAGGAATACCAAAAGTAAAATGCGAAAAAAAACCTAAGTAACAACGTCAAAACCGTTTATATTTTTATTGTAAGCACATACGTTCCAAAAATGACTATACGATCACTTTTTGTACAATATAATAATCAAAAATCAAGTTCATCATTTTACTTTTCTATATCATTCCATATCTTGAAACTAACACCAATTCTCCAAACGATTAAATATACGCTTTTCTTTCTTTATAAAGAATCAGATGATATTAAGCATAAATGTTAATTAAAACTGACACATGTTTTTGAAATTTAATAAGTTTTACGTCACCATATTCATACAAACTTGCTTGTTTTTTGTCAGATACAAGCATCTTCGGGTGTATTAGGTCAAGGATAATTGTCAATGAGAATCAAAGTCAATCACCAGAATAAATACAAATAGTTATCTTTTTCAAAATATCAATAAGGTTTAAACACTTAATCACTACATATTAAAATGATAAAATTAATAGTTTTGATAAATATATTGATTTGTTTTCTACAACTAAACTTTTATACAGTGAATTTGATAATGATACACGTTTGTTTATTTACAACGAATATTTGTAGGTTTTCTCTCAGTGCAATCGATAAATTTTATACTTAGGGGAAGCCGGACTAATGTACACATATTCTGTCCTAAGTATCAGGGTTTTTTTTCAAACCTACCGGGTGTGTATACGATCTATGTAATATGATCCAATCTTAAAAAAACCACCAATTAAACATCACGCGCATATCTTAAACCACAACTTTTGTAACAGCAAATCTTTCATGGGTCTGAGTGTAAAATGAACCAAACATCCTTTTTTAAGCCAAAATAAAAAAATAAAAAAAACCATTTATGTGAATAAGATTGAAATAGGCGTGTATTACTGTAGTCTATTTTTTCTTAGCAGCTAACTTTTATTAGTTTTCGAAGACCATTTCCATTAATGTAATGTTGTATAATGTTGAAATCACCTGACTATTGCTTTATATGTGTTTGCTATTTTGAATAAAGTTTCAAAAACAAATCTGCATTTAAACAATGTATGAAATAGTTTGATGTCTGTAGGGCTGAACGTTCAAAAAGTATCATAATCTATCATAAAGAATGATAGAAATCATTTATCATACCGTTTCCTCAAGCTTTCCCTGTAAATAGTGAAACAATTTTTTACATGACTTTACTCATAAAAACTTAGTTGTATTTATATCAGATACAGGCATCGTTTGGGGTAATGAATGTTAGATAATAACGTTATGAATAGAAAAAGAACAAATGATAATCTTTCATAAAATAACTATAAGGCTTTAACATTTAATATCTATATATCAAAGCAGATTCAAATAGTTTAGTGTCGATTATGATATTGTGTTCTATTGTAAAACTATTTCGCGGTGAATTTAATAAAGGTACACGTTTGTATATACACAACAAAAAAATAGCGATTTTTAAAAGTGCAGTCTACAAATTCCATACATAGGGGGAAGCCATCCCTGCCTGTACACATATTTTGTCTTTCAGTTTTTCAACCGGTCGACTATAAAGTCGGTGTAAACTGATCTTATTTTTTAAAAAGCAGCAAAAGAGAAACACGATGCGCATATCTTAAACCACAAGTTTTTGTGTAAAATGATCAAATCGTCCTTTTTTGAGGTGAGAATAAAAACCACCCTTGTGAATGACATTGAAATATGGCATTGTAGTGTCGTCTCTTAATCTCAGCCGTACAGCGCATCAAAAACGAAACCTTTCGAAATTGAATCGTTATTATAATGTCATTTTAATAATACTTTCATATTGTGTGAAAGACGATATCGTGCATTGATCATTAATCCCCGACTAAGTAAATTACGTATTCTAAACATTCTTGTTCATTCTCCTTGATCTGGAACAGTGCATATGTAACAAATGTATGATATTTGTTTAAATATAAACTCTACGTCTTTATTGTTTACCAATCTCGTTATTTGAAAAATTAGATTAAGGCCAAACTTAACATGTATTTAAAAGAAGAAACTGTTAATGGTTAAAAGTAAAACATTTTCATACAAATAAATCTTCTGCGAGTATATTTAGATAAAAAGAACGTGTGCAATGAACGACATTCATATGTTCATGAGGGTGGGGGGGGGGGGGGGGAGAGAAAGAGCTTGCACTTGCCTGTTCACACATTATGTTTTTGGTATCAGTTTTTGTAATCCACTGTGTTTGATATCGGTGTAAAATGATCAATTGTTTTTATAAGAGGCAACAATGAAACATCTGGCGCATATCTTAAACCGTTGTAGTGGTTTTTTTTTTATCTCAGCAGTACAGCACATAACCGAAAACGAAACTTTTCAATGGTCATTTTAATGACCATTTTAGCAGTACTCTAGAAGTATTTAGTGAAAGACGATACCTTGTACTGAATACCTGACTTTGTATTTTACGTATTGAGAACAATTTTGATCATTCTATTTATTCTGGGAAAAAGAATTTGGACCGTAAGTATAACACTAGTACTTATTTAGTTACCAACACTTCATTTAAATTTTTTACCAGTTCATTATTTAAAAAAAAATCAGATTGCAGTCAAACTGGACATACTTGTAAAAGTATAATGAGTCCTAAATGTGAAATGGTAGAAGTTCAATTACATTTTTATAAAATTACATCTTTTGCAATTATAGTCTAAAAGTTTGTACCGACCAGTTTTGTGTTGTGTATACAACATCAATCATTGTAATTTAAGATGTGTTAAGTATTCGTCATGTGCTGTATTTCACATCTAGCCAATTCAGTTTTAGACCGACTAGTAATAGGAAACAGCTACTTTTAATCGACAAAAGTTAGCCTTAGCATTTACATGTAATTACATGGAGAGAGTTATAGCTTTTTTTAATAATAGCGCTAAGAGTTTTAATTAGCGATCGATTTAGACACGTTGTTGCTAATCTGTCACACTCATACATATTAGCTATAATTTGTCTCTATTACAACAGATTACAACCCGTGTATCTGGTTTTTTTTAAAGCACATGTCTCGCTTTTGTATGGATTTCTATTTTTGGCGACACATGTGAACGATGCGTGATAAAGCCATTTAATGCCTCTCTATATTGTGCACACAAATGAAGAAATTTAAAATATCTGTACAAACTGGCGGCACGATTCGTTAAACAAATTCAACACAAATTATTCGGAAATGTGATATAATTTAAAGAAAGAGGAAACAAACATTTAAATGCTATTGTCGGTTTTGATTAATATTTCCTTATTAAAAAATAATATCTGAATTACTATACCTAAAGTGTGTTTTAGTTTGAGTAAATCTAACGGATACAAACAATTTAATATTTGTAACAATGACCATTAATACTTTATATATCCATACACTGTACAGTTATTTACTCTTATTAGATAAATTAAGATTATAAAATTAACATGCCATTATTGTAAAATACAAGTCGTAAAAACAATAGGTAAACACTATTTGTGTTGTTATCATTTACTCATAACTAGCAAAAGCTTATTTCGTACGTTGTTCATAAATACCATAAAATTATACATACATGGCATTCCCATACATTTCGAGGTCATAGTGCAAATGTCATTCAGATGATATGTAATACCTTATACCATTGTTCAGGAAGATCGACTTTAAAAATTAAGGTCAACGTCTTAACGTCCTATTCCTTTCTGCCTATTACCTATTTTTTGTAAGAGGCATTATATGATAATGCAGTCATTGGTAAAGTCTTTGTTATCAAAGTTACTTATAGGAAGCTTTCATATATATGAATTGTTTTTGAAATATTCTAACACTTTATTTTTGTTATACCTGATGATTATGCTTGACTCATTTTGGTCATTAACTGTGAACAAACTCGCTTAAAAAAACATTTCTAAAGCTCACAAAAGAATCATTTAAAAAAAAAACCTATTGCATTGAACAATAAGATTCGATAAGACAATTTACATATTGTCACTCATGAACCAACGTTACAACAAACATTAAATTTCTTAAAAACTACAAGATGGTTTTAATTCTTATTTGTATCTCATTTTTTTGTTTGATATTTGTGTTTAATATTTCAAGCACATCCCATTGTATTATCTTTTTCCGTTTGTCTTATTCTTCGCTTAAATTAGCTCAGTGTTGTTTTTTGTAAACTAGTCATCCGTTCGCTGTTTCATTTTGATGTTATCTGGAAGGACATCCTCTTTTAAATTTTCTGAAATTCTGAGCTCAGGGTACGGGCTAAGTCATCTTGATTGGTTTCAACAGCATATGTATCTGGCAAACAGAAATTATAATTCATAATAATACCACGTTTATTACATTACCAATGTTAATTCTCTGCTTTTTCATCCTCATCGTTTTCATCGGTTTGAAATTTCGACTTAATGATTTTTATTCTTTAATTAAAAATATACTTAGGTAATTTATTTAACTGAAATACATTTAGACGAAATTTGCATTTCTCTAATGAATGTCCTTCCGTGACATCTCTTTTTATGGTTCCTTGTACCAAGCGATCAAACCACTAAAATTAGATTTTGATTCGAATATATATTCATATATTTTCTTCCGTTATGTTACTAAACATAAAATTTTTTTGATTTTATATTTTTTTCTTAACAATTATTATTTGATTCATGTTGAGAAAATAATGGCAATATACTTACGATAATCAAAGGACTGGTATACTTCTACCATCAAAACGACTGCAAAACAATCATATCGCGAGTGTCTTAGATTATATATTGATTTAAACTTATATAATAGTGCTCTGAATTGTTTGTTTTATTAGTTTGAGTACCAAAATTAAAATGATTGTTTTATATTACCTGTTCTGGTAATTAAAGGCGATAATAATTCATATGTGTGTATTTTTTCTATATAGTTGGTAAGAAAAGCAAAAAAGAAAAAAAAAATCAGCGCTTATCTTAAACCCAGACTTTTGTAAAATCTTATGTGTGAGTCTGTGGGTAAAATGACCCAATCGTCCCATTTAACAAGAATAAAAACTATTCATTTAAATGAAATTTACATACTCTGATATAACTGTCGTCTCTTTATCGCGGCATTGCATTTTTTTTCATTTTCTAAGATCATTATCTACAGAATTAAATTGATGTTACTTCTCAATTGTTTAATATATGTCCGTTTGTTTAAATAAAAGTTAATTTCGAATACGAATTTAAGTAGTTTAAGATATGTCCGGCCAAAGGTTTAAAATATATCACAATCTTTAACACAGAACTGTATGAAGAATTAATTATACATTCCCTTTTGATCATTAAATTATTTTGATAATGTATTTGTTGATTAACTAGATGGTGCAAGTTTGATCGATACAAATACTGCATCAGTCTCACTATTAATGTAATATTAGACTGGTCATTGGCTCTCTGTATTCATATAGGATTGCGAAATAGAAATTTATGCTGAAAAAAGTTATGAAAAGCCTTCATTTTTACAATTTTTCATTATAATCAGTAGCTTACAAAGACTGACTAATAATCACTATGGGTGCAGCGTGCAATGAACAATAATATAGTTCATCATTTTATTTTCTAACATTCTTTACCATGAAAAACTATAACATATACACTCCCTTTTCTTATCTAGAATCAGAAGGTATTCGCATGTTCATTTTCAAGAAGTGTTATTAAAAACTAATACATGTTTATAAAATATAGCAAACATCGTTAGGGGTAACCTGTTAAAGATAATAAGTCATAAAGATCAAAACCAATAAACAAAATCCGTACGAATGATAAGCTTTTACAAAATAACTATGAGGTTTTCACACTTAATCGTTACTATCAACATGGCATGATTTAAACAGGTTATGATAAAGTTATTGCATTATTTTCCATAGCAATTTTTTTCTTGCGGTACATTTAATTAAATTACATAGTTGTATATGAACAACAAAAATCTGATTTTTTTTTTCAGTGCAATCGAGAACATTGTACATAGTTAGGAGCTTGCAGCTTCCTGTTCACATATTTTGACTTCGGTATCAGTTTCAAAACCCATCGTGTATGCAATCGATGTAAAATGATCCCATCTTTTAAAAAGCAGCAACAATGAAACATCAGGTGCATATCTCAAACCAGAACATTTGTAAGCAAATCTTTTGTGCATTTATGTGTAAAATGATCTAAGTGTCTTTTTTATTAAAACGAGGGTATAACCCATCCATGTGAATGATCTTGCAATATTTCTACTGTAGTGTCGTCTCTTTATCTCCGCAGCACAAGGCATAACCGAAAACGAAACTTTTCAAAACTGTGTTGTTATTTTAATGTCCTTTTGAATACTGCTACCATATTTTGTGAAAGACGATATCATAGACTGAATACCTGACTATGTAAGACGCGTATTGTGGACATTCTTGTTAATTCTCCTTGCTCTGGCACAGTTCATTTGTAACATATGTGTCATAATTTTTACCTATACACTTAAGTCTTCATCGTTTACAAATACTTTTATTTTAAAATGTGAGATTGAGCCCTAACAGGACATGTTTGTCATAAGTATAAAAAAATAGATATTGTTCATTGTTAGAGGTTTAACAACATTTTTAATAACATTATATCTTCAATTATATTTTAAAAGTACGTGCGGACCGGGTTTTGTAGGTAGAATATAAACATTGTCGGTTAAGATGAATGTGGTATCATGGGTTTTATTTCAGGTCCAACTAGATTTTTACACCGGCTACTGATAGGAAAAATAATGGTTTTAATCTACACAAGTTAGCCTTGGTATTTACATGTACTGACATCTTAATCACGGCATTGAAATTATTACCTACAGTATTCTATAATAATCAATATTTTAAAAATACTTTAATGAATGTCCTAAATACATGTAATAATCAACGGGTTTTTTTTTCCTGAATAGTAAGATACGGAAAATCGGCTGTTTCTGTCTTGAGAAACAACACCATTCTTGTTTTTGTAAGAAGTGCCGGTATTTTTATAGCGCATGCGAGAGATACGAGATGATGGTAAAATTGTATTTCTCTTGATATTGTGCACATATATTATAAAGTCAAGTTTTGTACCTTAAACACATATAATTCAAAAATATGCTATCGTTGAATGAAAACCGAAACAAGCATTTTGAACGCTTTTGGTTGCTAAATTTTTAAAATGGATACGTTTTTCTTAATTTATATCCTATGATAACAGGTAGAGAGGTATTTTTGCTTTTGAACAATATGATAATAATGCTTAAAGATCAAATCGATATTGACGCGTTCACGCTAATCTGTCGTACTCATACTTTAAGTACGTATTTTCTTTGGTATTCAGGTAAAGCACATGTCTTTTTTTGTAGAGATTAGTATTTTTGTGTCATATAATGCCCCCAGATATTGTGCACGAGTATGTTGAAATTTAATATTTGTACATACAGGCGGTACGGTCCTCTAAAAATATTAACACATATTATTTAGAAATGTGATTACGTTAAATAAAAAGAGGAAAAACATTTTAATATTACCTTATTTAAAAAAATGATAAGCTTTACATAAACAATAGGTAACTGCATAGTGGTTCTACCCTCACTAATGATAGGGCCAAGATATCCAACCAATATAGACACTTTGATGCTAAATTGTCAAACTTATTTGTATGTAAACATGTTATGATAAACATCGAAGCAATTAAATCTAAATTTCATTTTTGTAAGACTGAAGATGACAGAGAAACACTAATGTTGGTGTTATTTCATACTCATGCTAAGCAAAAGCTGCGTACTTTGAAAAGTTATACAATAATATTCTTTACATACATTATCATAAAGTTCGATGTCATAGTGCAAATGTCTAACAGTCAAAATATTCATAGCCAAATGAAACTTCTCAGGAAACTTGTGCTTTACAGAAAGTCAACGTTTCAACTTTTCCATGTTTTGACTTTGTTATAGAAGGCAATACACATATCCAAATGACGTTTGCTACCAGCACCAACTTAAATACATTGTTTTAGTTTCCATATCTCTACAAGATTGTCATATTTCCTATTGGTATCAAATGTTAATATTTTATTTGATATTTGTGGTAAAACAATAGGTTAAATTAGCCCAGCGTGTTATTGTTTTCTTTTTTCCGATCTTCTGACCTGAATTAGCTCAAGGTAGATTTTCTATATTGGTCATCCGTATGCTGTTCATTTTTGTTACTATCTGTAATAAGTTCCTCATTTAGATTTTCTGAAATTTTGATTTCAAGATAGAGGCTTGGCATATCGACTAGTCTCAACAACATATGTAACTGACTATTGGTAATCTGAATCTCCAGAAAGTCTAACCAATGATAATATCTAAACTGGCTATATCATGCTAGAATAATCTTTAATAATAAAAAAACGCGTTTTAATAACAAGAAACAGTAGAAACACTCAACGATATATATAAAACATGATTATTATACACTAGATGAGCAAGAAGTAATTAAAAAAACGTCAGTAATCTTTATCGGCTTTCTGATTTCTGCAAAGGAAAAGAACTATGTAGAGCATTTACCAAAAGAAAAAAAATCAGACATATGTGACGGTCATTTTAAAAGATCTTTCACTTTTCCAACTGAAACTGCAAACTTATTAAATTGCATGCTCATTTTTGTGCACTCAAAACTTCGTCAGTTTGAAACTATAACTAAAAACTTGTTCATTCATAAGTAAAATATCATAACGTTATATATCTAATTCAAATACATTTAGATAATATATACATTTCACTAATGAATATCCTTCCGTGACATTCCTTAGTAAGCTTCCTTGTACTGCGCGATCCAACAGATAATTTAATTCATATTTATATATATCACAGTATATTTTCCGTAGTGTTTTAAAACATGACCTGATTTTCATTCGTTCTATGGTAAACATGATTGTATAAGCATGAGCTCAAATTCATTTTAAAAAGGTTTTTTTTTCTTGAAATTTATAACCTGTTAGAAGTTTAACAAAATGATGGTAATATACTTACAATATTAAATTATATACTCACAATCCACCCGTTATTTCTTCTTCCATCAAATCGAGAACATAACAATCACATCGTCAGTGTCTTGGGTTATATATTGATTTTAACGTTAACAAAAAAGTACTCTGATTTTTTGTATTTCTTTGATTAAACCAAAAGAAAATGATAGGTTTAGATTACCTTTTCTGACGTACATGTACAGTGTATGTTTAAATTAGAACACTACAGAGTTCGTGTTTTCTCACCATATTAACCATATTTAAATAATTTTATCAGACATATTCCTACTTATCCAACTAAGATTTAAGATGATTTTAAGAATTATTTCAAAATCACAAGAAACAAACAGTCGGGTTCTTTATATGTATCAAACTTGTTTTACGTAAAAAGATGTATCAACGTACACACAAGAGTGTCTTACATCCCAAAACTCTTCTTCACAGGCTTGTTTGAATAATAAAAAAACAAGTCGCGATGGAGAAATACATTCACCTTTTCTGTCGAACATTTGAAAAGAAAATACATTATTTCTTCTGAGATATGGAAATTGTATGTATTTTTGAATATTTTTGTATATGCCTCGACATCATAGTTTTAACTGCAGATATCAACATAATAGCGAGGGGGAGAGAAAACGTTGTTACGAATAAAAAGTACAAAAGTGTTTCGGAAAAATGTTATAAAGGGTGCGATAAAGGATGAAATATAGGTACAATATACAAGGAATGTGTAAGAGGTGCGTGCATTTGTTCATATCAAGGGAGCAAAAACCTTTTATATTATACTAAATATACAATAAATAGAGAATAATACATGGCAAAATCCGTATCAAACCCTATATCAACCCGAAGGCCGAGGGCCAGAGGGCTGATATTGGTCGAGGGTTAATTTGGGGGTTATGCAGATTTAAACAAGCATTGATATTTTTATTATTTATCTCATACGTGTGGTGTATATTACCCGTGTGATAAACCTTTGCTATATCACACGGGTGATGCTATATCAAATACTTCCGGTCGGAACTACTTTTGACACAGCCCCTCGCTTCAACGCTTCAGTGACCTATTTTCGAAGATTTGCTATAGTACTTTCAACATAACTATATCTACTACAAAAATTAATATGAAATTGATTTTGTCAAAGATTTAAATTACAAATATGAAGGAAAACACATAACTGCGTAGCACAGGCGTCGGAACCGGGGGGCTATTGTGAGGGGGGGGGGTTAGCCCCCCCCCTACCTTTTTTGCAATGTTATTCATAACCGTAACCACAAGACCGTTTTTTCTTGTTTGTCAAGATTTTTGATAAATTTAGCCCACTTCCAACTTTCAATTTGCTTTGTGAAGTTTATAAAACTTCAAATTACGTTAACTATCAAGGATCGAGTTCATCCTGACGACGCAATGAAAACAAAGCGCTCTGGTTGTGTTTATATACAAGAACTTACCGAAATAATGTTTCATGAGACTTTTATTCCACCACCAGTAAGCATCCTTATTCACTATTTTCAATTTTGAATCATAAGGCTAGCCTAGTGTTTGTTTTATTAGGCCTAAACATCATGCATCAACAACTGTTCCTCGTTCGAGTCAATTCAAACTAACGAGCATTCGCAACTTTGTGTATGTCAACAAAACGGATTATTCAAGTCTTCTAATCGGAATTTCCATTTAATCAAGTGAATAAGCTCTAAGAAAAATTATCTAGAGCTAAAAAACTATTTTAAGGTTTATTTCAGTGAAACTTTACATTAAAACAGTTAGATTTATCTCAGGAATGTGACGTACTAAATTGTATTGCGCAAGGTCAAAATAGCCGCATAACACAACGTTGCATCATCGTTTTTAATCTTTGAAAAAAAAACCAATTTGGGTCACACAAGGGACTGTCTCAAAAGCTTCATAATATAAATCAAATTGTATGAGATAAATTGAACATCTATAATTGTGTGATTTTATATTTGCTTTATCCAACTCGTTGAAATGGTTATATTCGCGAGGCTTGCAGATTTAAACAAGCATTGATATTTTTATTATATATTTGAATTGATAGTTCGTTTTTATTTTGATATGAACAATTCTATCCAGCTCTATCCAAGTTTTCTCATCTCGAAACCGACGTATTTTTGACACTCAAATGTATTGCGACGTTATCTAGTCTATGGTATGACGTCATAGTTTAAACTGCAGATGAGAATTAAATAAAAAAGAAAAAAAAACCCGAGTCAACACGAATCAAAAGTGAAAAGGTGTTCAGAAAAGGTGTAATATTGTGTGTGATAAATGGTAAAATAAATAGTGATGTTACAATGTGATATAAGCGCGTGTCTTTGTTTATATTAGGGGTGCTAAACACCCTATATTTTACACCATGTATATGATAAACAAGATTTAAACGTATGCTATTAATTTTTAATTGTTAGATATTTATACATTTTTCAAGGGATACATCTATTAAATATAAATTGCTTCGGATTATTGAAAATAGGTGATTTCTTTTTATTTTAATATGTTCAAAACGATACATGTTTAATAAAAACACTAGCCTAGATAGAAGATTTTAGAACAGAGTTAATAACATTCAACACAATATTTTTACACTTTCTACATTGTCTGTATAATTTATTATTAAAGTAAAAGATGTTTTCGTTTTTATTAACTACACGTAGGATTTCATTTCTTTGAGCATGCAAACAGAAATAACGGCACTTCTGAACAAGCTTACATGTACCTCACGCTCGATAGAATATGAGATCTAATGAAGAAATTGTCGTTTTATATTCTAACTTTCAGATTAGAAATAAATTAAGAGAATTTTCTACCTTACATAGTTTTGTTACCTTACGCGATAGTTACGACATAATATATTTGTGACAAAACTTTCAAATTAAGCGAGTGCAATGCAATCAATTCTTTATACCAAACGGAATATAGCATGCAGCTTTCTCTAACTTTTAAAATGGAAATATCAGATATCTTAAAGTTTAAAAAATTCCGACTTACTGCGGATTTGTTTGTTTCTTGTGTTGTTTAAAGCAAGGGGTACCGGCGAGCCTGACGTCACATGTTTACTTGTACTCTGCAGTGATTCTGAATACAAATACGAAAGGCAATTTTAAGTATTTAATAAATACAGTTTGTATTTCTCTAAGTGATATGATAAAATCTACAAATACAACTCTTATTATTAAAATCTATATAGCAGCAATTTGTCTGTATGTTTGTTGTTGTGTTTTAAGCTTTACGAAATAAAGCATAAAACATTATATTTTCCAACAAAATTTGAATCACCTTTCTTTTTACCGAGAATGGTTTGGTTTGTTACGTTGATTACACTATAGGTTACGGTTGTTTCTGATTTCATATCTTCAGGTGTTATTGCCTCTGTATTAAAATTAAGAAAGCATTGGTTTTTTTTTATTTCTAGAAGCTGCACCCAGAAAAGTGTTGATACATTAAAACTACAATTGTTTAAATACTCAAATACCCCCCCCCCCCAAAAAAAAACAAAAAAAAAAAAACCCACCAAAAAAACGTACACCGCAAATTGAAAGGAATTTAGTTTAATTCTCGTTTACGTTAAAAAAAAATAAACTAAGGAGAGAATTTAATGTTTAAAAATCTTTATTTTTAAATGTCTTACCTGTTGTCTCCCCTGTTTCATTGCAACCGAATATGTGATGGCATAATGTACAGTCACATACGTCACTACATAACTCTCCGTAGCTAGGTGGGGTACATTTATCGGTGCAACTTTCCCCAAAATATCCAACCGGACAATCTATAAATAACAAAATATAATTTGCTTATATTTTTCACAAAATGATTTTCTTCTTTACTGTTAATATGATTTTGTATGGGATGCTCGTTGTTTTTTTTTTACCTGTACAATTGTTTCCAACCCTGACTTTACCATAACTGCAACCTCCATTGGAATTGTTATCACCTCTGTGAAATATATGGATAACAATGAACGAGTTATACAAAAAAAAATGGTAAAATACATAAGCATCTTAACAAAAGGTAAACTATATAATTAGTCAACATTGTATAAATCTATACTTACTCTTGAATTAGGGATGTCCAAATTACAAAAAGAGTCAAAGCTCTACTTTTCATCCAAAACCATCCTTGCATATTGATAAGATTTTGTGAAATGAATTTTTTTACTATTTGCGTGTGCAAATATCTGAAAAAATGTGTTTCATGTTTTTCCTCATATACAAAAATATATCACGGATGTCAACAACTTACATCTTTGTCTGTCAAACAATCAAACAAATGAAATGAATTCCTATTGAATTTCTAAATGAATTGTATTTGCCATTTCCATATTGTAAGATATTGAACTTATATTGTTATTCTGAAGTATTCTTGTCTCTTTTTCTCATAATTTATTTTTCGGCGTGCAATACTAACAGATAAGATAAGTTGAGGTCATTAAATCAAAACTATATATATAATTTTTGCAAATGTATCTTTGTACCTAAAATTTCATATTGGTTTGTTTATGTTATTAATTTATTAAAAATCGTTATGCTCATTTTTTCATAATCATATTCTTTTTAATATATGATTTAAAAAATGAAAAAACACAAATTTTTCTAACAAAAATGTTTAATATTTCCTTATTTTGATAGGTTAGTAATGTTGTATAATATATGATATTTATACCACTCTGAAAAATGCATCAAATCTGTAGAAATAATAACTGCTCTTAAGATAAAGAAACCTAAACCAAAAATCTCAAAAAATCAGTGCAAAAATCTGATTATGTTTTTCCAATAGGACGCCTTTTTCTATTATTTACTTTTTTATTAAATATTTAATATGTAAATGATGTTTCATTTGATTGTAAAATGCTTTTTTATCAGCATTGTGTATTTGTGTTAATATGTACTACAATCCCCCCCCCCCCCCCATCCAACAAACAAAAACATTGATACAGGATTATGGATTTTACAAAGCTAGAAGAGGCATCCGTGCATTTATGCCTGTTAAACGTCCAGTGGTAGGGTGACTAATTTTATTAGACTAGTTAATCCATGTTCACAATGACATAACCACCTAAATGCCACTACCTTTTACACACGAGTCATCATTTTCACAACCTTTGGTAGATATTGACTTCCTTATCCTCACTCTGCACTGAGTGATGCTAAGTTTAAACGAAGATGGTTTTAAAAGAATAAATGCATATAATCATCAAATGACCACCTAGGCCGCGCCCTACTGCAGAACACCTCACCCTGCAGCCTCAATTTTAACAATGATGAACATATTCTCGTTAGATATGAACATGTTCCCAGTTTACCTTCTATAAGTCTATTTGTATATTTTTATATGTCTCGTCCAGTTTTACTTTTTGTAGAACTTCACAACTGAGTTCAAGATGTGTCATAACTGGTAATGGATCACATCCTCATAATTTTTTTGATTTCTTAACGCAGTAGTTAACAGTTTTCTTTTCTCGACATGTTTGATCCGTAAGTTACTTTTTTCCATCGGTATCCCTGGAGCATTTTTTTAAGTGGCTAGTAATTGATCTCTTTTGATTAAAAAAAAAAAAGCTCTAATAATTCCAGGTACAAAACTAGAAATTGATATTGAAATATACTTTTTTCATCATTTATTTTGTACAGTCAAAACTTTATTTCATCGGCTACGTTCACAAGGTTTGATCTAAAAGTAATGTCACGCAATGCACTTCGCGTCTCATGAGTGCCATAATCATCGAAAATAATTTATGAAAATTTGCACAGTAATAATTAAACTTCACATTGATATTATGATAAAACGTTTTTAGAAATATAATATAATTAACATAGAATATTCATATTAGGTGTTTATTTCCCTTAATGACCCAACCCCAGGCTCAAATCCCGGTCTGGTCCTACATCATTTCCCCCTTCCCGTTACAGTATATTTGGTGCCGTGACCAACACCTGGATTTGATAGGTAAACTCATGCCACTGTACGAGCCTGGTGTGATCATCAAAGGTGGAATCTGCTCCGTTCAATTTTTAATAACACACTCGGCGTATGAAGTGAACGTCCTCATGCGTTTTTTATAAATGATTATTGTACGATTATATAAAACTTACATAACCCTTTTTAAATGACCTTTTGAAAAATATAATCATTTAATCATATTTTTATATCATAATAGGTTTTCCGATACAGCTTCTGGCACTATTTTTTTTTTGGGGGGGGGGGGGGGGAGTTCCGCACACGAGATCGCACTAAACAATATGTTTTATGACTGTCCTATCAATTTTCCGAATCAATATATAGATATAAGCCTTGAAAGCTTATTTTTTTTTATATTGTCCGTCCTATTACAGCAGGCCGTGGAGACAAATTGAGTTAATGCGAGTTATAATTATTAGTCTGCAAGACCTGAGATAATATTTACATTCAATTTTTTATGTATTGGATGGTGTTATCGAAGAAAGGGCCGACACCATTATCTCCCCTTTGTCACGCACTTTATTACTAGAGTAATCTCCCCATTGAATATATAAATTAAATCCCAAGACCAATAATCTTTCTTTCACTTCCTGTTGCTGAGAAGATAGGTTGGTTAAGTTAATATTAAATCTTTATCTTTGATAAGCACGTGCTGCAAATAAATTTTTCAAAAAATACAATTTACAAATTAAAGTCAATCTTTATTTTCGGCTCAATTAATGCCGATGCTTTCATTATTTTTTGATTTATATGGATTTTATTTCGGGTAGCCCAATACATGTATTTGGATAACCTTTCCCCTAGCCATTTTGATTTTTTGTTGCATTTTCTGAATTCCTCGTTTGATCAAGATAATTATCAATTAATCCCTTATAAATATATACATGTACACATGTTTATATAATATAATGTGTAAATATATAAATAATAGATATAAAGTGTAACGTTAAAATAAGCAAATCCATAGATAAATCAATTGTAGACTAATTTGAAATCAATTGTTTTTAATTAACACTTGTATATTTATACATATTGCGAATTATCAACTGATTAAAATGCCACCACGGCGGTCCAAACGGATGAGAATTGAGACGACAAGGGCGAGCGAAAGTAGAACGGCAAGGACCAGGGAGCAGCGGCCCATAATGGATGATGGCCCATCAGAACCGGTGCAAACCAATTCGGAGGTCACGCAACCATCAAGGACAACGACGTCATCTTCTTATGCCATATGCATCGACGATATTCCTCTAGCAGTCCCATCGGTCCACAACATGCTAGGTATGCACGTTAGCAACGCAAATAAACAAAAAACTATAGAAGGGCAGAACATTGATCTGGCCTTTATATTGCCTCCTAGACCTGGTGGGGATGAAAAGAAATTAATTGTAAATAATATGGGAGAAATAATATCCAAGGATGCAAACCCCAAAAACTTTGATACCATAGAACACTGGACTGATCTCATGTTTATATTTTCTGGGATTTATCTTAGTGTCACCCTGCTAAATCCAAAGAGCTTTTGAAATACATGCACTGTGTTAGGATGGGGGCTAATAGGGGAGCAGTGGGATGTAAAGAATATGATGTTCAGTATAGGTTACGTAAGGCTCATAATCCAGCAACATCATGGGTAATAGTGGATTATGATCTCTGGTTAATGTACATGACCCCAACTTTAACCGTTAACGCTCCTCAAACCCTGCCTAGAGGTACATCTATAGGAAAGTGCTACAACTTCAGTTTTAAAGGGTCTTACGATAAGTTTCCTTGCACGTACACTAAAAGTTGTTTACGTTATATCGGTCAGCATGCTATGATACACTGCACTCTTGCTCAGACTCATATGCATACTTTTCGTGCCCCCAGATTTCCAACACAACATGCTAACAATCAACCCAGGACACAACAATCGCATTTCAGGGGACGCCAGAACTCCAACAACCCGCGCCCCCGTTTTAGATTTACAAACCCACAAGGTGTGGGGCCTCGGCAAAACCCCTATTAAACTCCCGGCACTAGAGAAGTACTTGTCAGATCATCCAAAAACTCAGACTGCGAAAAGATTATTTTTTGGGTTTTCCCAGGGTTTTCAATTATATTACACAGGGCCAAGAATTCATATTCAATCAAAAAATTTGGTATCTGCGTATAAACATCACAACGAGCTTCGAGAAAAAATAATGAAGGAAGTAGAATTAGGACGGGTGGAGGGGGGGGGGCATTTCGGGATCTACCAATTCCAAACCACCGCATATCTCCTATCCGAGTGGTGCCAAAGGGGGACAACTCTGGTTGGAGATTAATAACACACCTCTCATTTCCTAAATTCAACAGCGTAAATTTGTTCATAGACCCAGAGGAAATCTCAGTTAAAGATACATCTTTTGACTCGGTTATACAGATGATTGCTAAAATTGGTCAGGGGCCATTTATAGCAAAATGCGATATAAAATCAGCTTTTATACTTTTGCCAATATGTCCAGGGGATTTTGACCGATTTGGTTTTATGTTTGATGATATGTACTACATTGATAAGTGTTTACCAATGGGGTGTTCTGTGTCATGTAAGGATTTTGAAGAATTTGCAACATTTTTAAACTGGTTGGCAATAAAAAAAAATCTCATGTAGACACAATAGACCACTATTTGGACGATTTTATATTTGCGGATCACAATGCTTCTGTTTGTAAGGACACCAAGTCTACATTTAATAGTATTTGTCATGATCTAGGGGTACCTTTAGCTGAGGATAAAACTGTAGGTCCCACCACTTGCTTTGTATTTTTAGGTTTGGAAATCAACACTATTAAAATGCTGGTTAGAGTACCTTATCCAAAATGTGTTGAACTCCATAATCTTTTAAAACAATTGTTTCCACTCAAAAAAGTCACACTTAAGCAGTTGCAGTCAGTGCTGGGAAAACTTAATTTCTTTACAAGGGCAATTCGGACAGGCCGTACATTTGTTCGGCGCCTATATGACGCCACCATCGGTGTCACGCAACCACATCATGACCTAAGAGTTACTCAACCGATGCGGGAGGACATTTTTATGTGGTGTAGGTTTTTGGAGGATTTTAACGGTGTGGTTTATTTCTTAGAAGAAGAATGGTAATCAGATCAAAATCTCAATCTGTTCACCGATAGCTCAGGGTCTGCTCAACTAGGAGTGGGGCGTATTTGAATGGGGAGTGGTGTTTCTTTAGTTGGCCCAAAAGTTGGAAATATATCAATGGGCATCACGACATGACCCTATTAGAGCTTTTCCTTGTGGTGTTATCTGTTATCATTTGGGGCAACAAATTAGCCAACAAGAAATATACATTTCACATAGACAATCAGGCATTGGTTGCAGTTTTGAACAAACTAACCTCTAAATCTGAGCTTGTCATGTTAATAGTTGGAGCATTTGTCTTAAAATGCATGCGACACAACATTTTATTTCGTGCAGCATATATTTCAACTAAATCTAATAATATTGCTGATGCCATTTCTCGTAAACAGTGAACCAGGTTTCGCCAGGCTGCACCAAACGAAAGGAGGGACCCCGAACCTATCCCCCAGTCATTTCACAACCTTATTTCAAGTTTGAATTTGATCGGCTGCTAGAAGCTGCAATATCCGATAACACACATAGGGTTCAAAAAGTCGGTTTACTGTCGTATAAAAAAAATTGTCATCAGTTCGCATTTGCATATTGGCCTCCAACACTATGTTCGGTGGTTCAGTATTTATTGTATCTCTCAACATCTGGCCTGATTATTCAACGGTCCGTTCGTATTTGTCTGCAATTCCTTACCACTGCAAGTTACAAGGAATAGGGGACCCAACTTCTCAATTTTTAGTTACAAAGCTTTTGCAGGACATGAAACGCTTAAATCACAATTCTGATCCAGACTGCCTATAACTAAAGACTTGCTTGAAAAAATAATTTTGGTTTTACCCACTACATACACTAATTCTTATGTAATAATTCTTTTCTCGGCAGCATTTTCACTGGCATTTCATGGTTTATTTCGTGTCGGTAAATTGACTGTTCACTGTAAAATTCCGAACAATATTGTACTTGGTATGGAAAATCTAACTCTAGACCCTGAGAAACAGCTATTGTTAATCAATCTCAAACATTCCAAGACTGACCAGGTAGGAAAAGGTACCATTTTGCAAATTGGTTAATTTAAGGGAGTTGCGTGTCCATTTAAGCTTGTTGAGAAATATTTAAGCGTCCGTCCGTTGACTGCAGGGTCTCTCTTTTTTTGTCGCTTTGATAAGACCCGCTCACAAGATACTAGTTTACGGCAGTACTATCAGAAGCAATAGTTCGTCTTAAGTTACCGGAGAACACAGGATACAAATCTCATTCTTTTCGGATTGGAGCTAGAACTGAATTGGCATTGCAAGGTTTTTCTGCGGAAACAATTCAGAAATGTGGAAGATGGAAATCTTTGTGTTACAAGTCATACATTCGCATACCAATATTCTAACTAATAGGCTTTGCTTATCTATCGTAGACAAACAAAAAGTGTGGTTAGTGGGGTCCTCAATACTGAAGCATGCTCAAATAGAAGCATTTTTAAGACCTGAAGGTCTTCACCTAACTTGAAAAGGCTAAATATTTCATTATGGTGGCAGGGGTACAGTGGCCTGAAATTGTCTCAAGTAGAGCAAAAGCTTAAAACCCTTGCAAAGGTGGGTCCTGCACCTAATATCATTTTAATACACTGTGGGGGAAATGACTTAGGGGAGACTTCAATTAGAAAACTCAGGCTAGTTTGCATGAGGCTTTTTCAATTTATTCAAACCAACTTCCCACATTCTAAGGTCATTTGGTCTTGCATCCTTCCACGCATACAATGGCGTTATTCTCAAAACTATCGTGCTATGGAATCACAACGTAAACGCCTTAATTCTTGTGCATCCAGGTTGGCTTTGCGGTATGACGGCGCAATTATCCGCCATCCTGATATAAAGCGTGACTCCTTGTTTTTCTGTGATGGAGTACACTTGTCAAAATTGGCTAATGCTATTTTCCTAAATACTCTACAGCGGGGTCTTGAGGCTATCTTAACAAAAGGGCATGCTTGTTATCCGGCTTAGCAAGCTTACCCTAGGGCACGGTTGTAAGTTAAATCCGCTCATACCCCCACCCATAGGGTGGCGGAGTTCCCAATCTCTAAAGCTCCATAGCTGCTTTTGAGTTTGGGAACTTATCGCGTGAATGAGCGGCGCTGGTCATTTCAGTCTAGTGCATGTATTATTATGTGGACATCGACCCCTGCACCTCCCAAGGGTCAATCGTAAATTCTTGACTTCTGCACCTCCCAGAGTCAAGGTATTAAACCTGTGAACTTTAAACTTTGAGTGAACTAGCTTTGAATGAACTGTGTTTGAATTTGTTGAATTATGTTAACTACATGTATGATGTTACTAGATGTGTTGAATTTGGAAATTTGGGGCATGCCCTTTGTCATGTATGGCGGCCCATTACCCTTAATCAGCCGTGCCCAATCATCGCCAGATTTGAAATAAAATTAAAGAAAATTAAAAATGTTTTACTATTTGTGTTTTGTCGCGCACTTTTCTGAGATAATAGTTTGTTATAAGACCTACGATATTTAAATACATGTATAAGCATACAATGATCGCAATAGCCCGAAAAAATAATACTTAAATAAAATAGAAAATAAAGAACTTCAAGATGCGATGAATATTGGATTTGACTGATTACAAATCATCATAAAAGGTGTTTAAATTGATATATTGAACTTAAAGAGAAAGTTAGTTATCATGATGCCGTATATGTGTTTCCAATGTTTTTTTTAAAACATACGCATTTCTTGTAAATAAAGAAGATAGTCAAAAGGCAGGTGGTCAGAGGGAAGATGTAAGCTAGCGTCTTATGTCAACTCCAATATTATAATGCTAAATTCATGAGAGCGCTCGGTTTGATTGATCGCAAAATAAAAAAAAAGCAACTACAAAGTATCGAAAGTACTGACGATAGTTGATTTTTACTCAGGAGTGAATGATGTCTTGTTTAAGCAATGGGTATTCACCTACTTCACATATAATGTAACTCATGGCTTAGGATCATCAAACGCATCTAAAGTAATATGGAACAACTAATAAAAAAATCAGTTTTACTCTACAAACTATAGACATTTTATAGACCGGAGTTTAATGTCCAGATGAATCCAACACTAAATGTGAATGCCCTTTTTTCTTTTTAATGATATGTGTATTACAAAATTGTTTTAAGAGATTGCATTTCAATTATATTTATCCATGAATGTTATTAAAACAATGAATTAGGAAAAATTCCTGTTAACAAGTCAGACATGAATTCAAGGTCTAATTTAGTAATATTTTGACCAATCCACCCCTTCCTATCTAGAAAGAATACAAAATATGAGTAAGGTTCAATATTTCGCCGCCATAATATCTTAAACTTCCTGTCAAAAAGCAAAAGAAAAAGTATTTAGAAAAAGTATAGTTGCAGTATTTCGCAACTATACTATTTTTTTAACCCCAGGTTCAATATTTTAAAAGGGAATCAATATTTTGCAGCGACATATAACAAAAGAGATGTATACAAAGGTGTAAATATATGAACAGGAAAAAAACCCCCAAAAATCCTGTACTATATTTATACAAAGGTATATGTAAAGTGCATACGTTTAAAAATGTAGTTCCAAAAATGTACATCTTTTTATGACATTTTTTGATATTAAATAATGCTTTTGAGTTTAATAGATTATTCATTACACCGACAAATAATGATATCAATGATATAATGATTCAAAAAACGGTTATAGTCCTTTAAAATCAAAGAGAATCAGTTTTTTTGTTCGTATGGCAAATAGTTACTTAGTTTTATTTGAATTTCTTGTACATTTTTTAAATATGAATAGCAATCTTTATTTCTCGAGTTTTTCAGACAGTAATTTTGAGCTATAAACGGATTTTGTTGTGTGTCTTAAGGTAGAATTGACACTATCAAACTTCATTTTGTATCGGAAATCAAAATATTTCCCTTCGATGGGTAACTAATTTATTGCACGTTTAAAGATTAAATTAGTTGGTAATTACAAGCAATTTTTTTCAACACACAAAAACATGCAGATATTCAGTGGAGGGAATTATCAGGCTACGACATTTGCACACCGTTTTTACTGGAAAACGTAGTTTAATAGCACACTTCAACAAATATTCATCGCCAGTACCCCTCGGTTGGCATACGAAGTTACAACCTTGTTGTATTATATTTAGAGGAGATATTATATTTTTCAAAATGTTTGTTTTAAGTTATTTTGAGCAGGGAATGTATACATTTGATTATAAATATATGTCATAAAAGAAAAATTTAAAGAAATAATTGAGTAAATTCGTCCCGGGGGTCTAGATACTTGGGAGTGGGGGGTTGAGGTGGTGGTCGGTCCTGTCCTCAAGCACCTGTGTGTACAGAACCCTAATCATTGTTCGCAATGTATATAACCAACACTTTTACATATGCATGTATAATTGTGTTTATCGATTTACCTGAATATTTTTGAGTTAATTCCGAACAGGTACTTGTATCGATGGTAACACAAATACCTCCTTGTTTTTTGGGGTATGAATTAACATTTTATTGCGGCGCATGAGAGAGATGCGAGATTGTGAAATTCAATGCTTTTTGACTTGGTGTGTGGTTAAGGTGAATGCCGTCACGCACACTGACACATTCCTTTTAACAACTCGAACGCTGATGGGCGGAAAATGTGATATTTTTAAATGAAAACTAAAACGGATATTTCATATTTTGTCGTTTTAAACTGTATGTTCCCAGATTAACACAATAACTACACATGTAGTTCTTTAAAATTCGAAAAATACGAAAAACTGTTATTATTAAAGTATCATTAGCACTTTACTGCAAAATTGCCACTCTCGCACACAGTACGCTGTAGTAGGACTATACATATACGTTATATAACGACTATAAACAGTTTATAGAAAACAATTACTAATTATGTTTGTATATCTTTATTTATTCAATACGTATTCACACTAGTCAGAGTGAGCTACAAGCAATAAATTAAAGTTAAATGTAGTTTCAGTTCTCTTGTAGTGTTTTTTTCTAAAAAAAAAAAAACTACCATATATTATCGTTGGATACAACCTATATAGAATTCGAATTCGGAGTCATAAAGATGATAGGGAAACGGTTAATGGGTTGTTATTTCGATTTTGATTTTGTAGAATCGGAATATTTGTTGAAAACATGACAAATAACTATATATATTAAGTCATTATATTTTAATTTGAAATATTGAAAATATCGTCATATAAACCACTGAAACACTTAAAATTGCAAAATATTGGCGGCCACCATTTTAAATATATGACTCACATCATATACTATTCCCCTTTTGTTGCCCAAATTCGTTGAAAACTTGAATCACGAGTCATGGTCTATTTATAAACCATATTTGGTTTCAGATATGCGCATTAAAGGCTAGGCGTTGTCCCAAAGCCCGCTTCTGCTTTAGGACTTTGTTAATGTGAAGCTGCTAGTTTTGTAGAATAAAAACAATGGCTCATCACACGCAACTGTGCATTGTGCTTTTTGGAACATGTCTTTTCTCTATTCTCCTCCTCCTCGAGTGTGTAAGTATCTAATTTAAATGTGAATATTTATACAGAACGTGATTTGTTTTAATCCAAACTGAGACAAACCCGGACAAAATGTAGCCTAGTATCATTATCTGTAATTTCACATCATAGTCATTCTTCATGTTATGTACATGTATAATATTGATAAATAATATTATTTTATTGGAAGTATGTGATTTTGCAAACAAATTCGTTATAATTTTTAACGTTTGAAATCGTTCAATGCATAAAAGAAATGCATAGAAATGAATTTCGTAGTATGGTGTCATTGGTCAGTCAAATAATACTTCGTAATATGCAGAAAGTTCGGAATGATATCTACGTCTTTTTATCAAAAAAGGGTAAAATGCGACAATTAAGATGAGAAAAGAAAGATACGCGTGTGATTGAAAAAACATATCGGCTGTAACTTACTTTTTAAAGAAACTTACAATGACCGGGTTAATTGAGTGAATTTAACATTAATTCCAAAAAAGACTTTATCCCCACATTTTTAATCAATCGTTTCTCAACTGCTCTCAGCCGGGGTACTTGTTTCTTACCGGTCGAGAAAGGTACGGTTGGCCGATTCCAGCTTGATTTATACAGTCTGTTTTGTTGCTTATTAAATATGGATACATTTTGACTGGATGTAGTGTTTTCTTAAAATGTACCATAAACGCGATACTTCAAATGAATCAATGGAAATTAAAAACTTATAATTATGCATGATGGCATCTTCGCTAGCCAAGGGTTTTCGGTCAACTTTGCTCCCCATAAACCCTTGGCGGATTTCATTACGAAAACTCGGCGATGTTGTGGCGCTATCTAGCGAGCAACTTGAGTTGCGCCCCTTGCATATTTACATTTTAATCGAATTAAACAAGTTTACAACGGGTTAATATACACACTACGACATTAATACAACTTGAAAAAATGTTGACTACCGAATATCGGAACATAATTAACGATGCTATTAAATGACAATTAAGTTTTAACCTAGGGAAAGCACGGAATGTATTATTCATTGTGTTTTGTAAGGACCTGTACCGGGAGTGAAAAAGTCGCCGATTTATATGAAAGCTTTCATGCCATAAAATCAGGTATCGTTGTCGTGAATATTGCGGACCAAAGAAATTAAATAAAACAAAGCTCAGTGAACCTTTAAAAGCAATAACCATAAGCAGGAACGTATATTCAAACGAGATATAGGCAACTTCAACTTTCGCCATGTTTACTTCCAATGCTCTCACGCGAGCCTCGACTAGTTTGTAGAACTATGGTCAATCCCAGTAAAATAAATAGGTTTTTAACGCGATCTGGTTAGACCATCGTTGGGGAGGCACTCTACACGAGGACTTGTGTCTCAACTTATTAAAAGCACCGAATGTTTTACCAAAGATCACACATGTGTTTTCTTTTAAAGTTTATATTTACAAGCACTGCGATTGGATCAGCTACTCGCAGCTGCAGCCAATCATTAAAACGAAGCTTGTCACCGAGTTTTCGTAATGAAATCCGCCAAGGGTTTATGGGGAGCAAAGTGGACCGAAAACCCTTGGCTAGCGAAGATGGCATGATGGTAGTTTGAAACAAAAAAGGAAATATGAACATGGGTGTTTATCATAAATCCACTGCCTTGAACAGTGAAGTCGTTTAAATCTGCGTTCTGACAAGACGTGGCTTTGATTCTGCGCATCACAATTAGTGGATGTGCGAATTAGGCGTTCTGGTATGTCCCTGTAATTTGAGAAGCTTGGTGTTTATCCAAACCAAAGGAGTAATAACAATACAAGTCTGCACATAATATCAAACGACCAATACTTTAACATGCTAAAAAATCTTCTCAGAACAACAATCCTACATTGTATGTGATTATTATACGACGATCTTCAGAAAGTGTAGATTCAAAATTGTTGAATCCGAGACCCCCGGATCAATTAGGGATCCCAAGAGGAGTTTCACAGAAATATACAAACATATGTTTTAAAATCTTCTTCACAAAAGCTACATATATGTACAACGTCATTATTATGCACGCATCCTCAGATGGCATTACTAGTTGTTAAAGACATGACCCCGAGGTCAACACAGGATCTCCACAACTCCACAAGGGGTTTAAAATTCAACATGAAAATGATAAAACATCTTAAATTTTAGAATTTGATGCCCAAAACTATTGGCAAGGTGAGGGATGTGGCCCAGGAACCTTTTTTGTTGTTTTTAAGAGATCAAGAATTTCGGTCCCATCACATAGTATTTCATACATTTTGTTATACTCTTATTTTTTTAAAAAATGGAGAATGTCAATATATTACATGTACTACTACACATGAATGACAGTGGTGTATATCTATATTTTATTTGAATTTACAAATGCTTAAGGTTTATTAGTTTAGGGGGTGCTTTTTACCAAATTTTTCATCGCTAATTCATGATATACCAGCTGTTATATCAGAGATTAAGCCTTATTCTATTGGAGAGGGGGGTTGAGAAAACAAAACTTAAGATTGTTACTCTGGTTAAGACTGATTAATTTCTGTATTTTCTCCTATTTAATGAGCACATTATATTATTTTTAATAATGAAGTCAAATTAAGATCAGAAGTAAAATCTTTATAGGCATATAAAGCAATGGACTTAGTCTAGAAATCAATGAAAACTTGAAAATTAATTTAGAATAAATAGGCGAGTATTGCTTCGTAAAGAGGTTGTGCTCTGCTTGTATTCAGCCATAAATAAAACAAGCATTCTGAGAATATTGCACAAGCAATACAAGCCCCCTACCGGTTTGTATTGTTTTATGAAAGCTTAAAAGAATACAACTATTTCAAAACTATTTCATGTATTACTAAACGAGATGTTATACTTTGTAAGAAATAAAAAACAGAGGATATTCAACAATACAGTTGTAATCGTCGAAATAAAAAACAAACTGGGTTATTTAATTGTAGTCAATTATAGAAGATCAGCTAAATGCTCAAAAATACTCAAAAATTAGAATTACAATTATATTATGACTAGAATATTATTTTGGTACTGGCATAAAAATAACATATCACAATTTACATAAATGCTATTATTTACAATAATGCTGTATTATATTATCTCCTGTAATTTCGCTGTTTCATTAAGTATTCGCTTGTAGAAAATTGTGAAAACAATGCACAGTTATGCACAGTATCATTTCGTACCGTCTGCTGTACCACGAGTTAAACAGCCATACCTGATAACAAACCCGAGTGTAATATTACCAAAAAAAAAAGAGGCCAATGGGCCACATCGCTCACCTGAGCAACAATAGGCATGATAAAAGCAGCATAATGGAGTCATAATACAAAATATATGGACAATGTTGTATAATACATGTAGATCCTGTATAAACAAATTTGTTTCCCTCTGAATTTTCTTATATCTAATTTTAAAAGGATGATTTTACAGTCATATCACATTCAACATTGCAGTTCTCAAAAAGACCCTTTACAATTGTTTATACACATAATATAAACCTACATCAAATTCTGAACCCCTTGTGAGGCCCATTAATCGCCCAGGGGCAAATTTAAACAATTGTAAAGAATCAGCAATATATAAAAATGCTTACATACAAGTAAAAGCATATATATATAATAACATTTCAGTTTCTGTGAATAATAAAAATGTTTTCCTTTGTACAACTGGATCCCTAATGTGGCCCCACCATACTCCTAAAGATTGTGATTTGAACGAATTTGAATCTACACTATCTGAAGTTGCTTTCACTAAGGTTACAAATTTTCTAGGCAAATGATTTTTTAGAAAAAGATTTTAAGATATTTCTCTATATATTCCTTTGTAACAATTTGTCTCTCCCCCCCTCTTGTGACCCCATCCTACTCCCCATGAATCATGATTTGAATAAACATTAAATTTTCACTGCCTGGCGATGCTTCCAAACAAGTTTCAGCTTTCCTGCGCAAATGGTTCTTGAGAAGAACATTTTAAAGATTTACTCTAAAAAATTTCTATGTAAAAAGTCGACCCCCCCCCCATCGAGGTCCATCCCTACCCATAAGGGTAATGATTTTCACACCTTTAAATATTCACTACCTGACGATGCTTCCACACACGTTTCAGCTTTCCTGGTGTAATTGTTCTTGAGAGGAAGATTTTTAAAGCAATACTCTATATATTCCTATGTAAAACTTCAACCATCCTTTGTGGCTCCACCATACTCTCGGGAGTTATGATTTTCACAAACGTTAATCTGCACTACCTGAAGATGCTTCCACATAAGTTTTAGCTTTCCTGGGCAAATGGTTCTTGAGAAGAAGGTTTTTAAAGTTTTATTCAATATATTCTTAAGTATTTAAAAAAAAAAACCCACCCCCATTGTGGCTCCACCCTACCCCCAAAGGTAATGATTTTCAAAACTTTGAATATTCACTACATAAAGGAAGGTTCTACAGAAGTTTTTAGCTTTCCTGGCATGATGGTTTCTGAGTAAAAGATTTTTAAAGATTCACTCTATATAATCATATGTAAAAATGCACCCCCCATTATGGCCTTACCCTACCCTGGGTTTAATGATTTTTACAAATTTGAATCTACACTACCTGAGAATGCTTCAACCCACGTTTCAAGTTTTCCTAGCCAAATAATTTCCAAGAAGAAAATTTTAAAGTTTTACTCTTTATGTTCCTATGTAAAAAATTCAACACTCATTGTAGCTTCACTTTACCTTTGGGGGTCATGATTTTCAAAACCTTGAATCTTCACTACCGTAGAAAGCTTCCACACAAGTTTCAGCTTTCCTGTGCAAATGGTTCTTGAGAAGAAGATTTTTAAAGATTAACTTTACATATTCATATGTTAAAATTTCACCCCACTCCCATTGTGGCCCCACCCAACCCCTGAGGGTCATGATTTTCACAACCGTGAATCTACGCTACCTAAGGATGCTTTCACATAAGCTTCAACTTTCCTTGCCAAATGATTCTTGAGAAGATTATTAAAGATTTACTCTACATATTCCTATGTAAAAATTCGACCCCCCCCCCGCCCCAATGCGGCCTCATCATTTCCTCAGGAGTCACGATTTATACAACTTTAAAGCCACACTATACCTGAGGATGCCTCCACACAAATTTCAGCTTTCCTGGCCAAGTGGTTTTTGAGAAGATTTTTGAAAAATTCTCTAAAATTTTCAATAAATCTTAATTATCTGTCTTTGCAAAAGGGCATGGTCCTCAATTTTCACAACTTTGAATCCCCTTAGCCTAAGGATGTTTTGTGCCAAGTTTGTTTGAGTTTGGCCTAGTGGTTCTTGAGAAGATGTTGACAATGTAAAAGTTTACAGACAGACAGACAGACGGACGACAGACAAAATGTGATCAGAATAACACACTTGAGCTTTCACTCAAGTGTAAAAAACTGCCGATTAAATTTAGAACACAATACTTGACACTTTTTGACAGAACTTATTTGTTTGTTAGAAATGATAAAAGCAATGATATAAGTTACTGACCACATACTGACCTCGTTTATTTAATACACACCAAACCCGATAACGAACCAGATCATTAAAAAAATTGGAATGTAAAAAAATAATTTTCTCAAAAATATGTCAACCAGACAATACAAAAGTGTAAGTTTGATCTGTGGTTTTTTTTTTGACATTTTGAAGCTGTTTAGCAAGTTTCATAGTATTCCTCAAAAGCATAACGATAAAAGGGATTGAAAACTGATGTTGGACAAACAGACGGATGCAGAGGCAAGCTAAAGTCCCCTCCGGTGAAAGCGGTAGGGGACTAATAAAACACAGCACTAAAATACCACTCTATGTATAAGACATTAGATACATGTAGGCTGTCCTCGATTACAAGCACTGCCGCAAGTTGTTCAAAGTTATGACAAATGTTACTCATGTAAGCAATGTTGCCCCTGCGCCTTTGAAAAAGCTCTTGTATTAAAATATCATTGCAAAAACATAAAGTCGTAGTAAGAATATAAAAATTACTAACAAAACGATTTAATATTATTCAGAGAAAGCTGAAAGGTTACGAGTTCCCGGTGTATTCAACAAAAAAATGCCCTGGAAATCAAGCAGAGTGGAAAAACAGGTCCTCTGCTATCAACTGCACTGACAAAAATGGATACATGTGTACACCAAACGAAAACTTTACAGACTTGTTAGAATTTTGTTACATATATCCACGAATACTGGTTAAAGAAGGTATGGAAAATTGATATTAACACTCTTGTTAATAAACAAAATGTGCACTTTGCTTGCATTCAACAAGACAATTGATTCATTCTATGATGTTTTATTTCGTTGTAGATCTCTGTTTATACTTGGACAAACGCGTCTCTAGAGTAAACTCATATAACTGCCGCAAATTTACACATGGATGCCCTGAATTGAATTATCTCTCCTCTGAAACTTATGTTCGTAAGTAAACGACCTCATATACTTAATGGTTTAATTTTTCCATTGTAATACCACTCTTATAAAAACTCAGAACAACTACAACTGCTCTAATCGGTATATACACGTTTAACTCTGTTATTTTCTTGATCACTTGAGCTACCCAGGTGAAATTTTGTATTCGTCCATCTTCGTTAACAGCTCTGTCTGAAAGCTAAACGGCCATTTGCTACCATTTTTGGTTTAAAGTACATATATGATATAGGGAACCATAATTATAAATAATAATGTCATAACCTTATTATATCCGGGACCTCATGAGTGGGGCCAACTATGCACAAAGGCCAATTTTTTAAGTCTTCGATGTGAGAAAAAACCTAACTTATTGGTTACGATGTCCATACAGGCCTGGATCAATATGGCCATATAAAAAATTCATTGTTATGATGTACATGAAGCCCTCTACCAAAATGGTGAAATTCATGGCTCCTGGTCAAGGGTTTAGGCTACACGGCGGGGCTAACTGCAATAATGTAGCTCTCCCTCCCTTCGTTTTAATGGCGGGGTAAATAATACAACTAAGGATCTCGGTAATGGTGCAAGTGCGTGAAAAATTGACTCCCGCAAGAGTTTGACTCCAATCGTACATAAATGACAATAACATTTGCATTTCGTACCTGAACTCAACATTGTAAACTAAGAAAATACGTCAGTAACTATTAATTAAATTCACTAAATTGCCCAAAATCCATAATATCATACACGTATCAATTATCTAAAAAATAATCGTCAGGTCAAATAGACCTCCGATGAGGTATTTATAAGCCAAAACTATCATATGAGTTTGTAAAGTTTTTCTTAGTTTGGAATCCTAGGAGCGCTATAAATTGAGCATCTTCTGAAATAAAAAAAACCACCTTATTAAAATCATACAATTTACAGAATTGTAATGATTATATGTGATAAATGAAATTAAAGTTAAGGAAAAAACTAAATAATTGAACAATCTATGTGAAAATAAAAGCTAAGATAACAATTGAAAATATTATAGAATACTTTCAAAAGGTTATGTCGCATTTTGCGTAACTATTATTCAATTTTTTTTTTCGATGAATCCTACAACTAGTATTGAAATCATATGACGCCCAATTTCATTGGTCAACTGCGGCATCAAGTTTATCTCTCGCTAAAAACTGCATATGACGACGACTAACGTTGATATTGTATCGTCGATTTCCGATGTTATATCTGAGGTTAAAAATTTATAGTTTCAACATTGTAAACAAAAGAGACAATTATTATGGTGGCGTTTAGTGTAAGACTATCGGAAACCATGACGCCAAGATATATCCTCTTCTCCTGTATTATGGTACTTGATTATTATACAGTAACCAATTTATATTCCCTGCTGTATATTTATCTACTAGTACATGTACCATGGTGTTTAGTATCAATCATTTGTTTTCGGTCTATGATTGGTTAAAACTTTTCTATTTTTATACAAAGAAATACCATGAAGTTTATTTTAATATTATTCAAAATTTCTACAGATCTGAGTTGTATGGAAATTGAAAATGGGTGTTTCGCTGCTGAACCTAGTTGCAAAAGGTAAGACCGCTTCAGGTTTAATTTGATTTATTTAAAATTTATAATTTTTTTAAATTTTATCTAATTTACTTTTTACCGCCAGAGGACGGTCGGTTAGTTAATTACCCGTATGTTTATGCAAAGTAACGTGTATAATAAATTATTATTGGTCATTCAGACGCTTTGTACATGTACATTAATTTTTTAAAAACGACTCAAAACTTTGCTCAGAGAAAGCGTCTGTTTGAATGCCAAGCTCTACGGGTAAATGTGAAAATATATTCTTTTTTAAAGTAATGATAAAGTAGTGTGTACAGAATATAAGTTGAATTTGCATTGGTGTTTTTTTTTACTAATTCTTAAACACACTGGATGATATCCCCCGCACACGCGGGAATTTACAAGTTACATATTATTATGGTACAATGTTAATATGTTGAACCATATTTTTTGTTCATTGTAGTATATACTGTTTCCGATTTTTTTTAAACTGCTTTCTTAACCTTTTCTTCAATATTAACATAAAACACTAACTGCATGGCTGGGTATTTAGAGGAGCGGACAAGAATGATAAATCTAAGCTAAAATTAATGGTATATACATGTATATGTACATGTACGTGGCCCTAATTCTTTAATTTTCGTTGCAAAGTTGAAAAAAAAACTTCTTTCTTTTTCAATTTACTTCAAACCAGTGAGTAGGGCTTTAGTGCGTAGTCTCTTTTAATTTTGCTCTTTAGGTCAAATTACATTATCATTTTTATCACGGTACAAAAGAAAAAAAAAATCAGATGAAAGATAGTAAAAAAATAGTCACCCCACCCCCTTTATTGAACTTCTCCGTTTTATGCAAAACAAATGTGTTCATTGTTTACAATTAATGTCGAAGGCTTGCTACCAATTTGTTGTGACATAAAGATGTATGAAATAAAAAAGAACTCAAGTGAGGGAATATTTGTTTTCATATTTTAATTTTTTAGATCTATACAATCCACGCGATGGTTAGAGGGGCATGGTCACGATTTTGGTCAAAAATTATTTTTCCGATTTTAATTTTAACCATGCTTCAGTAAGGCATTCTTAATAGGCATTCAAAATTTGAGTGTTATTCGTTGAGTTATAAGCAAATTACACAACTTGAAATATTTAATATGTAAACAAAGTGTTTGTTTACATTTTGAATGTTGAAGTGAAAATTCCAATTCTAGACCTAAAATGAATATGTTAAACGTTAGAAACTGTTTAATTATGCTTAAAATAAATAAAAAGACAGACAAATCAGGTTGTAAAAGATTTTTTAATGGTATATCGAACCAATTTAAACAAAAAAGGACACGAGCTTTGTTTACATGAGAAAGAATTGGATCGGGAGAGGGATCAGGACCCCCCCCCCCCCCCCCCCCCACCTTCCCCTAGATCTGCACATGTCAACATTTTTTCAAATCTTAACTTCTTTGACTACTCTAAAAAGTTACCTAAAATTATATTCGTTCTTTAGGTGTTCATTCAATATAATCTTATTGCAAGTATGTATTTTCATTTTGATGAAAACTACCCCTGACTTGCATCCCCCAAAGCGTGTCCACCACCTTACTCTCATTTTTGCTATTTTGGACTTGTTTATTGAAAATGAAAGTAGGTTTTTGATTAACTTAACAATAATTATTTATCAGTTAAAATTTAAATATAGCTTACGGACATAATCTCAAACGTGTTGAAATACCAAAAGTGTAAGCAGTTACTCTGGTGCAGGCATTTTGTAGTTTATTTGCAAAATTTATTTATTTATAGGCATAAATTTAAAAAATAAGTAGAATCTGTACTTATAAATTCAGACATTTTGCTCTGATGTCCTTTGAAAATTTAAACCTTTACGTTTTCGAATGCAGACTGAAAGGTAAAAAAAAATTCAATAGATTTGGAACATTGTATTACTTAAATAATTCTAATATTTTAATCCAAATTGCAGACAGCCTTTACAGCGCAAAACTTCAATCGACGATACGACACTTGCAATCATTTTGGGAGTATTTATTCCCGCATGCATTCTATGTATTTTGGTATTCTACGTGATCAGAAAAAGTGAGTGTATATTTATATTTATATTTATATTATGATCTCTGTTTTTATCTCACCTGAGCTGAAAGCTCAAGTGAGCTTTTCTGATCACCTTTTGTCCTTCGTCCGTCCGTCCGTCCGTCCGTCCGTCCGTCTCTCTGTCCGTCCGTCCGTCCGTCCGTCTGTAAACTTTTCACATTTTAAACTTCTTCTCTAAAACCACTTCGCCAATTTCAACAAAAGGACTATGTGCGGTATGGTCTAATATCTGCCCCCAATTTTAACCAATTTTTAAATAGTGTCGAATAAAAATCAAATCTTCATAAATCATTGTACAGTAGACGCCTATCACTATAATCTTGATGTTAACCACCATTGCTCATCGGCTATTTATCTATGACGTCAACTTTATGACCTTATTCCCGGAAATTTGCAAACGGATGAAAATATTCTCATTTTTGCTTTATATTTTGCATTCGGAAGTATAGAGCGCAGGTCTGCTCAAGTAAGATTTTAACATATGTTTTTCTTCAGATAATTATACACATTATACTCAAAAATGGTACTTGAGCAAGTCTGCGCTCAATGTTTCCCAGTCGAAAAATTAGCGGAAAACACCCATATTTTGCCTCAAAACATCAATTTATCAAAATTAGGCAATCTTCATGACGTCATTTCTACACTATGACGTCACTGTGGCGATAAACTTTTGCACCCTTATTTTTAATATGATTGTAACTATCTTCACGCTTATTTTTAAAGCGCTTTATAAAACTTTAATTTTGGGGGCAAGGAATGCATAAAACCGCACATAGTCCTTTGGCGCAAAGCATCCCTATTACAAGGTGATTATAAATTGCAGATATGAAAGACCGATCTTTATTTAAAACGGAGAAAACCTCGAAACTGTAGAAAAAGAAGGGTGCATTTTAAAAAATCTTCTTCTCAAGAACTATTTAGTCAAATTCAACGTAATTTTGCAAAAATAATCCTTATGGAAAGGAAAACATAAATTGCAAAACTTATTGGCGATCTATATTTTCAATTTTGAGTAAGTAACGAAAATGAAAATAAAGAGATAATCGCTGTCAGTCAGTTTATAACTTCGGGTTCGGTATTCCATATCGAAAACGAAAGTTCATTGTGTTAGGCAGCCAAGTTTGAATGTTGACGCATGGCAAATGGGTCAAACTGGCAAAGATGTATTTGCTTGGTGTGCAACAGTTTACATGCGAAGGGATACTTGAAACGTGCTAAATATATTTGTGCCAATTTTGTGAAGTCAATTGAGATTCAATCTTTCGATGCGTTGACCTTTTCACTAATGACCGTGGTTTTACGTTGTTTTGAATTTTGTTTATGCTTTTAGTTTGAGAGGAAATATTGCCTGTATTTTGGGATTTTTATGATCGAATCAAATATAGACTTCGGTATATCAGACAGTTAATATTTTACCTGCGCAAAATTAGCATAATGTGATGCACTAACAGCATATCATATTATAGATACTATTATATAATACATTTTATTGGTAATTCGGTACGATCTCTACGTTATGGTTGATTATAATGCAACGTGTTTTGTTAAGATGCTCAGCATTTTTAGTCTATACGGAGATTGTTTTGGCTGCTAGAAATATATAGGTATATGTATTTTATGAACAATAAATTGCGCTCTTTCTTTGTTTTAGTGCATGTTTCTTCTGTTTTAATTGTTTATTTACAATTTTCTCTTTACTAATTATTTTCAGCTGAGTCAAGTTTCGAATTATAAGCAAAATACAGAGCTTTGCTCCCAGAACTCAGGTCATTCTTTTGTTCACTCTGAATAGGAAATACCAATTTTAAAAATCTTAAGTTGAATGTAATTAAATCTTGTGAACAAAAAAAATGACTCAAACCAAGCAAATTTTTGAGTTCTGTATCTTGCTTATAATTCTACGATTGACACTGAAATTTTGATTCATCACTAAAAATGTCTCACTAAACGTTAAATACTTGTACAGAAAAATTAAAAGGACGATATGCTATAACAACTTTTTGGGGCCCCCTTCTTATACGATGAATCTACACCAACTTTGATGGTTTTCCAGACACAATTAGATTAAAACGACCTCTTTAAAACAGTTTAAAACATTACTGTTACAGGGATAAATCTATTATCGCTAATCTTAAGAAAAAATTACAGCGGAAAATCATCTTGATTTGTACCATTTTTTAACGTTGATCTTGAATAAAGATGAAAACAAGTTTTCCTATTAAAGGAATGATCGACAATAATGATATATTGATAGCTAGAAGCAATCAACATGATCAGTTTGATGTAAAATAATTTTAAAAATTACTGTATTTTTACAAAATATAGAATATTTTGAATCTGTACACCATAATTTCATCATTATCAACACGTCAACAAATTTAATTTCGAAATAAATTAGGGGAAATCCGTTCGTAAACTCTTTGTCTAGTTTCATATTTTTAACGTAATTATTAAATGTTAAGGTATCTTCTTCTTTTTCTTCAGAATACTGAGTAGGGCTCTTCAAAGAGCATAAACACGTATACAAAGAAAGAGTTGTATTAAAATAATTTAATGCGACTGAAGAACATTGAATGCCATCATAACTTGCCACTGAGGTCGCATTATAACGTAACATTGTTTATAAATCAAGCCGTCTTCCTAGCTTCTATAGATCGAGGTCAGTTCATGGAGCATCTTCTTATGATTGAGGTCAGTTCATCTAGGTCAACTGCATTACTGAGTGAATCTTTCGATCGAAATTCTGACGCGTGAGACAAAATGTGCATTCTTGAATTAAAAGGTCGAACTGTATTTTATGTATGTTTGCATCTCTTAAGGTAAATGAATTTAAATAAAACTGAGTAAAATGTTATATAACAACTAAACCAAAATTCAAGTTTTTATAAGAACTTCTTATGCAAGCGGAATGTGTGCGCACGTGGAAGCATTTGCCGCATGTCTAATATGGACACAATAGTGATCGGCCGAAGTGTGGGCCTTAGTAAAATAGAGCGATATGTCTGTCAATACATTGCAGTCTAAGGCTCATGAGGGGGGGGGGGGGGGGGGGGGTTAGACCTTATCAGAAATCTTGACAAGCAAAAAAAAAAAAGATTCTGAGTATGGCTATGTCTAACTTTGCAAAAAAAAAAAGTTACCCCTTCACCGAGTTCCGACGCCTATGCATTGATTATACATGTAATAGCTCTTTAACATATTAGATGACAACATTTTTCATTCGAGTGTATTCATCGATCAAGTGAGTAAGTTTATAAAACGTATTCACGCCTAGTAAACAACAATCGTTTATAATGTGGAAGACCAATTAAATATTTGAATGTTTTTAATTTGAGCACCTTGAGGTACAATTTTTCAACGGGTTTTCAACGGGAAAATCCGGTTATTAAAATGGTGAAAATGGCGGGCGGGCGGGCGGCTGCCAAAACGGTACCTTCATTGTACGGATAACTCCTCCTACAGTTTTCAAGATAGGAAGTTGTTCTTTTGCAGTTCAATTGAACATATATCGGAGGTGTGCATATTGCTAGAATTTTGATTTCTGATAATTTATGAAAAACATACCAGCTTTTGAAATTTTTTTTTGAGCTCATTTTTTGGCCAAATATTGCATATAGGGTACTCCATTTCACTGGATACGGGTTGACATGGATTATGGATACAGTTCATTTAAAAGAAAACTCGGTTTGTTGTCACATTGACAGCTTTTCACTTGTCGTCTTTCACATATAGGAATCTTTTTAAATAAAATACAATAACTAGCTAGTACAATGTAGTTGAAGATGAATATGTACCTATGTGCATATTCTCATATATAGTTTGATCGTTTTATAAAGTGAGAGGGCAGAACTAAAATAAAGAGAATTGGAAGTTAAGAGTGTACCCCTACCAAAATTGTGTTTTCTATCTTGCATAGGATCTTATTTTTGGTAAAAATGGTATTTCATAAGGGTATAATGTCATAGATTAAGTGTAGGAAAATAAGTGTAAAATTTGGATACGGATTTATTTTATGGTATTCTTTTTTTTGTTTTTCTACCGAGGGGCCATATGGCACAATATCCTTTGAACACCCATATAAAGCCATTGTTGCTCAGGTGAGCGATGTGGCCCCATGGGCATCTTGTTTGTTGATGTTGTTGTTGTTTTGAAGACGAACATTTTGTGTTTTGTGTAATTCGTAAATCTGTATGCTTAGTTTTTTTTTAACCATGGATGTCCCGTCATGTTGTCCTCTGTGTGTCTAATGGTTAGATTTACAATGTAAATAAGAATGATGCACAATGTCCACAATGTGAACCAATACTAACAAATTGTATTGGATTTCATTTATGGCTTGCACATTCAATTAATGGTAATGATTATTGAATATTCATTTGCATGTAATACACCTACCTTGTGAGTGTGACAATGAATAAAGAATTGACACTTTTGACTGACGATCAATCAACTACAAAATATAAACAATCAAAGTGCAGATGCAGAGGTTTGGTAGCGCTGATTGTCAATGCCGGTTTATAGAAGAATTGTAGCTCTACTGATCTTCGCACTTTGAAATTGGTTTTATTTTTTTTTATCTTGATAATAAAATTTATTATTTTACCTTATTATAATAATTCTACTGATTGGGTCTAGACAATCACGTGACATGCAGGGCAATACAACTTCATAATCCCTGACATCGTAATCGTCAAATATTACGTTAACATTATAATTTCCATTCCATGCATACGAAAAATCTCGAGGATGAGCATACGATGAATCAACTAATCAATTCTAAAAAAAATGTTTTAAATGCCTTTATAATCAGAAAACTATCGAAGAAAGAAATCCTATTCTTTATTGCATGAATTTTCCTGAGGTATGAAGATTTATTTCCCCAGAAAAATTATATATCTTTCGGGCGTCACCCTTGGGAATTGTGATTTATCTAGGGGGAATAAATCTGCCTACCTCCCGAAAGTTCATGCAATAAAGAATAGGATTTCTTGATGCAATTCATTAGTAATTAGCGTAAATAAGAGTCTGAAACACAGTTTCATCGATCCACGAATCAAGTGAAATATTGAAATGTTTGGAATATCCTCTCGAAGTTTTTCATAAACGGTCAGTTTAAAAAAAATGTAAATATTTCTCGACGAGCAAATATTACGATTTATACGTTGATGTTATACAAATACTCCTGAATATAACTAATTTAGAAAATAGAACAAGTGTCAGAGATTAGAATAAATTTTTCTACAATAATTATTGACTAAAGCAAACTGACTAAACATGCAGAGTCATGTTTATAAAGAAAATCAAAACAATATACTAGGATAAATCTGTTGCACTAAAAATAGATTCAACGCATTAATTTAGAACTGATGAAATAATTATAACTCATCGAAAACAAATGGAGATAGTAGAATTTTCCCGTTTTCGTCATTCCTGTCAAGGTAATGGCGGATCATTCGTGACAATATTTCTATACAAGTATTCTTTTTAAAGTAATGATCGGCATGCAATATCTTTGGTCAGAACTGTTTATGTAATACAAAAGCATACTACTTTCAATAAACATGATAAATAAGATACACATGTATACAGCACCGTTTTGTTGATTTGGTATGAATAAAGTTTACTTTAACGTGGCATGGTACATCTGTCGATATTAATGTGGATTAAAATACATTATAGATGAAATACTTTCACCAGTTTATAATTTTTAAATTTTACAATATCTAACCAAAAATAGCTTTTAAAAATATTTTGAAAGGTAAAAATTGTAAAACCTAGAGTGGGATTCGAACTCATGACTTACAGATTCGTAGTAAACCCTCTAACTCACTGCGCTAAGCTGTTAAATGACAATATTGGGAAAGAAAATACTTATATAACTGCACTTAGTGTTATTGTTTATTTCAATAAACAATACGTCACAATATGGAAGTGTCCCATACCACCTTAATTAAGAAAGGCAAATTATACTTCCGATTAATATTTTAACGGATATGTGTAAGATAAAGGTGGTTTGAATCATTATGTATGTAACTGCATACGTGTTTTACTGTCAAGGCCAACAGATAAAAGTTCTAACGTTTTTAGTAATTTACGTGCATTTATGATACTGTCATTGCATAGTTAATAAAAAAGTGCAGGGCGCAATGCGTGCGCATATAGTAAAACTTGCTGGATGCTTTATATGGGCAGAGATACGAAAGCAGAGAAGGATCATTCGAGATTCGAGATTCGAAATACGAGATTCGAAATACGAGATTCGAGATTCGAAATTCGAGATTCAATATCTAAATTAACCAATCAAATCATGGATCTGAAACCTGTATCCTAGCAACATCAAACTGTTCTAAATAAAGATCATTCGTACATGCTCTTTCCTACAAATAAATGTCTTAATAGCTCTTATATAGTGGTTATAAAATGGTTAAATTAACTTTGAAATTAACCCCACACAGTATAAACAATAAAATTAGAAATAACACTGTTGGCTTTGCGAATCTAAGTGGTTTTGTTTGCCCTGTATGTATTTCCCCCCGAACAATTTTAATCCGAAGTGTATTCGCCCCAACTGTGTAAAAATCGGCTCGCGAAGAAAGATCTGTTTACTCTAAATGTTTTAGCTATGAAACGAAACTAAACAAAATAATCGACATGTCAAAATATAGGTTATGATAAAGTTTTAAACCATAGAAGATATAATGATTTACAACCTCAAAGACAAAAATCCAAATAAGAATAGTGTATTGTAGGGTATGGCAATGCCATTGTCGATATGAGAGAGAGAGAGAGAGAAAGAGAGAGAGAGACAGACAGACAGACAGACAGACACAGAGAGAGTTTTGTAGTGTCAAATTCAGTTTGATTTAGAATTTGAAATTGATTTGGTTTGTTACAAGCATATATAGACAATAATTAAGCCTCTAAAACGAGAAAAGAGAGGAGGTAGCTAGGGTAGGGCAGACCAACTACCAAGCTTTAATTTTAACGGTGTAAGCGCACCTGTGATTTACATCGACTCTCTCTCTCTCTCTTTCTCTCTCTCTTTCTCTCTCTCTCTCTCTCTCTCTCTCTCTCTCTCTCTCATCACCTAGCATTTCCTTTTCCGTGAGGGGGCTTGGGGTATTTGTGATGTCTTACATTAGCTAGCGAAAATGAAAAAAAAAACCCATAACGATGCACTGTAGATAAATTATGAGTAGTTTTTCTTTTTTGATAAACAGGTACATATCCGTACTTGATTTTTAATTTGACTCTTATAATCGGATTTAATATTCCACTAATTATAGGGTAGGAAAGAGTAGACGGGACTTTTTTGCGCATATCCTACTGTACCATTCATTCAACACAGGTATTAGCACTCATCGAGTTCGACTTGCTTTACTTTTCTTTCATCCACTGGATTTAAAGCTATTAATTTTTGAAAATATTTTGAATTTATGGCCTGATTATATATAAATTAGAGCTGCGCTGGTGCATATATTTACCCAAATGGACCAAAATATCACCAAATGAATCTAAAAATTTTGACAAAATTAGTTTTAAACGTACGACTCTTTTTTTCAATTCTAATTTCTAATGTCCTTTAGAAAAATCTTGAACCACACACATTTTAGCAAATAAAACTACAATTGTTTCATTTTTTTATGGGGAGGGAGGTGGTGCCGGTAAAGGACATGTATTGCTTGTGGCAGTTGTGCTATACTCTCATTTGTTATAATAGGTAATACTACATATTGATATAAAATGAAAGTTTCCAATGACACTGTACATAGCTTCTATCACGCATTTTGACCCGTGCGATAGTTTAAAACAATTTTCAAAGCATTTAATGTAATTCAACAGATCATTTTTGAAATTTAATTTTCTGGATCCCCGCCTGATACGTCCGCCTTCTTGTATATTAGAATTACATGTACGTTGACCATATATACACATTAACTTAATCGGCTATGATATGGGGCGATAACATTTTTTATCAATGTTTTTGCAGGATATGTAACAAATAACAGCCTATTTGTGGATTTTTGCACTGATTATTTGAGATAATTTGCCGCCATCTTTTATGCATTCCACACACCACTCACAGTTTCTTTATTTGGTGTTCTGTGTGTATGGCGACAAATTGGTAAATTTGCACCACTCACCCCTTGTAGCTTCATCCTGATTACATTTTATCTGGCTAAGTGTAATGTAGTAGTATATTAAATACACACATCTTTGTTTGCAGTGCTTATTTACATCTTTAGAGATTTACTTACAAAAAAAGTAAACATTTGTATGACTTATATGTAATTATTGTCAATTTTGGTGCGGTGGGGGGTAGGAAACTACAGAGAAACTTAACTTGGCTGTGAAACATATGCTTTTATTCTTTCTTGTTGATATATCAATGAATGAATTATAACAAAATATATGTACAACAATTAGTTTTGAAATATTCATGCACAATCAAATAAAGGGTTTTACTGTTCTCTGCACAAGAAATCGGCAATGTGAACAAAATGGCACCCTATCATCCCTACCTTTAATTGTAGAGAGTAGGTATCCTTCTATATTGAAAACAATTTCAAAAGTAAGACTCATAATAAGTTGTTTACTGAGGAAAAGGAAAAAAAATTGTATTTATTAATAGTTCCGTATGATGTGATAATATCTCAATGATTTGTTTATAATCATAGTACTAGTGTATCACTGTATGCATACATAAAAACGATAAGTAATGCTTATATTTATTAGTGAAACAGGACAGATTATTTATATTTAGATTATTTAGATACATGTTCTAATCTTCATGCGGGGATCTAGAAAGGAGGGGGTCAGGGGATCTGGACCCCCTCCTCGGGAAAATTGGAGCTTATTAAATTTACATAGTAAAATTTTTTAAAATTGGCCTAGGACCCCCTACAGAAAAAATTAGCTACGCTTATGAAGTTCTCTACCATAACCGCATTTTTACACAAAAGGGGTGAATAAACCCGGGTTTTAAACTATTACTGGTGGTGAAATACCTTAGGGTTCAAACGCATCAGGTGGAAATGCACCAGGGCAAACAAAATCACTTAGATCCGCGAGGCACACTGCATTATTACTAGTCTATTTAGATATTCTGTGTAAAAGTAAATACAAATAATTATTTAGTTAGGTAGGGAGAAGTGAACATAGCATGTATTTGTATATAAGAGCATGTACGTATGATTTTTATTTAGAACAGTTTGATGTCGCTAGGATACATATTTTCAGATCCTTGATTTGATTGGTTAATTTAGATATTGAATCTCGAATTTCGAATCTCGAATCTCGTATTTCGAATCTCGTATTTCGAATCTCGAATCTCGAATGATCCTTCTCGGCTTTCGTACAGAGACGATATCAGTAGTAAATTGCATGAAGAGTTCAATGGTACGAATTGATTTCACAGAATCTGCGTTTAAACTAAGGCAATCAGTCCATTATTAGTGCAAGTTTTTGTATTGGCAAACAAAGAAATTAGGCGGTTAATATTAAATTCGACAGAAATCAGGATGCACAGGGAGAATGAAAATTAAATCGATTTTTTTGCACAGTTTTCGAATAATAATTGTTATTTGGTTTCTTTTAATGTTAAAAGGGGTAGAAAAATGTTTGAAATACAGAAGATTTTATAATAGTTTGTTTCTGAATATAGCAACACGACGTAATCAATGCAAAATCCTACTTATTTACAACTTTTTAAAATAATTTTGTTGTCTCTGGGTCTTTCCTTCACGAATTTGAAACGCGTAAAAATGATATATTTCAACATAAAATATGCTGCTCTTTCAAAAGAAGAAGGCCCAGAGATGAACAATTAATATGTACTTTTTCAAAATAATTTTCGAAGGAACGTAAACAAAGTCTAGATATATGACAATGCTGTTTTAAATAATACTTTATACCTGATATCATAAAGTCTCGAATTGCTCACCGGTCTCGTCCTGGATTAGAAAATAAAGACATGTAGTGTTTTGGGTTCAAATCCTGCTTGTGTTTTTTTAATTGTTGGAACTATTACATTATGTTGAACTATAGAATTTATATTAGTGTGCTGTTATTGATTTCTGTTAAATGCACACTATTTTATGTTCTTTGAACTAGTACATTATGATTTTAGATATACAATACTAGACTTTGACCAGTGACCTAATGTTTCAAATATACTAGGTGTTGTGTGCACGGGTTGACATTGCATATGATATCTGACATTTACGAAATAGATACATCAACAAACCGTATTCTTGACATTTACATAACCAAGCTTTAAGCCTACAATAATGCTATTAATTTCACTACACTCTGCTTTGGTAGAATAATCTAACTGTGTCTCGGGACATGCCATCGTCACAGTTAAAATGTCTCCCATATACCCGTAATGTAACAAAAAATTGCAAAATGGCTCCCAAACGATTTTGGAGAAAATTAACGAAGCTGCGTTGAAAATAACAGTTAAATTATTCATAACAAACAATGTTGACGCTGTAAATATCTTTAATCTAAAAATTTAATTCATTTTAATGAATTTAATGAATTCAACACTTTTTCACAATAGTGTTTTATTTGCTTCGAATTTACACACCATGTTGACATTCGGGACTCTCGGGATGTTTCATATTAAATGCACTGAGTTAGAGTTAGTTCCCGTATTTCCTTTGATGAGCAGAAAATATGACATATTTTCAATTAAAATGTACATGTATTTGTAATATTGTTTCTGAGATTATCCATGCAAATATGATATTGTGGAAACATAAACTAAAGAGCCTCCCGTTATTTAGCGTGAATGTAATACGCATGTGCAAGATTGTAAAATCCAAAAAGTACAGATGATTTCCATAAAAAATAATTTTCTCGAAAATATGTCAACCAGACGCTATAAAAGTGTAAACTTGATATGTAGGTTGACATTTTGAAGCTGTTCAGCAAATTTCATATTATTCCTCAAACGCATAAAGAAACAAGAGGCCCATGGGGCCACATCGCTCACCTGAGCAACAATGGGCGTTCAAAAGATATTGTGCCATATGGCCCACGGTAGATAAAAAAAAATAAATATTGTAAAGTAATCGAATTTTTCACTTTTTTGGCATACACGTAATCTTTGACATTGTACCTTCATGAAATACTGTTTTTACACAGAATAACAAAATCCTACGCAAGATATTCGTAGGGGTACACTGTTATATAACTTCTAAATCCCTGTATTTTCGTTTTGCCCCCTCTCCCACTTAATAAAGCAATCAAAATATATAAGAGCATATAGGTACATTTTCTTCCTCAACTACTTACTAGTTTTTTTTTTTGTTTTTTTTTAAATATAACAGTTTTTATATTCTATCAAAAAAACCCTACATGTATATATGTGAAGAAGAAAATTGCACCTCAATGCGCTCAATTTCTCAAATTAAAAATATTCAACAATTTAATCTGTCTTCTCCATTATAATTAAATTACTGTTGTTTACCCCGCGTAAACTCGTGACTTTTATAACTTTACTCACACTTGATTGATGAATACACTGGAATGAAAAATGTTGTCACGTGACATGTTAAAGAGCTATAAAAATCAATGTTACCGTATTGACAGGCACATTCCTCTAATTTACTATGGCCCACCCATTATTTTCATTTTTATTAAAAAATAACAAATGGCTACAAACCAGGATTATTCCGCTGTAATATTTTCTTAGGAATAGCGATAGTTCTTTTATCCCCGCAACAGAATTGTGTCAGAACTAGGGAAACTGTTTTAACGATGTCGTTTTTATTTACTCACATTTCACATTATTGATTGTATAAAGAGGGGGCCCCAGAGAGTAGTTATATACAGCATATCATTCTTTAATTTTTTTGTGTACAAGTATTTAACATAGTCTAAGTCATATAGAATTTCTAATGATCAACAAAAATGTCAGCGTCAATCGTAGAATTATAAGCAAGATGAGCTCAAATTTTTGGTAGCTTTGAGTCATATTTTGTTCACATCAGTTTATTACATTCAGCTTAAGATTTTTAACTTGGTATTTCCTATTCGGCATTTAAAATGGAAAAAAATGAATGGCCTCAGATCTGTGTACAAACATAGAATTGTGAGCAAATCTCTGTATCTTGCTTATAATTCGAAGCTTAACACTCAAAATATGATAAGTAAATAGAAATTGTAAACAATTAAACACAAGAAACATTCACTATAACAAATAAAGAACACAATTATTTTTTTCAAAATGAATCATATACATGTATATACCTACATATTTCCGTCAGCGATATTAAACTCTATTTAAACTGAATAAACTCGAGAAAATGCCGAATATCTCAACAAAACATATTGCATTATTCTACCATTACGCAAAAGATGATACCGAATTACCGATAGTCTGAATGAATTGCATTTAAGTTCTTTCTTAATACATCAGATGTTGCTTAATTTGCGCAGGTAAACAGTAAACTGTTTGATTTACCGAAGTCTCTGTTTGATTTGATACGTAAAAATCAGGAAATGCAAGCGACAGTTTCCAGGTCAACGTAAAGCATAAATGAAAACGAAACGAAAATCACAACAAGCTAGCACCACCGTCATATGTGAAAACTGTCAACGCATTGAAATATTTAGCTTCAATTTACTTCAATGTATTTTGCATGTTTCAAAGATTCCCTTCGTACACGAACTGTTGCACAACAAACAAATCCATCATTGTCAGATCGACCCGTTTATCATATACTGTCATGGCGGCTTTAAACAAAAAACCTCGTTTTAGAATTATGGAATACGAGTCTTGGTAAAATGGGAAAGCAAACCCAGGCCGGGGCAAAATAAAAGCCGGGGCAGATCGGCAATCGTCAATTCCAATTACGCATTATTTTGCAGCAATATTTACAGCGAATACAAATATAATACTGGTTCGTAAATATCTTGAAATTTTAATGAGATTGGCAGATTAATAACTGTCAATCTTTTGTTTTGCCCTGGCCCGGTCATGCATGCCTACCCATTTTACCAAGACTCATGGATGCTATAAATTGCTTGAAACACGCCTTTTCTTTCTTATTATTTTCGTAATAACCCAGATTTGAAACAGAATGAGCCCATAATTTTTGCAATTTATATTTTCCTTCCCATAAGGATTATTCATGCTAGATTACGTTGAATTTGCATCAGTAGTTCTTGAGAAGAAGATTTTTTAAAATTGCCCCCCCCCCCTTTTTTTTTTTTTTTTTTTTTTTTACAGTTTTGAGGTTTTCTCCGCTTTCAATGAAAATTTTTCTTTCATTTCTGCAATTTATATTCATCTTTCCATAAGAATGCTTAGAGCCAAATTTGGTTGAATTTGGTTAAGTGGTTTTAGAGAAGAAGTTCAAAATGTGAAAAGTTTACAGACGGAGAGACGGACGGACAGACGGACAGACAGACGGACGACGGACAAAATGTGATCAGAATAGCTCACTTGAGCTTTCAGCTCAGGTGAGCTAAAAAAGTGTTGAAAACTGAAGAGTGATAGACAGACGGACAGACAGACAGAATGACAAACGGACGGACATATGGACTGACGGACGCAGAGGAAAGCTAAAGTCCTCTCTGATGAAACCGTAAGGGGACCAATAATACCTTGCAATATTTGAGTAATCAAGTTTTTGTTCGAGCCTGTAGCATTTTGGGGTTATAGCCATTTAAGTCCCAATTAATTAGTATCGATGATTTCTGCAAACTTACGATCTTCTGCGCCCACTTTCTTTGAACCATTTAAATAAAAATGTAAACAAATGATGTCATTTGCAATTTATTTTTGTTTTCATATACTTTGCTAAAATAATCGTACAAATATTATGTCTTGTTCTTTTACTTCTGGTGGATATTCCAAGGTTTTCAATTTTGCTGTTCTCAGTAAACAAAGCTCACTGTTCTAAACATACAATAAACACGTCATTTTCTAGCATCTGGTCTATCTATGACATTGTTTGGTCAATAGAGGTCTCCCAATTAGTATTTTCAATCTCAGAACATCGACGTCGATGATACATGCACTGTCTATCTTTACATTAGGACTGACAGTGTGCATTTGAGTGGAATAAAAATGTCTAATCAAAATTGCGTCTGCGTGGTTTTTCCTTGGTACCCTATAGAGGTTATCTAAGGACAACCAACAAAACTGTGTATTGTCGCTACTACAAAGTCTGTATAATTATGCACAAAGGTCGACAACCATAGCAATGTAATATTAGAACTTTGCACAAAAACACACACAATTAAGCTTAAGATATTTAACACATGTGCGTGGTAAACACACTTTTATACAGTTACGGTCATTGTGTATAAAAAGTGATTCGAGATGATAACCCCAACCAAAAGTGGTCAAAAATGTGGTAACTGGAACCACATATTATATGTGATGTAAAAAAGTATTAAACGTTGTGTATAGACTGTTATACTTACATACTGATCTTGTTGTCTTTTGGATATTACATGTTGATGTTTCATTTGTGCAAACTTTTGAGAAACATAAATCGCATTGTGACTTAAAATACATGTAACCCCAAATGACTGTGTTGTTTCCAAAGAAAGCTACAATATAAATATTAGCTTCATTTCATGATTACTATCATTTAATAATTTACATTTCCTCAAAACAAAGTGTTTCAGATCCGCTCCTCTAGTAACAACCCATTGACCTAGCAGACAAAACATATGTATGCAGTTTTACAATTGCACCATCTATTGAGAGTATTACGTTATACATTTTTGTTTCTGGTGATTCTGATATTCACGTAGTCCTCTACTAAGTGATGAAATTTATGATCCCTGGGACAGGGGTTCAGGACCGAGGGTGCGGTAAATATAACCGTAAAGTGAAAATATATAAAATCCTCTTCTCTACTCTCATATATTTATCAAAGACCTTATATAATTATATTTTCAACAACACAAGTGTTTATGAACTGATTTATTAAGTTGGCAGGTAATGTCCACAGTGGTCAAAAAATTGTTACAACAATGGGGTAGCCGACAACATGGCATACCCCCTACATCAACATTTTATGCCGTCCCTGCTGGGAAAAGTAGCACGCTGGGTTGACCGCAATCGTGCTACGGACACAATTCAACATAAAATTTGATAATATATTTGTATTACATAATTTAGATTTTCTTTACTCAAATGTCTTATTAGTCCATATAATATATCTATATACATCAACATCAACCACAACAAACTCACTACATACTAAGATCAGTTGGATGGTTAAATTGAAGGTGACAATTACGCCTTCTCGACCACTGTGACGTAGCAGTAACCCAAAGGGAGCTGCCATCCAGGTCACTATCATCGGACCATTTACCCAGCTATCTGCTGAAAAGAGAAAGCAAAAAACCAAACGGCAGCAAACTATTTCATAACCTTAACTGAATAAACTTAAGGTACATGCACTATGTCCTTAAAATTTGTAAAAAACAAAACATACCACAATACATGTAAAACAAGGGTTGGGTTGGGCGGGTATTTAGATATTTTAAAAATATTTTGGGCTCCTAAATTACCAACCTTTCTTTCCGCTGCTGTATGAAAAAGGGGAGATAATCGGGAAATAAAGAGCCTAAATACCAAACCCTATGTGATCGGATAATAAAATCCCGGACACATTATGTAGATATAAAATGAAGATGATTATTGCGGGGGAGAGCTTTGATAACGGCGCATATTACGAGACAAGCTCAAATATGCGCTATTATCAAAGATCTTATATAAGTATATTTTCAACAACACAAGTGTTTATGAACTGATTTATTAAGTTGGCAGGTAATGTCCACAGTGGTCAAAAAATTGTTACAACAATGGGGTAGCCGACAACATGGCATACCCCCTACATCAACATTTTATGCCCTCCCTGCTGGGAAAAGTAGCACGCTGGGTTGACCGCAATCGTGCTACGGACACAATTCAACACAAAATTTGATAATATATTTGTATTACATAATTTAGATTTTCTTTACTCAAATGTCTTATTAGTCCATATGATATATCTATATACATCAACATCAACCACAACAAACTCACTACATGCTAAGATCAGTTGGATGGTTAAATTGAAGGTGACAATTACGCCACATGGGCACCTTTGGGCACCAAAGGTGCCCACCGCCACCTCGTGGGGGTAAGCAACTTCAATTTAACACCACTGTGGACATGTTTGTAAGGACCCTAGAATTTAATTCACTGGGAAAACCACTCCCTCCTTGTTTTTGACAAAATATTCCAATGCCCCCTGTAGGTTATTTAGATAAATGTCGTTCCCTAGACCCGACAGATGTACACCATCCCGGCTGTACAGTTGTTTAGGGTTTCCTAAAAACTGTGTATGCCTAAGAAGCCTCCCCCCACAACCTAGGATTTCTTTGGCTGCTGCCCTGTTGACCCGTTTCGTGACTGCTCCATCGCCCTGACGTTTTTTGAGTAACGCCATGCTACCCTGGGCAGCAAGAACGACCAAACGAGTTTTGTGTTCGGGAAGACAGAAGCAAGTAAACGTAAATCCCACCTTACCCTATCTAACAACTTTTGGGTTTTTACTTGCCCTATGTCATTGGCACCACAATGGATAACTATAAAATTAGGTGGATTCTCAAACTGGGCCAACCATCTGAGCTTGCAGGCAAGATCAACAAATCGCAGCCCCCCATAGCCCTGCCACCAAATGTCGATCCCTTTTGTCTGGAGTCCTAAGCCCTGTCCCCCTGGCCTGCTTAATGCTGCAATTCCTGCATTTCTTACAATGGAGGATCCCACTATCCAGACTGAACATCTTAGCCCTGCAAAATTTATTTGGAACATGTAAGTGGAGACCTGATATAAGTTTGAAATGCACTTGACTTCCATCTCCCTGCAAGCTTTATTTCCTCATCTGATAAACCTTTCTCAGCTGCAGCAGTGGTTGCACCTATCCTAAAGGAATGGGTTGAATATAACTTACTATTATAACCCAACACTGCCAAAGCTTTACCCATTACTGCTGAAAACTGATACCAAGTCATTGGTTTGCCATCAAAATGACAATACAGTGGGCCTGATATTTTTGGACGAATTTGCATGTAATCAATCATACAATGCACTGGACATGTAATGCCTGCATGACTATTTAATACAATTGTTACCCCCTTGTTGAACTGATCAGTCTTGGAATGCCTTAACACTATTTGTAAATTCTTATCTTTAATCTTGACATCTTGAATCCCTAATATAACTTCTGAATTGTTACCTTTTGATAAAGTCAGTTCCCCAACTCTTAGAAATGCAAAAAATGTTAAGGTATAGGCAGACGAAAACAAAATGGCTTCATACTAAAATGGTATATGCTAGTCAGCACCCTAATCAGTTGAGCAAGCATGTGCTCAGTCAAGGGTAATCTACCGTCACCCTATTTCTAATACGCTTAAAACCCTGAAGGAGTTTTGCTACGATAAACCTATTTGTATTATCCATTAAACCTTCAATCTTGCATTTGTACCCAATAGCAGATATGTAAGCTCTTGCTGTTGCATCTGAATAGCCATTTAGGGACAGGTATGCTATAAAATTTAGTAACTGATCAAGAGGAGGGGGCCAGGTAACTGACGACTGGGTTAGAACCCTAAACTTTTCAAATGCAGAAATTCCAGTGATGTATGTAGATGTGGTGTTAACTGCATTTGCTGCATTTAACAATCTAGTGGCCTCACTTCCAAGATCAAACTGTGAAACCTTGCTGGAATTGGATCCGGGTCTTTTCTGGCTACAAGAGCAAGGTTCCGAAAACGCCTCCACTGCTTACGAGAAATTGCATCTGCTATACTGTTATCTAGACCAGCTATATGCTTAGCTTTAAATGTAATATTATATTTCATAACAAATAAAACCAGTTTCCTTAGCAAACACATAATTCTTGGTGACTTTGATGACTGTGAGTTCAGAATTGCAACTAAAGCCATATGATCTGTATGAAATTGCACCTTTTCCCCACTTAATGCCTCCCCCCAAACCATCACTGACAATACTTTAGGCACTAGCTCTAGAAAAGTTATGTCTCTTATAATAGCCTGATTATTCCAACAACAAGGCCATTGATAATAAATCCATCTACCCCCAAAATAAAATCCACATCCCAGTCCTGCTGAGCCAGCACTATCTGTAAACAACTGAAGAACCCTAGAACTAGTCCATTCCCTTTGGGGGAAATAAGCTTTTCCATTAAAATCAACCAAGAAACTTAGCCACATTGTCATATCCTGTTTAACAGCTGAATTGAGTCGAATATAAAAATCTAGATTTGAAATACCTATCATTGCATCATAAAACCTTCTGTTAAAAGCTCGGCCACCTCTGACTGCTTTGCTAAAGAAATTAAGCTTTCCTACCAACGATTCTAATGTACGAACTTTGACCTTTTTTCTAACAATGAAGGCTTCTAATAAACCTCTCAGCTCTAGAATTTTTTCCCTAGGTATCCTAATACACATTTGATCTGTGTCTATCTCTATACCTAAAAAAATTAAACAAGTGACTGGGCCTTGAGTTTTTTCAACTGCCAAAGGAATACCACATTCTGTGCAAATTGACTGAAATGAACTCATCAAATTGTAGCAATTTCCTGAACTTTTACTTCCTGCAAAAATAAAATCGTCTAAATAATGCGACAAAGTATCTAAACCTGAATTTTCAACTGTAGCCCACTCTAAAAATGTTGAAAACTTTTCAAAATGGCACAGGATAATGGACAGCCCATTGGCAAACATTTATCATAGTAATATTTTCCTTGAAATTTAAAACCCAACAGCTCAAAGTCCCCAGGATAAATTGGAAGTAACCTAAAAGCATTTTTAATATCAACTTTGCCCAGTTCTGCACCCTGTCCCAACTCTGCAATCATATCCACAACAGAATCAAAAGATGAATATTTTACTGAACATAATTGAGGATCTATAAATGCATTGATACCAAGAGAAGGAGGGTAAGACAGATGTGTGATCATCCTCCAGCCTCCACTTGATTTTGGTACTAAACCTATTGGGGAAATGTGCATATTTGGTAGTGGTGGATTAGAAAATGGACCCATAACCCGACCTGCATCAACTTCTTTGTTAATCTTTTCTTCTAATTGATCTTTGTGCTCATTTGCTGACACGAGATTTCTAGAAAAACTACCTAACCTTGGCCCCACATAATTTAATTTAAACCCCTTTGATAAACCCTCAAGTAATTCCTTAGCAGCTTTCCTTACTGGATAGTCTTGTAAAATTCTAGAGATTTTATCAACCCTAATTGGTGAATGCCCTAGGTCCCAAATTCCTGTACCCCGAGAATTGCTGAGCTGGTCTGGTGGTGGAGAATGATTGAGGTCCCGGTTGTCTAAACCTTTGAGGAGAGCCATATCCTGATGGGCGAGGCAGGCGTTGGCTGAAATTTGACACATGTATACGTGGATGAGCCGACATTGGACAGTTCAACATAGAATGCTCGTGCCCACATTTTATACACACATGTGAATATGAACATGGATTTCTGATGCAAAACCCTTGAAAATTGAACGCATAGCACTTATTGACACCATAGAACCCTGAAACTGGAGAAGAATTGCTAGGGCCCACCATGTACATAACCCAAAGTTCCGAGTCTACTACTGCCCATGACTTGGATGGGTCCATTGCCATTTTAAGCCTAAATTGCTCGTCGTACTGCTTCCACCCCACTGATCTCCCTGCCCCTACCCTAATGTCATGCATGTATTTCAACAAATCTTGAGTTTTGTCACTGTGCACAGCAGTAAATATACTCACATAAACTAAAAATGCATCGGTCCACTTTTTAATTGTAACAATTTTTATGCTAGACTTTGACCTTGAACAAAGCTGACCATCATTGCCCATGACAAAAACCCTGTTACTTGCACTATCATCAGTGTTAGAATTTTTTAACAATGTAGCCAAATCAATGTATTTGCCCTGAATGATTCTCTGTCTAATTTGTGCGTTAACATTGTGACCCAGCGAAAACTGCACAGAGTTCAATTGGGGCGGAATGCAACCTTCAATACACGCAACTGTTGCGAGTGCATTACCTGGAATGGGTGCAGCATCCAAGCCACCAGGGGCTCCTGGGGCTGCGTTACCATGAAGTGTCACTGGTGCCATCATCTGCGGAACTTCTTTGGAGAGACTCTCTGCCTGTGCGGACGATGTTCCCACGTCGCGGGTTTTTTCAGTTCTCTTCCTCTTATTCTTTGGCCCCTTTGTCCCCTCAGTTTGACCTTTTTTGACCTTTGGCATGTTCGCTCATAAAATATCCCAATTATTTTAATTTAAACTTCAAATTCAATTATTAAAACGATAAACTAATTCTTTTCACAGTAAAAATATAGAATAGGTACACATATCTAGACAAATGTCCTCGTGTTAAAGGGCTGGTCTAATGGCTAGCATCCATACCCATTTAAATCTATTCCAATCAATCTAAAATTATGTCATCGAGCGAAATAAAGTAACCGCTTTAGACTTCGATACTTGTTTGCATTGATGAACTGTTAAAAATATAATAAATGCTCAAAACTATGGGCGCCTGTAAAGTGCGAAACGAAATCGAAACGAAACGAAACGAAACGAAATCAAACGAAACCAAACGAAACGAAACGAAACCAATCGAAACGAAACGAAATCAAACGAAACGAAACCAAAAATCGAAACGAAACGAAACGGAATTTAAACAAAACTAATATCAATTTTGATTAATAAAAGTGAAAATAAATTCAGTGAAATAAATTTTTGAACCATAAAATATAACTACCTGTATGTTTCAGATTGGCGGTGTAAATTTTTAAGCCGATTATCCGAAATTTGCAAAAATTATATAATTATGTAAATAAGTGATGTACATTCCTATACCTTTTAAATAAATGCAACTTGTATTCGTCTTTATTGAAAAGGATATATGGGTTGCGTGATATAATTCACGTTTGTTGTCTGACGTCATAACGTCAGGCATATCTAAGGTTTAAAAGTTGCCTTCACCGAAACAGTGCAGGCAACAGGAGCAAACAATATCAAGATTTAACATAAAAAACATAAACCGATGCAAATTTAATGTGTCAATATTTACATTCATAACTGATGGGAATGTAACATTGGTTATAATGAGTAATATTGAGCAAGATTTTTCAGTAAAATAGAGGTTCGCCATGCACGTGTGTAATCCTGATTTAAAAATAGATTTGGCATAATGTTTGAAGTGTAAAAGGGAGTGTGTGTGTGTGGGGGGGGGGTGTTGGCCATCGCAACAAGTTGTTATATTTTGTTTATTACGGTACCATGTCAGTAATAATTGGTGTTGGATTATCATCATTAAAAACGAATCATCAGTTTCGATTAAAACAAACATATATTCATATAGCTGGAATATTTACAGGAACAAATCGCCAAAGCGGGATGTGACCCGATTTTTGATCAATTGCACGATTTCGTTCATCTTGAAAAGGGTACATTAAACATTTGCTCCAAGTATAATATAAATATAGTTTTTACAAAACAAATGTCAAAAATTTCATTTGACCCCCTCCCAATGGATCTACGCCAATGGATGAGTTCATTCAAACGATCGGCTCGAGATCTCACTCGTTGCGTAAATGGTAAGGCGGGACTTCGCGCTATAATATGTCTCATTCATAGTTTTTACGCGTCGATCAGATGAGTCCAAACTAGGATGTTAATACTCCAGAGCACACCGTGTGTATGTACATCACAAGCACATAGCATTGGGTGAGGGTGGTGTCCCCCCCCCCTTTCGCAGCAGATATTTTTCTAAAGTTTACAAATAAAAACAGAAATGTCATGGATTTGCCCCATCCATTTTTGTTGGAGATGTATAATAAATGAAACTGAAAATAATAAACTCTTATTGAATTGAATTGAACTACCCTCCTCTCCACCAAGTATTAGTATTTTCTGTCCTGATTTTATGAACTCCCCCCTTCCTTTTTTTGAATGCAATGCTTGTCAAGATATTTTAGATGAAGCTGCGGGAGCCCCTCTCCTTCACACACAATTCAAAACGACGCTTAAATATCATTTCCTATTCCTATGGTTGGAAATTTAAAAAAATGTCTTTTATTTTGCATCTTAATATAACAAATACAATTTAAAATTGGACTGTTTTATCTGATCCAATTGCAATTATTTGATATATATGTATACATTCCTAAAATAGTTTGAAATAATGAAATAATTTAATTTTTAGATATATACAACTAGAGTGAAAGAAAAGACTAAATTTTCCGTTTATAGCCTAATTGATACATGCATGCTTCAATTGAATAATTTTGTTTAGTCAGGCAAGCTTTTTGGAAAGCTATCACTTGTAACAGAGATAGAACTAAGAATCTACACGAATAAGAGGAGAATATTGCAACATAGATATAAGCAAACCATAAAGAATAAAAAATAATCAAAGTGAGATCAGATGGGCATGAATATGAAAACAATAAAGTGACATGGAAGTGTATATGTGCTGCAGAATAAAGAAGTGCGCACAATAAGAATAAAAGCAAGCTACATAGACTTTTGGCGGTAATTTCCTTCCATGACTCCTTTGGTTGTATGTTATATCTCACTAGCGTTGGTCAGTTTACAAGAGTATCAACACTGACTGGATCAACAGAATTATTATAATTCAAATCATCGAAAGGAAGTGTTGGGGAATTGTCATTCACATTTATAAATGTCGTTGTAAATCCTATAATAAATTGACGTACTCTTCTGTTACATTAAGTTTACACTTCTTGCATTTAATTTTTTGTGTTGCCATTTTGATCAGGCTATCGGTATTTCAATGACGTTTCCCAGGTTTATGCTGAATTTTCAGCATAAAAGCGTCTAACTGTTGTAACTATCTCACTATCTCTTCATTCGGGTCTCTGAATTTGTGGACCTGCACTAGGAATAGTGATAATGATCCGTTTTAATGCAAATTCAGGGCGAAGTAAGCGATGTTTAAAACGAAGAACAAAAGTGTTAACATTATTTCTTTGCGATCGAGTAACTCCATAATTTCTCTCCGCCCGAACAGCTCTATAAAAAACGCACAAGACTTCCACATGTATTTTCAACTACAATACTTTTGGAGGGCCTGTACCCGATAAAAAAATATTTGTTTAAGAAAACTTTTTGTTAATCAAATGTTGCTATATATATATATATATATATATATATATATATATATATATATATATATATATATATATATATATATATATATATATATATATATATTAAGTTATCCAGGGTATTTGTTCTCTAAATGTAAATTTTATTACCATAAGTTATTTGACTTTCTGATTAGATATAATGGTTTTTTAATTTATAATTTTCTGTTGAAACATACATCTCTTTCAATATTTTTGTATGATGTTGTCTTCGCAAGTAAGACAAAAATATTTCTATTACTTTAGAATTCGGTATCTGCAAAAGAAGAAGCCATACAGTAAGAAATGACGAGGAAACGGAATTACTACTTTGTGGATATGAATCGATGGATAATAATAAAGGTAAACACACATTATTTTAGATTAAGAAGTCAGATGTCTTCGCGAATCCCTTTTCCTTAACTGTACTACGTTAAAGATCTTAGTTTACATGTACAATCTAATATTAATATTTTGAGGAGTATAGTACTTTATAGTCCTTTCGTCTTAGTTACTTTATTTCTAGCAATCACTTTCTTTATTTGAGCGTTATTTTTATTCCTTTTCCATACTAACAGTAAGTAGATTGTCTCTGTTATGTTTCGGCAGTGAGTACAGTTTTGTTAAAATCAATCATGAGAAACTCTGAAAGAGAAAGTGGAGGCAATGGGTCTAAAGAGAAATCAGAAATCAAGCATACCATGTTATGGGGATCTCAGATTGTGTTTTGTGTTAAATCAACATGCAAGCATCGAGGTAGTTGCTCTTACAACACTTTCATAAATACTGAAAACAGTCATGCATTAAAATCAATAATTAATAAGGCTTTACTTCCTGTTCACAAACATGATCTTTCTTAAATCAGTCAGTTGGAAAAAAATTGCATAGTCCATCACCATAAAAGCAATGCAGTTTGTTGATTTGTTTCAATTTTTTTTATATCATAAAGTAATGTTGTCAATAACTAGAAATACTGTAAGCAATCTCACAAATGATTCATTCCCCCGCTAAGAAAATATAATGACCTAGGAACCAATATTTCTTTATTGGAAAGTAATGGATGCACCATTTTCTTATACTGACCTATTGACTTGTGATAATGACCATAGCTCACGATCATAATATGTTTAATGTTTCAAACAATCTTTGTGTTAAATTTAAGTTTAAATCATTTTCCATAACAAGATGTGCCCCCTGGACAGGAATTGTGCATTTGTTTAATAACGACTTTGAACTTGCACAACTGAACCTATATCAAATTCATGACACATCCAAACAAGTTTTGCACTTTTCCTTCCTTCCAATAACCTTGAATTTGCCAAAATGACCTTGGGTCAAATTCAGATGATAAGCAATCTTTGTGTGAAGTAAGAACTTCCGGTGTTCATAAGAAAGATTTAGCCTAAAGACGAATTTTACATGTACATTTTTATTTTCAGAAACTGAACTTGCCCAAATGACCTTGGGTTAATTTTATCATGACACACCGCAATGTCATACCATAGCAACCTAAGGTAGTGTAGATTCAACTCCGTTAAAATTAGAATCTTAAGTAGGGTCGGGCCACATTGGAGATCCAATTTTACAAACGAAAACATTTTAGTTATTAACAAAAGCTGAAATGTTATAATGTATGGTGTATCTTAAATGAACGCATTTTGACATATTGTTGATCTTAAAAATTGTATAGACTTTGGCCCATGGACAACTTTCAGAGTTTGATGTAGGTTTATATCCCATATATAAACAATTTTTTAGAACCCTTTTGAGAACTACAATGCCCAGCATGTGATACGACTTTAAAATCATTCTGTTAGAAAGAAATAAGAATATCCAGAGGGAAAGAGTTGATTTTTATTTATACTACATTGTCCAGATGTTTTGAATAATGAATCCTTTAAACTGATTTTATCATGTCTATTGCTGCTCAGATGAGCGATGTGGTCATTGGGCCTCTTGTTTTAGACGTGACTTGCTGTTGGTGGCAAGTTTAACACTTCCTTCATGTAGGTCTATCATTTGGAGTGGACACATTATTTATTGTTAGATTCTAAACACATTAATATTGTCTTGTGGCTGGAGCGTAGCACTTTGAGACTGAATCAAGTTTGACAGATAATTTTCTAAACTGCGCCGAGGAAGGCTTTTCAAATAAGCTATATCTTCTTTTGCCTTTTTAATTATGCTTGTATGATTTCGGTATATTTTCTCTTTCTTATCTCATTTAATTTTCTGATATTCAAAAGTTGTACTAGTATAAGTACAGTTAAAGACACTTTCAGTTTGTTTTGTTTTTAAAATGTTATTTCTTTTTCAGTTACTAAGTTCGTTTTCCATGCTTCTGAATTTGTTACTCAGTTGTTTTAAAAACAGTACATTTAAAGACACTTTCAGTTTGTTTTGTTTTTAAAATGTAATTTCTTTTTCAGTTACTATGTTTGTTTTCAATGTTTCTGAATTTGTGACTCAGTTGTTTTGAAAACCGGCTTAGCTTTAATGTTAACAGTAATTTCTGATATTCCTGGCACGAAACACAGAGGGAAAAAAAGAGGATTGGGCTGCACCTTTTTTTCTCGCAGCAAACATTATTCTTACATTTACATATAAAATGTTGAATTTGCACGGAGATATCCACCACCACCACTATTTTGAAAGCATGTAAAAATAGATGTGAGAATCAGGAAAATGTTTATGAAATTGAACTTATACGTACATGGTTACGCACAATATACCCCCCCCCCCCAAAAAAAAAATGAAATGAATTATGACGAAACTAAACTGATCTTTATTTTGACAAACCCATGATGCATTTGCTTTGGGTTGTTGTGTTCCCGTGAATGAATTGTTTTCTATTAAAATAAGACATTCCTATCTTTAAATCTAGACCAATTCTGCTGGTCTAAATAGTCAAAATTCTATAACTAGTCTATAATTGATTTTTGTGGAAATTTATTCGATACTAGATACTGTACTGTAACTATATAATAGCAAAAAAATCTAACCAAGCAGCTTTGATAATTTCATCAACGAAAACAAATGTCTCTTTGTTGAATTTCTATATCAAATCATACAAAACAAAAGTGCAAAAAATGTCAGTGTTTAATACTAAATGATAAAATGGTTGAAAATTATATCAATATAAGTAAAAAGGACTATTCTTTAAATTGCATTGTGTTATCATTACGTTCGGGTGTGGTAAAATCTTAAAGAAAGTTCGACGGGCTTTATTGGATTTGTTCGCTGACCCTGATGGTCACCTTATAGTATACCTATCAATAAAGAATTATTCCTTAATAACAAAGTTTTTAGTAATATTTTTTTCAATTTCTGTAGTGAATTGAAATAGTGTGGTTTCAATAACGATTCGTTTCTTTTAAAATAGACTATACAGCTCATTTTCTGCAAATACTATGTAATGACAATTTTTCCCATAACTTCAATGAATTTTCTGCAAAGTTTATCGCATACTTTGTAAAAACCATGCTTTACAACATCTAAAAATTCTAAACGAACCGTGAGCTTATTATTGCTGTAAAAAGATTCAAACATCTAGTGCATTCACAAATTCTTTTATATTATTGAACTGTATTTAAAAAAGTAATTAACCAAGATAAATAAAATTAGCTTTAAGGTAGCTTTAGTTTTACAATCAATTAAAAGTCAATAGTTTACTCTCCACTATTTCTTCAAACTGAAATTTGAAAACAGCATGTTCTGTGGCTAAGATTGAATACGTGTTTTAAGGCATTCTACTTAATCGTGATAAAACTAACCCTTATAATACATAAGCTTTTTTAGGCTTTTGGAAGTTGTATTTATTGGCATCTTAAATGCATTGTCGCTATGAAATCGAAATAAGTAGATATTTTGAAAAAAAATATATCAATTTGTGTAAACCCATGTGATTAACCTTTGCTTTATCAACTAGTGATGTTTATTCAAATACTTCCTCGGTTGCGGTCATATTGTTATGAATTTATACTCGACAGTTTTCGTAATCCGACTGCTTTTAAACTTATAATTATTTGATACTTTGCTGAAATAATTTGAAATAATTAAATAATTGAATTGCAAATAATATTGGTTGGTTTAAACATATTTTACTGTGTATTTAATAAACAAAGTGTTCGAAAACAAGTTCTTGCAACGTACTAGATTCTCACTCTAATATTATAATAAACACTTATATAATAAAAAACTTCTTGAGTCTGCACGTTTCGATTATGAATTCATGAACAGAAACGAAAATTAAAATTCTTGCAAAAATTGATCCATGCATGCTTCCAAAAAAGATAATTTTATTTGAACAAGCTTTTTGGAAAGCTATTATTTGTTACATTTAAAGTACTGGGAAATATCTTATTTCAAAAGGATTTTCAAGTCAGATGCCTGTGCAGGATCAAATCAGTCTTTTTGTGTCGGAGGTATAACCCTATTCTTTTTCCTCGTGATATTTCCTAGTTGCTTGAAAAATGATTTCTGTATTAAGGAGTAATCTCCTAAAAAAAAACTCAGTAATGTAACCAAATATTATTATAATACCCCCCCCCCCCTCCTGGGGGAATTTGGGGGTATATACAATATTGAGATCACCTTGTCCTTCTGTCTCTTCCCCGTATGTCCGTCTGTCTGTGTAATCGTGTACGGTGACACGGTGTCGTATAATTTATAAGGTCCACCCCGTGAAATGTTCTGGGGCGGACCATTAATGTTAACATTTAGGGTCCACCTTTGCTCTAAAAGCCCGTATAAAAAAGGTCCGCTTAACGGGTGCGGGGTATATTTTTTCATTTTTTCAATTTCGAGTATTTTGATACAAAATAAGTGGTAACTTTTTGTTATTCTTTTATAAGTGTTCCTACCCGAAGTGAGTCAGTAAATATCCAGCACACAGTATTAAAGAAAATACATATACATGTAGCTTGGTGAATACAAATAAATCACAATAGTTATAACAGTTGAAAACTGGATTTTTATTTCAACTTCAAATATGCAGGTCGATCTTATATAAACAGGAAATGAAACTGATTGGTGTCATTAATTAAAACAACAATGACTTGAACCAGGTGTTAAATATACACACACCACCCTACAGATGTGAGTGGTTCATACCTGCAGCTAGGTGTGTTTGACTGTTTAAAATAATCAAGTAAACAATAGGCATTTCACACGTCTTCTTTTTGCCCATCTTTCCAATACGATACACGCTTAAAATGTAACCCAATTAAAAATCAAATATTCTAAACAATTAAATTACAACGATACCTGCAAGCGGCATCATTGCTTTTTCTTATTTGCACTAGGTGTATGTTATGTGATTTATTATAAATTGTTCAGTTCTGTGATTCTTCTTTTCTATTTGAAATTATATTTTTGGATCCGACCTTTGCCTTTGTTATAATCAAAGAAGGAAAGTATCCAAAGGAATTAAATTGTTGATAAGAAATTTAACAAAAAATCAAAACATCAATGGGATTTTCATCTAAGAAAGAAAATATGACAGGTGCTTAAAGAGGTTTGTTCCTCTGATTTTTTGTAGCCATTTTGGGTCACCTCTAGTCTGGAAATTTTGTGTCATATATGAACTCTATTGTAAATTATTTTTTTTACAATGCCAAATGAACTATATTGAATCAAATATAGTTAATGAAAAATAACATATTTACGGAGTTTACTAAGGGACTATATTTTGTGGCGGAAGGTTTTTAAGAAGAAAATGATCATTTTCATAACTCAGTTGTTTTAGAGTACCGTAATTTTAGCTTTCTTATTTTCAGTGCAGACCAAATTTCCAGATAGTTTGTGCATTGGGATATCTTCGTGTTGTTTCAAAAACATAGTCTAACAATATATATCAAAATTTCTATCGACAGATATTGGGATATTTAACATGAATTTGTAAGTTTCTTTTGACAAGTCTTTCATAATTTGAGAAAAAGTTTAAGACTTTTAAATAATTTCATTACATGTTGAATTTTTTAATAAATTAAATAGTGTTTTCTTTGCAGTGCAAAAGGGTCAATATATTTATTATGTGAACAAAAATGTATTAGTTCTAAACAATGTAAATTTGTATTTGATGCCATGGTTCATTTAAAAAAAAATAAAGAGAGAAAAGCGATGTATGAGGAATTTGCACTGTCAGTGCAGAAACGCCATTATAAATACACCGTAGCACCGAAAGGAGCATATAGACCCCAAAATTTTGTTTTGAATTTTGGTTTAGCTATGTATGTAAATGTTAAAAAAATACTTTAGAAAAAAACATAAAGACTTTTTATCGCAGGATCCAACGTCCTTAAGGATAGGACCCCTCCCCCATTTAGCCAATTTAGACCCCCGGGGTATTTGACTCTATTTTGTTAGAAATTCCTTTAAAGTCATGTACACAAAATGCTCTATATCAAACATCTGACAATTGATTAAAAATAAACGATTTTTTTAACAACCCCAACCTGCATATTATAGATCCTCTTTTCAAATGCAATGGTGGGGGTACATAAATCGTTTATTTAATGTTAATTTTTAGATAATTAAAACGGAACATGATGTGTATATGACTTCAAATTAATTTCTATTTAAAAAAGTCAACTTTGCCGAAGGTTTAGATCAGAGAGGGGGGAGGCTGGGGGTGGGGATGTGGCCTGTCCTCAAGCACCTGTGGAAAATATTTGTGTGAAAAAGGCAAATGTTCACACCCTGGTAAAATGTTATTATAGATTCCTGCCAGCTAGTCCCATATTTGGCATACATTTTTTTCGCAAATATCGTATAAACATCATGACATGCATTTCGTATTGCCATTAGATAAAACAAATGATACCGTCAGACAGATAGGACAAACCTACCTTAATATTTTAAGATTATTTCAACGAAACGGACAATCGTTTGCGATGGATTCCATGCATTTGTCACATATTTAAAAAGTCGTGATTAAAAAACTCAATTTAAATAATAAACTATATGTTTTACTACTCTTACTTAAAATTAAAGGTCTCGCTCCTTTAATTGAAATATTTTACGATGAAAATCATTTATATGAATATTATTATAGATTATGCTTAACTACTCTAAATACATTTTTAAAATAAAGCATACGCTGATGTCAATTTTATGTCCACTCCAACATTAAAAAGACCAACTGAAAAATATCACAACAAGAATCTATAAAAAACACACTACATCCATGTATGACTAAACAGTTCTTTTTACGAGCCAAACCTTTTCTTGAACTATAATATTGGCTCCTACCTCTGAAATAACATGTTAACGGGTCTAAATATTGTGAATTTTTTGCATACAGCATTTCAAAGGTTCGGACCTTTTCTTCAGGTCCTACCTCTATATTAAAAGACCATCGGGGTCAGGGGTCAAACAAAGCAAGAATCAATATGAATATTAATTTTCTGCATTCGATATATCTTAAGAGGCAGGCCTTTTTATTTTTTCAGCCATAATATCAGGTCCTACCCTTAAATTAAAAGCTCATCCGGATAAATCAAAAAACAGGTTTTGATATGAATATTAATTATCTGTATTCAGTATTTAAACGGGCGGACCTTCTCCTGAACTAAATTATTTGGTCATACCCACTGAAACAAAAGATCATCATTTAAATAAAGTCAGTACAAGTGTCACCTTTATTAAGTATTTTCCTATATAACAATATAACAATGACATCATTGCTGCATTGAGGCTGATCTTATCTTGAGAAATAGGCACTTTTCATACATGAGAGAGAGAGAGAGAGAGAGAGTTATTAATCTATATCAATGCAATACTGCTACTCCTAAATCAGCAAGGATATTGTTTTTAGGCAGTTTACAAATTGCATTATCAAAGATGCCTAAAGCATAAGAGTAATAAAAAAGCAATACAAACATTACCTCGTAATGATTTTATTGGCGATTTAGGCCACGGGTGCTTACAATAAGGGAAACAGTCATCAATTATTGCCTTGTTGGGCATCGCCAAACAATACAAGCAAGAATAGTGAGCCCTGGGAACAGATGCTCACCTGCTTGATCACCTGGTATAGATTAAAATGCAAATACAGTAAAAAACGGCTATAGCGACCACGCTTATAATGAATTGACGCTTACAACGAAGTGAGTTTCATTTCCCGTGACTATATAACATGTTGTAGACCTGACGGATATAACGAATTACGCTTATAACGAAGCAAAATCGCCCGTCCCTGGTGCTTCGTTATAACCGTGTTTTACTGTACAATGTCAAATAGGAAACAGTTGAGCACTACTAGTGAGCAAAATAGACGCCTGGAGAGCTCCCACTCCTGGCTCTTGTTTACAGCCGAGACGATTTGGTTGGTGGAAGATCAGATTGACCAATGAATGTCTCTCTTCAATTGTAAGAAGAAAAACACGAGAGAGCGGAACTGGTTATAGCAAAAGTTTAAACATTTTAATTAAATGGAAAAAATGACGGGTTCGTAAGGGAGGGGTGAATTTTTTCGAGAAGACTGATGAGTTTGCGTATGACGTCACAGATTTGGTTGAGGTTATTAATGTCCGAAAGGCCAAAGAGCCTGTGGACACTTACAATACTAAATTCATTGCAAGGCCCATTTGAATCTTGAAACAAGCGTTTTGGCCATTAAATAAATGGATTTAACCCTGAATACATGTACATGCAGTTATTTTCTTTCTCAACGCAATTTTTGTACGGATGCTGTTGGCTCAGCCTGTAAGTTTTTATAAATGTGCTTATAGTGAAATCCTAACTTGGACATATAAAAAATTTTCAATTTAAAAACTTTATCGAGGGAAACGGATTTACTTGTTAAGTGTTCACTTGTTTCCGAATCCTTGCTTATTTACATGCAGGCATCATTATACATGTACATAAAAAAGTATTGCATAAGATATCGCAGAATGATATCGCATAATGAAAATAGATAAAGGAAGCGAGAACGTTTTTCCAAATTTTTTTTTTTTCATTTAAGTATTTCATCAAATAATGGAGAATTTTTTTTTTGGCATGAGCAGTAAACAAGTTCATAGCAGCATTGGCTGTATTTGTGGAATGCAGGATATATCTTCTTACTGAATAACTAAATATTTTGGAAATCGGTGAAGATTAGCAGATGATTAGAAAAAAAATTAACATACATGTACATACAAAAGAATTCATGTATGTTTTATATTAATCTAATTAAAAAGGTATATTAGGACAGTTAACACCCGAAGGTATATAATTAAATTGTAAACTATATATTGATAGAATGTAAACAATTCAATTTTTTTACTTATCATATATTCAATCATAATAATTCAGTTATAATAATTTCCTGTTTTGATAATTCAGATATTCAATGCCTAATATATGTACATATGTAATCTATTTTTCATCTTTGTTTTCTCGACAGGTCAAATTGTCATAAGATACTATTGTATAATTGTTTGACACTTACACTGTATATGCGCGTTTTACCTGTATCATCTACTATGTTATCATTGATTCCCTACTATTTATCAATTCCAGAACATTTCATTGAAGAAGTCATATTTGACCAATGGAAGCAGGACGACAAAAATTTCATTTCAACAAAGGCGTGCTGGGAAGTAGAAAGAAAGATAAAAAGCAGAAACCTGGTTATTGTGTATGGTCACTCAGGATCCGGAAAGTCAGCCATCATTCAACATATTGCTCTCAAATACAGAGAACAGGGCTGGACCGTAAGACGAGTAAAAGGAGTAGAAGACATCGTGGATATATTTTATTCAGGTCGATTTCAAAAAGATAAAACAATTTGTGTTTTTAATGATCCATTGGGAAAAGAATCTTTCGATGAAATATATAATGATTCATGGCAAAGATATGAGGAAGACTTAAAATTGTTCCTTAAAACAGCAAAAATTATCATGTCATGTAGAAATTATATTATATCTGATTCTAGAGTGGCGAGTTATCTTGTTAATCAGTTAGCTATTGTAGACATCGATAATGAGAAATACAAATTGTCTGTTGATGAAAAACGTCATATTTTAACAAAATATAAATTAAATATGAATTTATCCGACAAAGATTGTAATGAGATTGTCAAAGTAGAAAGGTATTTCCCGTTACTATGTAATTTATGTTCTAGAAAAGAAAAATACATTTCTAACGGGAAACGATTTTTTACTGAACCCGTAACAGTGCTGAAGGAGGAAATAATAGGGTTCAAGGAAAAAGACAAGGGTAAATATTGTGCGTTGGCTCTCCTTGTTCTTTTTAACGATGATCTTTGCGTAAGTGATCTTTTAAAAAATAAAGTCGCAGAAAACAAATTCAAAAACACGTTAAAACTTTGTGGATTACCAGAGAGCACACCGGCTACAGCTATTGGGAACAATCTTGACTCCCTAAGGGACTGTTTTATCAAAATGATTGGCGACAGGTATCATTTTTATCATGATTTGGTGATGGAAGTTACTACTCATGTGTTTGGAACAGATTATCCCACAGAAACAATAAAATACGCTGACATCGGCTTCCTCAGAAAAAAGGTACGATTAGAAGATTGTGAAGAACACACCGACCCGTTCACTATCTATCTAAGTGACAAGTACATTGAAGATCTTGGAGAAAGGCTTTTTACTGAACTGTTTGGAAATCGTTTAATAGATGTTGCTCTCAATCCTTGTTTAAAGAATAAAAAAGTAATTGAAACGTTGAATGGAATCATACAAAAGCATCCAGAAAAACTGCGAATGCTACTAGAAAAGAAAAAAATAAAATATAATAAACCAAATTTTTACACAGCAAAACACTTTCATCTTACGAAAATTGGTTTCATGGGTTTGAAAATTGACCTATCACCCTTATATGTACTGATTGTTTATAGTCATACGGATTTATCACTTAAATGGTTAGATACTCTGACAAGAATGCATATCAATTTTAAAAGCAGTTCCTTGCTTCCTGCAGTGTATTGTAATGGATCAATGCAATTGTTTGATAAATTTCAATGTTTTCATGTAAAAGAATCTCTGAGAAATGCTATGGGGGGATTATCCCCTATTCACATTGTTAGCGCGTTCCATAATTATGAATTACTTGAACAATTAAGTTTTCTCTGTGGTGATGTTAATTCAATTAGTATAGCCTGGGATCATTTTACCCCCTTACTTTTGGCAGCTGGTCACGATACCCAGAAAAACGGATATTATTCCTGTGGAGAAACAGGTGCAGATCGAAGAGATAAAACAGTACAACTTTTACTGAATAAGGGAGCAGACATTAATTTATGCGAAGCGGCCGGAGCCAGTCCTCTTTATATAGCTTGTCAAAACGGACATAATACAACTGTACAACTTTTACTGAGTAGTGAAGCAGATATTAATTTATGTGATGAGGACGGAGCCAGTCCTCTCTATAAAGCTTGTCAAAACGGACATTATAGCACTGTACAACTTTTATCGAGTTATGGAGCAGACATTAATTTATGCAAGAAAAACGGAACCGGTCCTCTCTATATTGCTTGTCAAAAAGAACATGATAGCACTGTACAACTTTTACTGAGCAATGGAGCAGACATTAATTTTTGTGATGAGGTCGGAGCCAGTCCTCTCTATATAGCTTGTCAAAACGGACATGACAGCACTGTACAACTTTTACTGAGTAATGGAGCAGACGTTAATTTATGCAAGAAAAACGGAACCGGTCCTGTCTATATTGCTTGTCAAAACGAACATGATAGCACTGTACAACTTTTACTGAGTAATGGAGCAGACATTAATTTATGTGATGAGGTCGGAGCCAGTCCTCTCTATATAGCTTGTCAAAACGGACGTTATAGCACTGTACAACTTTTATCGAGTTATGGAGCAAACATTAATTTATGTGATGAGGACGGAACCAGTCCTCTCTATAAAGCTTGTCAAAACCGACATGATAGCACTGTACAACTTTTACTGAGTAATGGAGCATTCATTAATTTATGTGATGAGGACGGAGCCAGTCCTCTCTATAAAGCTTGTCAAAACGGACATGATAGCACTGTTCAACTTTTACTGAGTAATGGAGCAGACATTAATTTATACAAGAAAAACGGAACCGGTCCTCTCTATAAAGCTTGTCAAAAAGGACATGATAGCACTGTACAACTTTTACTGAGTAATGGAGCAGACATTAATTTTTGTGATGAGGTCGAAGCCAGTCCTCTCTATATAGCTTGTCAAAACGGACATGACAGCACTGTACAACTTTTACTGAGTAATGGAGCAGACGTTAATTTATGCAAGAAAAACGGAACCGGTCCTGTCTATATTGCTTGTCAAAACAAACATGCTAGCACTGTACAACTTTTACTGAGTAATGGAGCAGACATTAATTTATGTAATGAGGTCGGAGCCAGTCCTCTCTATAAAGCTTGTCAAAACGGACATGACAGCACTGTACAACTTTTACTGAGTAATGGAGCAGACATTAATTTATGTGATGAGGACGGAGCCAGTCCTCTCTATAAAGCTTGTCAAAAGGGACATGACAGCACTGTACAACTTTTACTGAGTAATGGAGCAGACATTAATTTATGCAAGAAAAACGGAACCGGTCCTCTCTATATTGCTTGTCAAAACGGACATTATAGCACAGTACAACTTTTGGAGAGTAATGGAGCAGATATTAATTTATGTGATGAGGACGGAACCAGTCCTCTCTATATAGCTTGTCGAAACAGACATAAGAGTATTGCACAAATTTTGGTGGAAAAAGGGGCAGACATTAATTTATGTGATGAGGACGGAGCCAGTCTTCTCTATAAAGCTTGTCAAAATGGACAAAACGACATTGTACATCTTTTACTGAGTAATGGAGCAAACATTAATTTGTGTGATGAGGACGAAGCCAGTCCTCTCTATATAGCTTGTCAAAAAGGATATTTTTACACTGTAAGACTTTTACTGAAAAAGGGAGCAGACATTAATTTATGTGTAAAGGACAAATCCAGTCCTCTCTATAAATCTTGTCAAAACGGACATGAAAGCACTGTACAACTTTTACTGAGTAATGGAGCAGACATTAATTTATGTGATGAGGACGGAGCCAGTCCTCTCTATAAAGCTTGTCAAAAGGGGCATGATAGCACTGTACAACTTTTACTGAATAAGGGAGCAGACATTAATTTATGCAAGAAAAATGGAACCAGTCCTCTCTATATTGCTTGTCAAAACGGACATAATAGCACTGTACAACTTTTGGAGAGTAATGGAGCAGATATTAATTTATGTGATGAAGACGGAATCAGTCCTCTCTATAGAGCTTGTCGAAACAGACATAAGAGTATTGCACAAATTTTGGTGGAAAAAGGGGCAGACATTAATTTATGTGATGAGGACGGAGCCAGTCTTCTCTATAAAGCTTGTCAAAATGGACAAAACGACATTGTTCAATTTTTACTGAGTAATGGAGCAGACATTAATTTATGTCATGAGGACGGAACCAGTCCTCTCTATAAAGCTTGTCAAAACAAACATGATAGCACTGTACAACTTTTACTGAGTAATGGAGCAGACATTAATTTTTGCAGGAAGAACAGAGCCAGTCTTCTCTATTTAGCTTGTCAAACCGGACATAATAACACTGTACAATTTTTACTAAGTAATGGAGCAGACATTAATTTATGTCATGAGGACGGAGCCAGTCCTCTCTATATAGCTTGTCAAAAAGGATATTTTTACACTGTAAGACTTTTACTTGATAAAGGAGCAGATATTAATTTATGTGCAAAGGACGGAACCAGTCCTCTCGATATAGCTTGTCAAAACGGACATAATAACACTGTAGAACTTTTACTGAGTAATAGAGCAGACATTAATTTATGTGATGAGGTCGAGTTATTGAGCAGTCATTAATTATGCACAGAAGACGGAGTCAGTCCTCTCTATATAGCTTGTCAAAACGGACATGATAGCACTGTACAACTTTTACTGAGTAATAGAGCAGACATTAATTTATGTGATGAGGTCGGAGCCAGTCCTCTCTATAGGGCTTGTCAAAACGGTCATGATAGCGTTGTACAACTTTTACTGAGTAATGGAGCAGACACTAATTTAAGTGATGAGGTCGGAGCCAGTCCTCTCTATATAGCTTGTCAAGATGGTCATGATAGCACTGTACAGCTTTTACTGAGTAATGGAGCAGACATCAATTTGTTTATCAAAGATGGAGTTAGCCCTCTATATCTAGCTTTTAACAGTGGACTGTACAAAATTGTTAATATTTTGCTAAACAACGGTACAGATACTAGCCTAGCTTGTGGATGGAAAGTCAACCCCGACTTGGTCGACTTCTTTGATAAACAAGACAGCACAATTGTTTTTTTTACTACAAAAGAACAACATTTTAAACAACTTGTATGACCCTGATTCGTATTTTTCTCTTTTTGTGTCATGTCAGATAGAAAGAGTGACACGAATGATTTTATGATCAAAATACATTTCTGTTATAACTTAAACTGAAAAGTATGCATAAACAATATGGTACATTAAAGCAGATATACATGTGGCAGAATTTACGTAGAAAACAAACATTAGAACACCCTTTGGTTTGGTCGTTTTAGATTAGACACAACTTATCTTCTTCCAATATTTTACTTTTCTTTTCTACCTACGCAGTGTAAAAAAAAATAGTTTTTTTATATTAAGTTTTCGTTTGATCATACATACATTTAGTTTCAATGAGCATCAAAAACTATGACTTTACCTACTATTTTTTCTATTTATATTGTGTGCTTAGTACTCTCATTTTCTGAAACTTCTGGACGTGGGAATGCATGTACAACTTTTACCTAGATTAAGTTTAGTAAATGTGTCGACAACGTCAAATTAGCTTATGTTACTTCTTGTAAAATAAAGGTCAGTTAAATATTAAACGTTCTACTTCTGTTGTTACAAGAGTATTGATATTTTTTTAGCTGAATTAGAATTATGCATAGTATGTATTTAGTCATTTCTGGACTATCCAGAATGTCAAGATAATTAAAAGACCATTTTCGATAAGGTCTATTACTGTCCCTTTTCTCACATAGTTTAAAAAACATCATTTCATACTGTTATTCTAAAAGCATATAAAACTAAATATGTAGGTAACAGAAATCAAGCATTTTTACAGCATCATTTATTCCACGTGTCTTTATGACAACATGCAATTGGCCGATTCCCGCAATCTCTCAAAAACACGTATAGTAAAAATGAGTTTTTCTTCATATTACAAAGTAAGAAATATAGAGCGTATCGTTGCTTTAAAACCATTTCAACATATATTATTGCGCGTACTATTTTGCATATCATATTAAAATATGGTTTTCGAGTAAGGATGCGCTCCATGTTTCTTGTTTTAAAAACTGATAAAAGATATACCGTAGAATCATTAAATTTCGTGGTGGCTCAATTTTCGTGGAATCCGTGGATGCCTCTCATCCACGAATTAACATTATCCACGAATTATTGAATATGGGTTATAAAGTCATATATCATTTTGTAGGTATACGATAATACACGAAATTACATCCCCACTAACCTGTAAAACTTGAGCAATCCGTACTTTTTGTGAAATTAGATCATCAACAGTATATGATATTTTGATATTTCTATTGTGACATCGATCAGACAATTTATTTTGTAAATATACATGATATACATGATATTTGTTTTATTCTTTCTATAATCAAACTGATAAGAGTGATGTAAATGATATATGTTTTATTCTCTCTATAATCAAGTTTCTAAAGCTATATTCAAAACTTTAAATTTTAAGGCATAGAAATACATTATCACGCACATAGTTCTTTGTTTACTACATGTTTAGTGCAAAATTATATCTAGACTGAAAGGAATATAATTGTATTCATATTTTTTCTGTATGTTCAGGTTCCTAAAATATTTGTAGGAATTAACGGGTGTAACTGTGTATCTATTGTACTTAATTTGTTATTTAAAATTGTTAATCAATTAATCATGATAAATTGTATATAAATTTTAAAAGCTCTATTGACTTGTTGTTTTCTTTCATCATATTTAAACGTATTCGAGTTAAAAATGTGTGCTGGAAAGTCCCCTACTGTTGATGTGTATTTTTTACATATATTGATAGAACAAGTCTATTCAGGGGTTTTCTTTTTTTTGTAAAGATATACTCTCATGAATCGTTATATTATATATATTGTTCCCCTTACCTCAGTTGAGTGCATAATTTGAATTAAATGCCAGTAAACTAGAAATTAAATTCACAAAGAATGCTATTGCATGTTTAATAATTACTTCAATTTTTGTATGATTGATCTGTTCGAATAATCACAAAATGCTGGCACTAATTTTCAAAATTCTATTTTCTCGCTCGATTCTAATCTCGCTAACAGTCATTTCTCATATATTCTGCGTAATTGAGTATGTCGACTCCCAACCTCTGTCTCATATAGTTTGAAAAGTAAATGACCATTTTTGCAGCCTTTTATTTTCTAATATATCAAAGTTTTCCGTCACGCTGTCAGTTTAAAAAAAAATCAATAAAAGAAACAAATTTATGCAATGGTTTAACGTATTATATTCTAGTAACACAGTAGAATCTTTCGTGAGATCTAAATAAAAAAAGAATCATGCAAAAGTGATTAAACATGGCTGCAGGATTTTGAAATTCAAGATCAACATTCTTTCGATGATGCTTCATAACAATAGCTCTGTTGAATATGGTGTACTGGGGCTTTGATTTTGGTAAACAAAAAAAGCACGTTTTTTTCTGTCAATTTCCATGTAAAATGAGGGAAATAAGTAACAAATCTTTTTTTTTCCATTTTTTTTTTTACCTGTGAAATATATCTATAGGTGTTGACACTTATTGTTTTTGTTTTTTATCAAATGATGTACGGGAAAAAAAACGGGGCTGTTGCATCAGAAAGGGTTTTAAAAAAATTCTCTCCGATTTTTACAAAAAAAAAAATCTCTTAAGTTCAAATTTAACACAATTTATTAGAATAGATTCGACACACCCCCTCTCTCCGCCCCGTTTTTTAATTATAAAAAAAACTCTGCATATATATTTGATTTGGGTTAGCATTTAACACAATTCATAATGAAACAAATATTCCTGTTAAAGGAATGATCGGCAATAATGATATATAGATAGCTAGAAGCAATCAACTTCATCAATTTGATGTAAAATAATTTAAAAATACTGTATTTTTACAAAATATGGAATATTTTGAATATGTACACCATAATTTCATCATTATAAACCGTCAACAAATTTAATTTTGAAATAAATTTGGGGAAAGCCGTTCGTAAACTCCTTGTCTAGTTTTATATTTTTAACGTAATTATTAAATGTTAATGTATATTCTTCTTCTTCTTCTTCTTCTTCTTCTTCTTCTTCTTCTTTTTCTTCTTCTTCTTCAGTACACTAGCTAGGGCTCTTCAAAGGGCATTAACACGTATACAAAGAAAGAGTTGTATCAAAATAATTTAATGCGACTGAAAAACATTGAATGCGATCATAACTTGCTATTGAGGTCGCATTATAACGTAACTTTGTTATAAATCAAGCCGCATTCCTAGCTACTATTATGCAACATCAATAGATCGAGGTCAGTTCTTATGATCGAGGTCAGTTCATCGAGGTCAACTGCATTACTGAATGAATCTTTAAATTCTTACGCGTGAGACAAAATGTGCATTCCTGAATTAACAGGTCAAACTGTATTTGGTGTAGGTTTGCATCTCTTAAGGTAAATGAATTGAAATAAAACTGATTAAATTGTTATATAAATACTACACCAAAGCTTCAAGTTTTTATAAGAACTACTTATGCAAGCGGAATGTGCGCGCACGTGGACGCATTTGCCGGATGCCTCATGTGGACACAACAGTGATCAGCCGAAGCCGATCTCAAAAAAGTATTTCGAGTTGCAATAATATATTGCATATTAAACAAGCTGTCAAAAACCGAAAAGTTCATAATATTAGGTCGCTGGCGCGGACTATCATGTCAACAATTATAAGGAATCATTCTTTGAATATTATGAGGTGATTAAATACGGTCAATATGATGAAATTTATTATAAAGCACGATGGGCTTGATCACCCCATCGTATACGTATTTACTAGTACTCAATTCATCATACTCAGAGAATGATTTCTAATTTCTAACCCATATATAAGAAGGTGAGTTTCCTAGACTTTTGAGATTGCACAAACATTTCTTGTATAGGAAGAAGGCATTATCAACGATGGCAGCCATTCTAGGTTCATACTTTACAAGTTTTAATTTGTTATTCACAGCCATACTGCATGTATACTCAATTACTGTAACTTCTGGATTTAAAATGCGTTGTTTGCATCAATGAAAACATTTCGTCCAAGGTTGCTTCGTGCATTGTTTGTCCTGGGCGAGAGAAATAGGGGCAGGAGTTGTGTAGTTGTGAATGCATGATTTGGCTTTTGTATAAAAAATGTTTAATAATTCAGCATATTAGAAATAAAGATCGTCATAAGTCATGAATCTTAACAGTTCGATGAAAAAAAAAATTGAATTTGGTTCAATGATTGTCTTCAAAATGTTAGTTTACGAGATCTCGCAATTATGCTCAAGCATTTGTATCAAAATCAGGGACATCGGGAATAATTCTAGAGAAAAGTAGAAATTTTGAATATTGCTTTTCTATAACTTCATGTACACTGCATTTCAGAAATGTGTTAAGACAACAGGCACTTTGAAGTTCTTTTAACAGTTCAGGTGGCAATATACGTAGACACTTTTCATATTTCTTTGTTAAATTTAATGAGTGTTGACAAAACATTTTAAACTTACAGTTTTTCATCAAAATGAATAGTTACATTTTGTGTGCCATCATTATGGTAATAAAAACAAAAATTGACTGTAACATGCTCCCCTAAAATTTAAGGTAGCTCTATACACCACTTTTTGATGACGCAGTATACAAAAAAGTACTGGCTGGTTTAAACTGGGGAAAATTGTTTGGAAACCGCTCTTTTGAAAAAAAAAGAGGACAGAAATGGTATTATGCAGGGGTGTTAAGTAAGCAGATGAAATCTGAGTTACATGTAATTCTTTGAAACCACAAATCTTACTTGTTATGTACATATTCAAATATTTAAGCAAGAAAACGAAGGCAAATCTATACTACTATATTAAAAAATAGACAGATGTTTGGGGCTTTTATACCGAGAAATCGGAAGAGTATTGTCTTATGTTGTATATATTATACACATCATTGGTACTTGAAGATTACCAATTTGTATTTATTTTTTCTCAAACAAGCTTCGCCAATTAATAACAACGAAAACACCTTTAAAAATCCGGAAATCATCTGGATTTCTTGGATTTTTACAATCTTCCATATGCGCATCACATTCATGCTAAATCACGGAAGCTCTTTAGTTTATGTTTCCACACTATCAAATTTGCACATTTGGATAAACTCAGAAACCACATTACAAGTACGTTCACATTTTCATTGAAAATTTTCTAATATTCTGTTCATCAAAGGAATAACTATAACTCGGTGCATTTAATGTGAAGTAGGGACCTATCCCAAGAGTTCCGAATGTCAACCTGGTGTGTAAATTCTAAGTGAGTAAAAAACGTTGGTGAAAAAGTGTTGAATTCTTCATTAAAATGAATTAAAGTTTTAGATGGAAAGTTGACTGTTATTTTCAATGCAGCCTTATTAATTTTATCTAAAATCAGTTTGGAGCGATTCTGATTTGATTTTTTTTGCTATTTTACGGGTATATGGGAGGTATTTTAACTGTAGTGAAGGCCTGTTCCGATACACAGTTAGATTCTTCAAACTAAGCAGAGTGTATTGAAATTAAAAGCATAATTGTTTTCTTAAAGCTTGGTTATGTAAATGTCAACAATACGGTGTGTCGATGTACCTACTTCGTAAATGTCTGATTTCATATGCAATGTCAACCCGTGCACGCACGGGTCAAAGTCTAGTAACAAATAAAAGATACTGAGGACAATTTTTTTACAAATAAGATTTTATTACATGTCCGTGGATTTTCACATTGATGACGCCATTACTGAAAGTTGAATGTCATGTAAATTAGATCGGAGAGCATTGTAAACAGATTCAAAATATAAGTAATCTAAGGACTCTTATAAAGTATATGGTGTAATTTATTAAGAATTAAACAGAATTGAATCCTGGGAGAGATGTTAGTTTTATCAATCATTCGCTATTTAAAAGCTATGAAAATGTGGTTTTATTTCTCGGCCAGGCTTTCCTCTGTCGTTGTTTACGATATAAACATTCGACTAAAACAACACCACCCCGTATATATTGAACTTCAAATTTTACACTTATCGATAGTTAGAGCATTGCATAAGGTGGAAAAAAGCTACTAGAATCCTAGGTTTTATGTTGTTTGATGCACCATATCGTTTTCTGTGCAAGCTGTATACAATTTGGAAAGGTTTTTTAAGAACCGGATGAATTATTATTTGATTAAGAAGAACATAGGATTCTAACACCGGTTTTGATCAAACTGAGATTTCTGTCTTCAAACTGTATGCTTATAATTATATTTTGGAAACCGCGGGGTAGTGTTGTTCTATCTCATTTTATATTAAGGAATATACTTAAGCTATTTATAGTTGTCAAGAGATATTGCACCAACGTGGAAGTAATTATATTGTGGTTTCCTATTGAAAATTGGAATAAACTGTGGATGTGTAGAGCCACCTTAAAAGTTGTACCGATGCATCGGTAGTTTGAACCCCTTTACCTATATGAAGCAGATATCCGCGGAGCCACTACGTCAAGCATATATGAAGGCAGATTTCTTGTACGAACAAAACTATCCGGATAATGTAGAGTTATAGAACATGGCCCAGGGTCTGAGATCATAAAATGCATTTGCTATCGTGGTAACATGTCGTTAGGATATCGTTGAAACATACATAGTCCAAAACGCAGCACGGCGATCAGGTACTTGTTTTAACGAAGGAATTTAAACAATTTATTGAATCTTTGTCATTAAAAAACGTCTCTTATTTACGGTTCACATGCACAGCAATATGAGTTTTTTCTTATATATCCTTTTCCAGTAAAACACTTGCTTCTAGGCTATGTAAACTTATTTTTATTGTAAATGAATCTGTTGGTTGAAGTGATTACCGAATTTGCAAAATGTCACTTTCCGGCTATCTTTTGAAATCAAAATGTGAATCCCAAAATCAGATTTTGAAGGGGCATGGTCACGATTTTGGTCAATAATTATTTTTCCGATTTTAATACTTACATTGCTTTAGAAAGGCATTTTTAATAAGCAACTGAAATTTGAGTGTCATTTGTTTAGTTATATGCGAGTAACAGAGCTTGAAAGTCTTGGCTATGCAAAGCCCCTTTCACAATTGGCGCGCGATCAAAGGAGACAAAATATTCGTGCGACCGAAAAAATTAGATATGAATCGGAAACTGTTGCCGAAATAATCGCATTTGAAAATGTATTCGTACGAAATTCGCACGATCTAAGCGAGCGTTGTGCGATGTAAACGCAATAAACCTTGCGATACATCTTGCGTCTATATGCGACTGTTGTGCAATGCAAGCGACTGTTGAAAGATAATGCGATAGGATCGCGCGAGAGACCAGGTGATCGGACGATTGAACGTGCGCCAATGCGATTGGACGTGCGATCATGCGTTCCATGGTACGAATGCTCGTGCGAATCAGAGGGGGTATATACCGCCCGTTTCCGATGCTCTTCAGTAAACATAGTTCAAAGCGAGAGATCATGCCGCCCAAGAAGAAACAGAGACGCAGCATCTTTTATTATTATACCTCAAAAAGATTATTCTATTATATCTGATTGGTCTAGAAAGTCACGTGACAGGGCGATTTCATAGGAATGAAACAGCCGACATGAGCATACGATGCAGACAAAAATGATTAAATCAAAAATATTTAGTCATTATGATTCTCTATATATCACAAAACCAACTTAACTATGATTCGAAATTATGAAAGAAAAGTGAGACAGTAACATAGGAAATCAAACAATCACGACGTTATTGCTGTTGAAAAGTCAGACAATTTTTAGACATCAACGTATTTTGTTCCCTAGTAATTATATGTTGTTCGATATAATAAACGTTTATTGCATAAATGTTCATATGGCGAAGCCTTCGGTAAATATGATTTTTCTTGGAAAAATAAATCTTCATATTTCCCCCACCATCATTCAATGAATGTATATTGTCAATTGTGGTCTGAAACAGAGATGCTTATACAGGGTATATACCGTACACACTGTACTAGTGGCATATTGAGGCTGATAAGTCATGCAATGATTGTAAAACGTTGCAAGATCACATAAGACATGTTGAGCAATAGTCTCAAGGTTGTAAAACACACGTATTTACAGCAGCAATTCATCTTACGACCTTTAAAAATCGTGCATCAGTCTTGCGAGTTCACAAAATGCTGTAAAACGTTCGTACTAATGTTTGTGCGTTGCACTGCGATAATTTGGATCGCGTTGGGTCGCGTCTGAATAGTGTCCATGTCCACTATTCAGAGGAGACTTGATGCGACCAGTTAAACGGTTGCAACGAATGCGAGGGCTCGTGCAACGTATGCGAGAGCTCGTGCGACGTATGCGAGAGCTCGTGCGAAGCTCAAAAATTTCGATTGCAAAGTGGTTTAAAGTGGTCGTGCGCCAATTGGGAAAGGGGCTTTAACAAGGCGTTTGTTTACATTTTAAAGGTTAAAGTAAAAATTTCAGTTTTAACCTAAAACGAATGTTTAAAACGTTAGGAAATGTTCATCTATGCTTAGAATAAATAAAAATGTGGACAAAAAAGCTTGAAAAAGATTTTTTACTGATATTTTGAACCTATGTGAACAAAAACAGGGCACGAGCCTTGTTTACGTGACAAATAATTGTGAGGCTTGTATCTTGCTTATTACTCCACAATTGACTCTCTAATTTTATTTGATCATTAGAAAGGCATTTCTAAATAAAAAAAAATGAAAATAAAATTATACCAAAATCGTGACCATGACCCTTTAAACCTTCAGTCTTTTTTATCTGTCACTCGAAGATCGACACGCCGTGACTTCTTCTTTTAATGACAGTAGATACGTACACCATGGCGATTTAATGCACTGTGAAACAGTTTAAATTGCCAAAGTGTGGTGTCTATTTCTGTGGCGGAATGGGTGTAGCTAACTTTAAGACATTTTTTCTTCCATGTTCAATTCAGACACATGCTAGATATCTATATTCGTGAGTAGTTTAGAAGAATGAGCTTTCACACAGAACTTTTCCAAGATGTGTGAAAAACCCTTAATTAATCGTTTGGGTTTTAAAGTGATTTTCATAGTGCAGTCAAAAATCGAATGCATGCTATTATTTAGACAAAATACGATATACTGTGGAATCATAAGATTTCGTGCGCAGTACAGTTAAGGCGGCCAATAAAAATATCGGCAAATTTTTGTGATGAAAACGCATATACTTTAGTTCAACTGGCATGTCCTTTTTAAAACCAATAACAGTCACTCAAATAATATATATTTCTAAAATATATATATATATATATATATATATATATATATATATATATATATATATATATATATATATATATATATATATATATATATATATATATATATATATATATATATATATATATATATATATATATATATAAGTACAATATTTTATGTCCATAGTGGTCACGTGATATGACAGTCGCATGGTACAAGCAGATGTATTTGTAGTTTTGAGGTCATTTAAAAAATTCAATATTGCAAAGGCATAGTCATGTCAAAATTCACAACTGAATTATAAAATAACTTAATGTTATACCGTAGATTTTCAAAAACGCTCCGAACTTTGTGAGATAAGATTATTTGTTATTGTTTTCCCTTGGACTGAAATGTCACATTTTCATTGGTTTAAACATAGCACGTGATTGCCTCATATATCTCTATATTTGTTCTGTGAGAAATAATATTTGGCAATATGGCCGTCATTGGTCGACGCTTAGCTTACTCATTTCGACATTTCATAGTATTTTATACATAAACTGCATGCTGTAAGTTCTTAAAGTATTTGGAGTTGTTGCCCTTTGAAATTCTTTAAAATTAGAGTAGTTGCCCTTAGAATATTGACGTCACATTGTTTTGTCTGGAGCAGAACAAAATGGCAGCGACGAAATTTGCTCAAAGCTCTGCAGAGGAAAGGGAGAAAACATTTGAAATTAAATAGCAACAAAACATTGTAAGTAAACATGGGTAAAGCAAAGATTTTGAAAGAGTATTTGAAAGGTGAGATGGAAATTTTGAAGAGTTTAAATGAGTTAAATTGGACGAGATGTAAGGCATCTTGTACATGGCTTTGCGTAGATCATCGCTATTTGTGAATAAATATGTCGCTTGATAGTCCTCGAGAAAACAAAACACTTATTAGGTTAGTTACTGACTCACTACGGAAATATATTGGGTTGATCAATCTCATAGATGGCGAGGCGAGAGTTACTGACTCACTACGGAAATATATTGGGTTGATCAATCTCAAAGAAGGCTCGGCTTCGCCTCGCCATCTATGAGATTGATCAACCCAATATATTTCCGTAGTGAGTCAGTAACTAACCTAATAAGTAATAGTAGTAACCGTATTTTATAATGGATTTGTTGAATAATGTTGAAGGTCACAAGGTTAATTTCATTAAAAAATAATTAATTTGTAAGATTTTACAAGGATCGTAGAAGTTTTTAAGTTACATAGCATATTTCAAATTCACATGTAAAAGTTTGTCAGGATCAGTTAAGCGTTTGCCCTTGCAATTAAGTGATTTATTTAGGTACTCATCTTTAAGATATACGGTATTTTACACAAAACAGAGGTTGCCTCTTTATACGATGTATACTTATAACAAAATGAAAATATGACTATATAGGTAGCATTCTACTAATAATAATGTTAAACAAAATATTCATTTATAATTTTCCGTTAATCTATGACATTTAATTTTCTTCGCTAAAAACTGCATGATAGCCTTCAATGACTTAACTTAAGGTAGCTCGCGGGTTTACCTGCTTGTGAGAAAACCTACCTTGAAAATTTGTCCACGTGATCCATAGGTTTCAGAGTTTTATTTCGAAAATTTATTTGAGATTCGTCTGCGCGGTAAAAATGTTATCGTGTTTCAAATACAGTGTCATTGATAAAATCAAGCAACGCCATTTCAATGAAATATATAGTAAAATGCACATCTTACTCGACAAACGCATTACAAAACCATACTCCAAACTTTTAAACGATTCAGACGAAATTAATTATACTCAACACAACAACAGAGGAGATAATTTTGAATCGATTCATAAAAAATAATCAGTATGTGTTCTCGGCCAATTTTTTGCAAAACAACTTTAAAGATTTAAAAGATTTCTCAAAACCTTATATTTTCATTACGACGTTAGCCCGACGTCATCATTTCCTTACGTCTGAGAACCCAAATATTGAAATGCATTTATTGACAAAACTAGCTGATTAACACATTTTAGAACTTGTAAATACTAATTAGACATTATTGTGAATGTTATCAAATGCACAAATGCAATTAATGTAAGGCTGTAAAGATACAGAAAATTGCTATTATTTTTATGAAATTCTGAGTCAATCAATGCCAAAACAAAAATGCCAGGCAACTACTGACATAATAAGTTTGTAATCGTATAAGCCTAAAGAATTTTGAAAAAATTGATCGGTAGTTAAAACTACGGAAGTCATAATTGTAAAAAAAAACCACCAAAAACCCCGATTTTAATGCATACGGTTCAATTAATTTACATGTCTATTTTAAAACATGATTTTAAATGGAAGAGTTCCAACGCACACTCTTACTTTATAGAACAAAATGTGAAAAAGTATGTGACATCTTTAAATTTTCAGCACTTGATATTATAAATGTTCGTATAAACAGTAATAAACTGCATTTAAGCTTTTTGAAATATTTCCTTTTAAGCTTCTATATATCTAATTTGTCATTTTAAAAAAAGCATGTATGAGTTTACTATGATGGTCGACTCTTTACGTCGATTCCTATTGTGACGTCAGCAAACCCGCGAGCTACGTTAATGCGTCATTTTGGAGCATATGACGTCATATTTTGTAGTACAGCGAGAACGACATCTCGCTTATATTTCAGTGTGTAGGATATAACGGACCTCAAAAATGTAAGTAATAGCATTTGTTGTTTTCAATTAAAAGGTTAGCATAAATTAATTTTGCTAATAAATTAATGAATAAGTAGTTTTGAGATTTTTAATATACTGTGATGTCATAATGCACATTTCCCGAACTTTTTGTCTGAACGGAATTTATTGACAGCCTTAACTGTGCTGCGTGGTGGCTCAATTTTTGTGGAATTCGTGGGTACCTTTCATCCACGAATTAACATCCTCCACGAATTAATAAATTAGGGTTATAAAGTCATATTTCCTTTGTAAGTTTAAGAGAATACACAAAATTACGTCCCCACAAACCTGAAAATGTTTAGCAATCCACGAAAATTGGCCCCCACGAAAATTAATGATTCCACAGTATATGCGTAATGCATATATTGAAATATCTCTCTCTCTCTCTCTCTCTCTCTCTCTCTCTCTCAAATATAAACTAATATCTTGATATCCTAAAAAACGCTGCAATACAACTGCGTCCCAAAACCAATTTTGTTTTTACGGCCATTGCAATATTATAAACATTTAGCAGACAAAAATGAGATACAAGCCAGTTTCGCATTTAAGATCGAGTTATATGACGTCATCTTTTTACTTCCTCTTCTGATAATTTCGGTCAGTTTCACAGAATGCCAGGTTGTTTTTTTTTAGTTTCTTGGAGCGGAAATACTGTTACAATTAGCTGTCGTTTCTTAGGAAGTGTTTATTTATTTTTTTTATGGATTCTGCCAAACAGTGCCTTTCATTATCGTAGTTATTGAGGGTCACACGTTTGCAAGTTGAAATATCATCAAAGTAAGTTGCTTTTGTTAATATTTAAAGCATTATTCCATTCAATCAAATTCACAATAGATTTAGTAAAGTTAGAAACTTTTAATACAGTGTAAGTGGTTGATTGCCGCCAGATTTAATTCTTTTTTTTCTAATTTAGTATACTTTTTCATCTTATATTCATTTTAAACATGAATAAAAAGTTCCTAACATTTAGCACATTATTTTTAAGGTCTAAATCTGTTTTGAAATGTTACTAAAAAGCTTTGTTTACATAGCAAAGAATTGTAACCAATGTAATTCGCTTTGTAACTCAACGAATGATACTCAAATTTTGGTTTCCTATTTAAAAAGCCTTACCGAAGCAATGTAAACATTGATATCAGAAAAATAATTTTTGTCCAAAACCGTGATCATGCTTCTATAAGTTTTGACTCTCTATTTTCTTAATTTCATAACTTTTAATTCTTTTATTAAACAAATCAAATCATAATGCTATATTTTCCCTATAATGCACAGAAAATGAAATTATCAAATTCTAAGTTTTCAGGTCTTCTCGTTCGTTCCTTTCTGACATGTTAGAAAAGATTTTAGATTGATACAAAAATACGATAGTACATTCCAAATTCTCCAGAACCGTGATGTAAACAATAATTCTTGGGGTATCAATTGCATTAAGGCATTAAATAACATTTTTCTTTTCATTTCTTGGAATGTGTAGAATCTTGAAAAGACTTTTCAATGGGGCAAGGTGAGATGACACTTACAATACATAAATCCTGATGAACATCAGCATCCTACTTGTAAAAAAGGAAATGGATGCAGAAATATGTGTGTCAGTGTGTAAGGTTTTAACTATGTAGTTGTTATAAGCCATTGTTAAATGTAAATTGTGTATGTATATATATATATATATATATATATATATATATATATATATATATATATATATATATATATATATTGTATGATGATACATAATTACACGTAGCATTGTTATTGTTTAAAAATGTCATCTATGTGACACATAATTTATTGTTGCACGTTTATTTGAAACATTTTTAAGTTGATAATTAAATTTACAAATATCTAATTACTTGTGAAATATCACATCAATTATGTTGTTTAAATTCTGATTTGCAGGGTCCATTAAATATTGTAGTTTGCTTACATTTAGATTTTTAAGCGCAGTAGACGCTGTAAAATTCGCCCGCAGGGTAAAAATTAACAGATCTGAAATTGGCGTGAGTTGTACTGTTAAATTCTTCCCATAGTGTAAATCCAGACGAAGCTGTTTATCTTCCTAAAAGACAGATCCGCGACATGCATCAAGCCTAAAAGTGTCAGATCAGCAATTCAACAGACGCTGTTTAATGAATTAAAAACTGCTTAAACAAGGAATCATACAGAACATTTGAATTTTGGTAAATCATTCAAAATGCACAAGTAAATCAATGTATTCATATACTTAAAAAAATAAAATATACAGCTCAAATCGTGTCTTGGTCCCTTTAATGTAATTTGCACATATACTAAAATGACCTAGCTTGCATTAAACCTTCCCATTTGTTGACATCAGGTCACGTCTACACACAACCGCTAACGTATACAATTAATAAGTTATGTAACCAACACTTGCATTAGATTTATCTAAAAAAAAAATTGTACTCGTAGTTTCTTTTTTTCAATAAAATGTCGTTCAGCATAACTTTAATTTGATATAAATTTCAAATAACATTCCATACATGCTTACTTAATTTCAAAACATTATTATCATTTTTTTTTTTTTATTTAGCTTATTTTATGTGTAATCCTTAAAGTTCGTTGAATGCAATGTTCGAAAGTCTTCAACTGTTGAATGTTTTATACATGTATATATATTTACATAATCGTACCATAAAGTATGTTTTGGATTCCCTGGTATGCATTAACTCGCGGGTGAGGGATATGCACAAACTCCACGACAGTTTAGCCCCGTGAAATTAAAAAAAATGTTAGTGCATATTATACATGTATACTGTATTTTCCACACACTTGTATTGTCAATACGGAATTCTATAGAATTTGGTTTCCAGTAACACCTTGGCTTGGGCATTCGCCAGGGTTGGACATGTTGGAATTTAGATATCGAGGATCTTATTGATAAATATCATAAATCTTCATATGACAGAGAATAAAGTCGTTATCATAAATATAATTAACTAGACTTTGACCCGGCGTGCACGAGTTGACATTGTATATGATATCTGACATTTACGAAATAGATACATCGACAAACCGTATTGTTGCCATTTACGTAATAAAGCTTTAAGCCTACAATAATGCTAAACTGTATCTCGGGACAGGCCTATACCACAGTTAACCCATACCTGTAATGTAGCCAAAAATTGCAAAATCGCTCTGAGAAAATTAATGAAGCTGCATTGAAAATAACCGTCAAATTATTCATAATAAACCTTTTGAGGCTGTAAATACCTTTCATCAAAACATTTCATTCATACATGCATTATTGAAAAATTCAACACTTTCTCCAGCAACGTTTTTTACTCCCTTCAAGTTGATATTCGGAACTATCGGGATTTTTCATATTAAACGCACTGAGTAAGCGATATCTCCTGTATTTTCTTTGATGAACAGAAAATATATTAGAGACATTCAAATTATCAATGAAAATGTACATATGTTTGTAATATCGTTTCCGAGTTTATCCATGCAAATTTGATAATACGGAAACAAAAACTGAAGAGCCTTCCGTGATTTAGCGTGAATGTAATGCGCATGCGCAAGATTGTAAAATCGGAAATATCCATATTATTTCCGGATTTTTTAAAGGAATTTTCGTTGATTATCAATTAGCGAAGCTTGAGTAAGAAAAAATAAAAACAAATTGGTAAACTTCAAGAGTCAATAATGTTTAAAATATATAAAACAAATGACAGTACTCTTTCCATTTCTCGGTATTGACGCCCAAAAATTCGAGTCTATTCTTTTGATATAGGAGAATAGATTGAGAGATGAAACCTTTCGATGAAGTTAATATCTTTAAAACTTCGATCGAGTAATGCAGAACTTTATCATGCTAAGTCCTACTGTATCAGGCGCCTTGGTTTGGCTGATTGATTTAAACCTTCGACGCGAGGGTCAAACTTTGTTCCAGGGGCGCTAATTGCGAACATAATTTCATAAAAATATTACAAAAACAATGTGAATGTGCAATTCACAAGACCTTTACTGTTAATTTAGCCAATCTACTCTAAAGCATTACTATTAGGTCTGGCAGGTCATTACATTCATAGCAATTGCAAAAAATAAGGTAATTTGATCTTTCACGGAGGCCATATTAAACTTATAAAAGGGTATATTTACATTATCCACTGTCTTTGCCTGTGGTAACACTGTGTATCGATTTTTATATAACTCATTATACAAACGACGCCAAATCGAGGCGCCAGCGGGGTTTGTTTATTTATATCTAAATATTTAATCGTACGATGGCCTAAGATTATATAAATATAAGGAATAAGAAATCATTCTTTGAATATTATAAGGTGATAATTTCGGTCGGGGCGTGATCAAATCTATCATAAAACCCTTTGGGCTTTATTGGATTTGATCACGCCCCGACCAAAATTATCACCTCATAATACTCAAAGAATGATTCCTTATTCCTTATATAGAACTTTAGCTTGATCGGAGTTAAAAGTTATTTGTTCGTTTGATAATTAATTAATATATTTAGCAAGTATTAACTTAACAAACTACTTAAGCTTTCTTATAAAAATTAAAATTAAGATTGTCGAATCGATATCAAAACGACCAATATTACATAATGTAGTAGCTGCCAAGAATGCACCGGTTATACATGTGTATTCTAGACGAGCATCGTTATATACATTTTACTTTTTCAAAGCATGAAAACAAATGAATGCGTATACATGATACTAATTAGAACACATCAAATATTTAGCAACATTAAATGATAATTTGAAAGAAGTCAATTACATACATTTAGAACATTCACATCCAACTATGCAATAATTTGATCAGTTAGTTTATCTCATATATAAAGTAAACTAATAAACCAAAGAATTCCCCAATTGAGGTTTACGATATAAAGACAAATGTCCGATTTGTGGTATGGAATTAGGTAGTATTATTAGCCTGTGCATTAAGTTTATTTGTCAGCTAAGTTTATTTGCATTCTTAATTGCATTTTCCTTGGTCTGTTTTTTCCCTTGCTATGAGATAATCTGGATGTTCTAGTTGAATTTATGTAAAATAATTTTTGCACGTGTTAAACAATGTGGACAATATTAATGTGGACAGGATAATTAAAGTTAGTTATAAGAAAACATATATATTACTTTATTCGTTCGTTGCTAGTCAACGATTTCTTGAATCACGTATGTGTATACTAAAAATATATGTACAACACTATTGACCACAAAAGGTCGTTTATTTCTCAAATGATTTTAATCAAACTTACTTTGATATATTGCTGTTTTAGAATTTATAGAATTTTTTTTCCCCTTGTAATCAACTGAAATTTTAAAGGATACTTGCTAAAAAGGTATGCATTTGTTCTTAAAGAATTCCCACTGATAAAAACTGAAAAAGTTGCATACATTTTCTTAAATTATGATAAAGAATAACTAAAAAACCCATCTACTTAAGAAGATAGAATTACATTTAATTTAAATTAATTGGTTAAGGAGGTCAACAAACTAATATTCAGATCTACTTTGCATTTTCAGAAATGATGTTATAAGCCATAGACTTTTATTGTGTAAGAAAAAGAAATTATATGTATTCACTTTAAAGGGGCATGGTCATGATTTTGGTCAAAAATTATTTTTCCGATTTTAATATTTACAATGCTTCAAAAAGATATTTTTAATAAGAAACCAAAACTTTAGTTATATTTGATGAGTAATAAGCGAGTTACAGAGCTTGAAATTCTTCGCTATGTAAACAAAGCGTTTGTTTACATTGTGAACGTTGATTGTCGTTGGAGTAAAAATTTCGAATGTGTTAAACGTAAGGAATTGTAGATCTATGCTTAAAATAAATAAAAAGATAGACAAATGAGCTGAAAACAGATTTTTTACTGGTATATGAAACCTATGTCATAAACAAAAACAGGACACAAGCCTTGTTTACATGACAAAGAATTGTGAGCCCTGTATCTTGCTTATAACTCTACGAAATTTATCAAATTTAATTTGATCATTAGAAATGCATTTCGAAAGCATTGTAAATAATAAAAATATAAAATTACATTTGACCAAAATCGTGACCATGCCCCTTTAAAGTTTGAGTATTTTCTTATATCTTTATCTAGAGCTCTTCCTCTTATGAAGATAAACAAAGTCTAAAAATGGTCAAGACCATCTAGACAACTTAAGTTTATGTATTGTCGATTATTTGTTCATGTGACCGAGTTTGTGGTATGCATGTTATGTTAAAATAACTAAGTTAGATGTAGTAAAAGTTAGATGGTACATGTACCTGATCCTACCTCTATCCTTTTAGAGGTCCGTGTTGCTCTGCTTTGAATTTGTTTTTCGTTTTGAGATGATTGACAGTTTGTTATTGTCATTTTTTTCATGTATACTTATGACATTTGATATTTGCTATAGATAAATACCATCGAATACCTCCATCATAATTATAGTTTTGTTGTATCATCGTACTTTTAAGTTCATCCATTTTCACCAAACTATTAAACTTTTTTCACATTAACTGCAGAACTACTCTTTTGTAAGAAAAATATTTATATGTAAAAAGTTTGATGAGATATGACGTCAATTTCTTACTCTATGTCATTAAATTATCAATCAAACCTTGTCAAAATGTATACGCTGTAAGAGAGCAGTTTTTTTATTATCGTAAAAGGGTCTACAGTATTAGTTCCCTCTTCATATGTCAAAAAATTGTAAATCAAAAGATAACTCTTTATATACCACATATGTCCAGGATTAATGTTTTGCAATGTTGACTCATGTACATGTAACGCCTACCTCATCTACTTTTTTCAATGATTCTATTATGCTAATTCTTTGTTAGAAGGATTAGGGGTATGCATGCTTTAAATTTGCAATGAAAAGAACGTCGTACAAATTCAGATGAACATTATGAATGCAATCAATAATAACAGTAGTTTATTATTTAAGGCCGTGCGCCATGTTTATTAAAGTCTGATCAGGTTGCAGTTTCCAAACGTTTTTGTTGTGTGTGTTTTTTTTAATGAATACACACACCTATAAGTGAAAATTGAATATTAAATATTAAGAAAATATTGAAATTAATACATTGCAAAAATTCTCAAGATTCTCAAGATTTCTTCTTTTTTAAATTATTTTGGTTGTGTATTGAAACCTGAAATGTTAGAGAGGGCGTTTTCAAAAACAAAAAAACTGTAATTTTTCATTCTAGTGGATGAATTTAGCTTGGGATCAAAGTATTTATGATTGTCAAAATAATATGGAAAAAGTTGTGGAAGCAAAAACCTGGGACAGAGTATAGTCAAAAGACTTCCGTTTTTTTTTACAGCCAATCAAGACAATCCTTTGAAATCCATTAGATTTTATGCAATCGTTCTAAAACGCTTATAACTTTGAGCTGTTCCTATCTAATCAATTACGACTCGCAAATGAAAGGAAACCACTCCCGGCGTAAGGAACAGTTTTACTTCCGATTAATTTTGTTCCCATCACGTAAGAATCATAAACTGTTTCCGAGTCAGTTGGAAATACCACATACAGTGGCCAATCAAACGGGGAAAAATTAATGTCCTTTGCAATCAAATCATTATTTTTAAAGAAAAATGAGGACCACTGGTCTGGTAGGAATTTTATTATATATTACCTACTGTATTACATGTAACTGGTCATGAGAACGATAACAAGTGTATTGTCCACCGAGACAGCAACTATTTTCTGAGGCTTCGCCTCGAAAAAGACATGGGGACAATAAACTTGCTATCGTATTCAGAGCCAACAAGTAGTATTTTGTTACATCGAACAAAGCATAGAAAATATTCACAGACTGAGTTATGCTTTATAAAAAATAGAGTTTTTTTCTTTAACTTTTTAGTTCTTAGATGCGTGCACTGTATTGTAAAATGTTTTTACATAGAAGTATTTTTGAAAAAAATAAACATGATCATTTTCTCTCGGTTTTCCTTTTACGTTCAAGAAGGTCTAAGACATTTCTTGATCCGTCGTTGATGTTTCTGTCAAAGTGTTTCCCCTGTGGTCTTCCTTGATGCACAAGGTGCATTCACAGACACAACAAGGAAAGTCGCCCGGAACTGCACATAAGGCATTTTGATTTCTTATGGCCTTTCGACATTTCTGTGCACTTATACTTTTATTTTCGCCTTCCTGTAGCTTTTTCATTACTTGTATGACTAATAAAAGAATTTGAAGATTTTTTAATGTTTATTTTTCACAAATATATTATTCTTGTCAAATTAATATTCTTAAACGAATCTTAAAGCTTTTAGGTGCAATAGCTATACATTCTTGTGTAAACACGCCGACAAAATTCGTACAACTTTTCTTCCAAGTGGAAAAAAACCAAAATCTGTTGGTCAGATCAACATATATAACCTACAGTCCTACGCCTATACTTTTATTTGCGCCTTCCTGTAGACGTGGCTATTTTTATTACATGCATGACCCTTAAAAGAATTTGAAAATGCTTACATTGTATTCATGGAATATTAATTTTTACGAATATGTTATTTTTGGTCAGATATCTTCATAATACCCCATTTCTTTCAAATTCTAAGGTTGAAGGCTGCTCTGTTTGGCCAGGGCAGCATATACAACGTGCACATTGTAGACAAACTTGACCTATATGTTATCTTAATCTAATCTGTTTTTCTTTGATTTTCCAGCTACTACCCCCTAAAATATATAATGGAATGGCAGATGATTTTTTTTAAAATTAGGAATGAGAATGTTTTATCATGCCTGTGTTCGTTTGGCCTAAACTGTATTTTGGCTAATCATCTTCGACATGTATCATACCGTTCTGTTACTTCCTTAATACATTTTACATATAATTAATATACTATGTGTCGCCATATTATTGATCGAAGATCGATTCCAATCAACCACGCACACAAATATATAAATATATTGAAAATCTAATAAGATAGCTTGCGGCAGCTGACACACTAATTGTGAAAGCATTAAACAAACGTTAATTTCATTTATGTGCATTTTCATGATAAAATGATTTTCGATAAAACAAATAAGGCCATGTTGACGCATGCACATATCGCGGCCAGCTGTTTCCTCAGTTCTTTGTCGCCCACCTTATCATCTTTTTCCTGACACACCTGTTGTATCTACTATAAAGTATTTTTCACCAAGATCTTTTCAAAAACAGTGTTCCACCTGAACTTTCATCGGGGTGTGTGTATGGGTGAGAGAAAACACCGGGGTAGTAGTAATTGTTTAGGAAAAATAAAATGTTCAAAAACGAATCTCAGTATACTAATAGATGCTTGGCGACGCATTTGAATGTGAAGGTACTCAGCTTTATAAACAGTTACTGTAAAAACAAAAGATTTTTAAATTACATAGTATGGCTGCATCAAAATGGTTTATTAATCAATAGGGCATCTTAGTTTAAAGCAAAATCGACTCTTAAAAACTTTATACATATAATCCCAAAATAAACGAATACGCGTTTTGTGCACTGGATACATCCAGTATCTGTGCTTTTAAATGCATGAATACATACAGTATTTGCATTATTGATTTATCGATTCTGATATACAACACACTAAAACGATTAAATAGTCTTACCGTCTCTTCATGTAATGTAAATTGATTTCAACAAATTCTTGGTTGATTTTATTAATATTCACCATTTCAATCAGAAATAGTTTTTTATTTCATTTAATAATAGAATTTAGCAGCATAGTTTGACAACATCAAAGCATCTGTCCCCAGGAACCGTACGCGTTGTACAAATCATGACTCCTTGTTTACAACGAGGAAGTAAGCCCGAGATGAAAGCACCTGCTTCTTTCTACATGCATAATTATAATTAAATAAAAATCTTTAGAGATCATTGATTTAAAGAAAGAGAATATTAACCTATAAAGTTTGACTTTGAATTTATTTGACCACAAGTGACATCCTTCATTATAACATCATAGTAAAAACAAAATTAATGAACAATGACATTATATGAATGAAACAAAAGCTGAAGATGGATAACACATCTATCAACAGATGAACAACAGACAGGGAATAAATACATAATTGAGCATGCAGTGGTTTAATTGAATAATAGATCAAAAGCCGACCTAAGCCAACGCAATAAACATCAAACACGTGTAGAGCATGTCATACAATCATGCCCTAATGACCTGAATAGGTAAGTAATTAAGGAGGCTTAGTGTTGTAGCTACATGGATTTTAAAGTATATACCTACCTCAAATATGGAGGAAATTTCTACAATATGCGGTGTGAAAATATACGTTTATCAACAATTTGCGAATTTTTATAAAGTATATTTTCATTTTCAAACTTCGAGGTACATTTCACAGTATGTGGCGTGAAAATCATAAAATCATAATTAAAAAAATTATAGAATTAAGTCATTTTAAAGTATATACCTCCATATTTCAAACACATAGAAATGTCCACTGTGTGGTGCGAAAATATAGCAAGCATTTAAGAAATTAAAAGATAAACATAATGGATTGCAGACTTTTTTCCTGTGAATATTATTATGCCAATTGTGTTAGAAAAGGAAATTTACTAAGTTTGAAGATATTTGCATACACGAGTACTAGACCAGCATCCCCCTTAACAACCTGAGACAGTAGTAGTGTTATATCACAGACAATTAATATGCAGATGCAAACCACATACTGGCCATAGATGACCAAGGATATACAGAACACATATTGTGTTATATAGGTACAATCGAACCAATGCAGAAAAAAGACAGAGAGAAACAGCTATGGCTTTGTACAATGTATATACAGGGGAACAGGTTGCAAATATAGACAGACATTGAAGTTTTTTAATTTGATTCCAATTTATCATGATTATGATATACAACTATAGTATAAAATTGATCTAAGAAACGATATTGTTTGGTTATTTGAAATAAACACTATATAAATGTAAACACGTGTATGTAGAAAACAATGAGTATATTGGAATAATGAGTAAAGTAAAGGGAGTTCAAAATGATATTTTAAGTTCCATTTTTGAAAGTAAAAATCTATGCAATAAAAACGGGCATGCAAAAAACATAATTCTATGAAAAAATATAATAATGAGTGACTAAAAATCCTATGAAAATAAACTGACATCTATATAAGCATACTAGACTTTATACATATGAGTAAATAAATTGCAAATATTTCGACCATTCGATTCTGAAAAATATGTTCAATAAAAATAGTATTAGCTATAGTAAATTTACTACAGCATAAGGTTACATTTCATGATTACTACTTCTATAAATCTACGGTGTAGCTTGGTTCCATCGAACATATTTAGGAACAACATCTCTTTGGTAATATTGTAATCAGTACGGCACTACCAGTCAATTCAGAATTAACAATTTGACAATCTACTACCATACAAGGTAAACGCCTTGTATAGATATAAAGCACAATCTCATCAATAATCTTAATTATCATAAAGAGCTCTTCGTCAAAGGATGAAGATACAAGACAACCATGAACAATGCTTCCTTTTGCAAGATTACTTCCTAGATTACACCTACAGGTAATTGGCGGCAAATTTTCAGATACCGAGGATCAAAATGCTGGAAACGCACACCAATGTATCAGAATCCGCCCAATTACGTATTACATTGAAGCTCTCGTATTGGTTTGTCAGTGATCCCTTTCCTCTGGTGGACGGTAGGGTACCCCCCAGATGTCTGAAAACCGATTCTTCTGTGGGGGTGGGTAGGGGGGTTCCCTCAAAGACTTTCTCGTTTCCCTGAAAAAGTGAAAAGTGCAAAACATCAACAAAGTCCAGTGCAAATGAGTAGTCAATAAGATTGAAAATGAGAGTTTTTGGGAATTCCCCTCCTAAATTAGCACCTTGCAAAACAAACCTATAAAAGAAACCTAAGAAATCATGGTGAAGTAGATTTTATGCGCCAATAGCAATATTTCATATTTGGTTTGCAGTAACTGGGAATGGTTAAACAAAAGAAAAACGCAATTTCCTCAGCAAACGTTCTCATCAGTTTCAATAATTATTGAGTATAGCAGGATTCTGGTGTCTTGTGTCTGTAATTTTGGAGAAAAATATTGGACAGTTCTACTGAAATCACCTAGCTTATTCGGAAGAGAAAAATCCGTTTCAATTTTTCATTACACTATTGTTTGAGTCGAGAAGGAAAAATGACACGTCTTTAAAAGATCTATTCAAAACGACTTCTAAAAAGAACGTGGGATAATATTGATTAGTTGTAGTTCGTTTGACATACACTTGTACGGAGGTTTCAGCAGTATTCTGGTCAAGGTTTCAAAATTTCTTATAGTTTTTGAATTTAGCACGCACATGCCGCTACAAATAAAATCAATGACCTTAGCTCATGGTCAAGTGTTATCCAAAAGACTGTCCTCCTTATCCCCAAGCCCGCGAATTTCCCCATTTGAAGATTTATGTCGCAAATCAAGTAGTGGACAAAGTGCCTAAAAAGGGGAAACTTTTATTGACATTGCGTCATGAGCATAAAAGATCTCGGATTCACCTTCAGTATTTAAAGAATGAATTCCTTAGCTTCCCGTAATCTTATTCAATCGTGATCCAAGAATTCTTGCAACCTGTTAGTGCATAACTGAAAGATGACCTTCACCTTATAACCGTAGCTCAGTGTGTGGTATTGCATGAGAATCGTGTGATGCTGAGCAATAATTTTATATAGCTGCAGCTTAGTACAGCGATATGGTGTACAGAGAGGGGAAGTCAATTGCCAAAGTGCGTCAAACGCCGATTTCAACGCGCAGCATCTCCGCGGGAAAAGGATTGAGTATTGGCACGTGACCATTGCAGCCTTGTAATTGACACAGCTTGTCGGACACTTAAAGACGTTTAAAATACTAAAAAAACTGTCTAGGTTTCCCCTTTAAATGATAATATATATTGGTAAGATTGGAAGAAGTTTTCTGAACGTTTTTTGTATGCAGGGGTTGTCGATATGTAGAGACATTGCAAATAATTGCAATCAATATATGTGTAAGAGTAGAATTGCTTGAATGGATTCCAATACTTGTTAATTGTCAATGATCTTATCGAGCAAAGCTAATCTTATTGAAACGTCTGCACTTTTAAGAGTTCCCTACGTTTTCACTGCAATAGTACAGCAGGTATGAGCCCCTTGAACAGAGGGTGTATAAGTGTACGCTTCGCTTCATTTTCACAGATCTAATATAAATGTATATTCCCGGTGAACTCCAAACATCTCACCTTGAACTTCTGTGATAGAATGACAACCGTTGATTAGAAATCAATTAACCTGTCTCACCTCGTCATAAAGTAAGTCCTAGCTGTCTGATGTTTCTGTGGGTCTGGTGTTTCCGCGATAAATAATGACGCCGTCAACCAATGCAAGTGAATATTGAAGGTAGAAAAGACAGAAAAATTGCAGAGAGAGAGAGAGAGAGAGAGAGAGAGAGAATATCTCGCACAAAAATATATAGTTGCAGTTTATCAAGATGCAAAATATACACACAGTTAATTATAGCTAAATTGTTTTAAACATAGTTAAAATACACGTACTATATATGGTTGTCTTTAAAGCTGCAAAGCGAATTGCGAATTTATGTTAAGATAGTACCCTTCATTTGCATAATCTGGTATTCATGTAAAGAATCCCAGTTTTGACTTTTAACTCATAATGCATTTTCTAATGAACACTTCCCTTATCTTACTTTAGAATACATTGATCTAATATTACATTTTTAAAGAGAACCAACAGATTCTAAAGCTCTAAATTGCAAATAATAAACAATTTATGCTATCTTATCCACTTAATTGAATGGCGCAAGTATGTGGTGCTACGTCTCAAGGCCCCAGCCATTTACGCGTCTAAATACGCAATTGCTACGCTTATTTTAATAAAATAAGAAAAATATTAAAAGCTTACAATTAAACACAACAGCATGCGCCATATTGGTAAATGAGAAATCAGTTCTTATTCTTAGAAATTCAATTATTAAAAAGAAAAAGCAAACTACGTGCGATGCATAGTGTAATTGGCAATACTAGTTTAATCTTCCTTGGATCTGCAGCATACCAACTAGATTTGTTAATGCCTCTAAAATCCATAACTTGATAAATCTTAGAGAAAAAAATGAATTGGTCTAGAATATACGTGCTCTTGTACAGGCTGAACCTGTCTGTTTTCTAGGGGGTTGTACTTGGTGTTCACACCTCCCTGACAGGTAGAGCTTTCAATTGCACACTTTTTGTCAACGATACCTCTACCTATAGGTCGTTTAATGTCTCTACTTACGACCATCAAATCTATCAGAGAATATTCTTCTCATTTATGGTGTAATGTTATGAACTGCTTCTTTGTATCGCAACAGCCAATTCGTTTCCGTTCCTTTTATTTATTAAAATGTAGGAACAGATTGAGTACAATAAAAAGTAAAATTACGAAACTTACTATGATGTACACGTATAAATCTGACAGAAAAATTAGCCATGATAATAATGATGCCTGACCTGATGATATTTTATATAATAAACAAACAATGTACGAAAGTATTAGCGTAGAAAATTTAGACTTGACCGATGTTCCATACCCTTTTTGTTTACAGATCGAAACTTGTGACAAAAATACACTATGGGGGAAACGCAAAAAGTTGTTACTGTGTATAACAACAATGCAAATGGTAATAACCGTGATTATTTTCTGATACATCTATAATTATTCAATAAACAGTATAAACTTCACTAAGCCGTAGTCTACGGTTCTTACAATGTCGTGCATAGGTATGGCGGCCTTGCATCACATTACGAAAATATTATGTCCTGACGAAATTGGAAAAATGAAAAAAAAAAACCCAAAAAAAAACCTGTTCTGATAAATTTGGAAATCATAAAATCAATTCTATATATGGAATTATCATTTTGCCTTTTTTTTTTTTTAAATATTCATTTGTGTTGACAACTTGATATCTTTCAGTAGGCATTTACGGGATTATTTTGTAGAAGTGTAAAAAGACAGTCCTAATTACACACCTGCAAACAACTTACATTATACACTTGAAAACAAACATTGTAATTGCAATTTCCAAAGAATCTTCTAATATAAGTAAAACAATAAATAGTTAAGGTGCATCACACTGCACTCGGTTTGATTACGTATAATCTGTATGCAATTATGTGCTCCGTACAAATGATTTTTGAAAGTGGTCGTTTTTCACGAACAAAAATACGCTTCATGTAGATATTGCCAATCAGTTTGTTGCAAATAAAAGTCGTTATATGCACTTAGTTTTTGGAAAAAAGGTATTAAGATCAACAATGATCGTCTGCGATTACTGCTGGAAAGGTTTTTGTCGTTACAAGGTCATCTGCATTTTGTGCAACCTCAGTTTCTGATCACCCCGGTATTTAGTGATCCAGATATTACACCAACGCGCGCGCCTACTCGTCAAATGGCACTACAATGATATCAATTATGCAACGCTGCCAAAAAGAAAATAAATATTACTGATATTCATAATTTCTTAAATTTTCTCTGTTTCTGTGGCTTTATTTTTTAAAGATCAAAAAATATTAAAGGAATGATTTTGTAAAACAACTGGGGTTTAAGTTGTACGTTAATATGTTCTTGAACTAGGTGCCAAAGCAATCACACAGAAAGTGTGCAATGCATTATATTTAGGTTAGATTATCCTTATTTCATTTTCATCTTTGCACAACAACTAAAGAAGAGGGAAGTTTAAAATATTCATTAATGATTTCAATTAAGACAATTCCTATAACCCCCCTTCCCCCATTGATTTGGCCACGGGGGGTGGGGCAACGCGAACCAGGAAGATAATGACTAATATTTCCACACAGAAAAATCGACATGCATGTGTATTTAACAGATCAGATAATTCATGAGGGTAGACGGACATCTCGGCCCAAAAACATCTCGGCCAAGGGCGTTTGACACCTCGGCCAAGACGGGTCGGCCCAAATTCATTGACACGTCGGCCCATGTAAAAGACACCTCAGCCCAATGAAACTTTCGGTTCTACTTAAAATAAATATTAAAAAGATAGGGGCAGATAATAACTTTATCTATTCATTGATATCTTCTTTATATCTCTTTTTTGAAGATAATGACCAACGACATGAATTATTGAATTGGTGCTAAATGTGATAAAATTGTCAGATGATATTCTGCATCAAAATGTTTGTACAAGACGCGCACATGATCATTATATTTAAAATAAGTATGATCATATTTACTTAATCAACACTGAATGATAAGTATATTGTTATTACACAACATTTATGAATGAAGTTCATTTAAAGTCTAAAAAAAATATTTTTTTATGTGGAAGGTTAGATAGAAACAAACCTAAATCAACTTTTAGTGAAAAAGTCATGTCTATTTGTTTTTAATTTACATCAATATGTACAATAAGCGCGCATAAATTCGGACATCTGGTCACACTTACATACATGTATGACTAAACCTCTCAATCAAACTATGTGTATTTGTTTCATTAGATGGTCACGCGTCTCATTTTTTCTGTCAACAGCCAATATAAATTTAATGACTTTAAGGTTGTCAAAATCTTATTACTTAACTTTTTTCACTACAATAAAAATAGAATATGTGAATTTTGTAGATCGGAAATTTCAGGAATTGATGACACACTTGAAATATGTATTAGTGTTTAATCTAGGAGTTAAAGATTGCAATATTTAGATATTTTCATTAATTTATCAAATCTACAAAGGTTGACCAGAAAGTGGACACAATTAAAATATTTTGCGTAATAATGAAATGAAATGTCATGATGTGTTGTTTTTCTCACGATTTTGTAAATCTGATATGGGGTGGTAATCATTGTAAGGATATATTTCGACTTCGGTGATCTTCATTGTCATCCGTGACACGCGTTTGCGACTCCAAAGGAGAGTGCTGCATCCTCTTGTTTTGTTTAACTGGTTTAACTTGTTTAATGGTCTCATTTTTTTTATTAATTCAATTTCTTTTACAAGTATTTGATATGTAATATTTTGATGAAATATAAATGTTAAAGAAATAAAAACATTAAAATCAAATATCTTTGTTTTAATTTTGCTTGAACCAAGATGTCTTTTACGTGAGCCAAGGTGTCTTAAATTTTGGGCCGACCCGTCTGAGGCACAACGCAAGACTTTTCAATCAAATTTCCAGGGAGGTACATTGTAAACCCTAGACACTCGTTAAATTTTCCCCATTAAACTAGTTTCTAAGCTTTGTGTTTAATATCGCTTCCTTTGATGGATACTTTCACAGTCAAAAATCGGGTATTGTATTTAAACTAGAAACTTGAAATGCATCAAACTCGTTTTCAAAATATCCATTAATAATTAGAGGCACTGTGAACAAGCTCACAAAGTATACCCCCACAAAAGTACAGTACCGATCAAACCCAACCTAACACCAGAGTAAACCCAAACTAAACCCCGGGTTTACTTGGGGTTTACTCTGGGTTTACTTTTTGAAAATTTGGGTCCACTCGGTGTTTACTTTAGGTTTACTCGGGGTTTACTCTGGGTATTTTAAAATTGCTTTTGAGGTCAACTGTATTCACTGAAGTGTGAAGCAGACTAGTATTTTAATTTTACTATCCTACTGCCTGTAATTCCTACCCCTTGTATATACTGAATACACAGTTAGAGTTTGCTTTCAGGGCGCAGCACAGTTAAGGCGGCCAATAAAAATATCGGCAAATTTTTGTGATGAAAACGCATATACTTTAGTTCAACTGGCATGTCCTTTTTAAAACCAATAACAGTCACTCAAATAATATATATTTCTAAAATATATATATAAAAGTACAATATTTTATGTTCATAGTGGTCACGTGATATGACAGTCGCATGGTACAAGCAGATGTATTTGTAGTTTTGGGGTCATTTAAAAAATTCAATATTGCAAGGGCATAGTCATGTCAAAATTCACAACTGAATTATAGAATAACTTAATGTTATACCGTAGATTTTGAAAAACGCTGCGAACTTCGTGAGATAAGATTATTTGTTAGTAGTAACCGTAATTTATAATGCATTTGTTGAATAATTTTGAAGGTCACAAGGTTAAAATCATTAAAAAATAATTAATTTGTAAGATTTTACTAGGATCGTAGAAGTTTTTAAGTTACATAGCATATTTCAAATTCACATGTAAAAGTTTGTCAGGATCAGTTAAGCGTATGCCCTTGCAATTAAGTGATTTATTTAGGTACTCAGCTTTAAGATATACGGTATTTTACACAAAACAGAGGTTGCCTCTTTATACGATGTATACTTATAACAAAATGAAAATAAGACTATATAAGTAGCATTCTACTAATAATAATGTTAAACAAAATATTCATTTATAATTTTCCGTTAATCTATGACATTTAATTTTCTTCGCTAAAAAACTGCATGATAGCCTTCAATGACTTAACTTAATGCGTCATTTTGGAGCATATGACGTCATATTATGTAGTACAGCGAGAACGACATCTCGCTTATATTTCAGTGTGTAGGATATAACGGACCTCAAAATTGTAAGTAATAGCATTTGTTGTTTTCAATTAAAAGGTTAGCATATATTAATTTTGCTAATAAACTAATGAATACGTAGTTTTGAGATTTTTAATATATTGTGATGTCATAATGCACATTTCCCGAACTTTTTGTCTGAACGGAATTTATTGACAGCCTTAACTGTGCTGCGGGGTATACTTCTGGCCGGGTTTACTCTCTGTGTCTGGGTTTACTTTGGGTTTACTCTGGGTCCACTCTAGTAAACCCGAGGTAAACCCAGAGTAAACCCAGAAAGTAAACCCAGGGTTTAGTTGGGGTTTACTTTCTGTTAGGTTGGGTCTGATCGGTACTGTATAATAATTCAAGTATTTCTATATAAGAAAGCAACCGTAGATAAAAACTATGAACTTTTTCTTTCAATATCTTTGAACTTGCCCAAATTCAAACTAACTTGAAAATCATGACACAACCTCAGGTCATAAGCAATCTTTGTATGAACTAAGAACTTCCATTGTCCCTTCATAAGAAAGATATGGGCCGGTGTAACGAAGAATTTTGACCCGGGTTGAAAATTGAACCGGGGGTCATTTTTCCACGTTGAATATTGAGACCAAAATTGTTGAATAAAGACCCTAATCCGTTGAAAATTGACCCGCAACGTGGAATTTTGATCATGGAACCGGTTCAAAATTCAACAGCAAAAAGAAGCGCAAATTAACGAATCAATGTTTATAACTCGAGTTTATTTAATTAAAAATTATCAGTTTTTACTTATTTATTCTGTAGATTTACATGTTACCATGTTTCAACGGGGGGGGGGGGGGGGGGGGGGGGTAAAAATGAGACCATAATGATTATTTTTTGAATTTACATATTATCCCTTTAAATATGTAATAACTATTTTATTCATTATAAACTTTTCGCATATAATTGCTGTTTTGTGTGGTATCCATATATTTAAAAAAAAATGTTTTTATAAAAAAGTTGCATACATGGTTACACCTTAACAATTAAATTCAGTTTAACTCCTTTTTTTAATTTGCTGGAGAAGTGTACAAATATAATTAATAAAAAAAAAATACAATATGTCATATTGTTTAATTTTGGTTTTACATTCACCCAGTAAATTGAAACTTTGATATTGTTCGTTGTGAAATTTCTGGGTGGGTGTATATACACAGTTTACAGTATGTCATATTGATGTTTTTGTGTTTGCACCCACACCTTTTTTTTAAAACTGTGACATTCTGAATTTTGTATTCACACCCATTCAGCCAATAACAGTTTACAAAATGGTGATACGCTAACATGTACTCTTTCCTGAAAAATGATGTAGTAACTTTAAATCTTGAAAGCCGATGTGTTTTATTTGTTACGTTAGGATCACTTCTGATGTAACTAAATATTATCAAATCGCTAATTTTTCTAGGCATTAACAATTCTGCTTCATGGAATCTGTAGCAATTGAGCAACCTAATTTTTGTACAGGATGACAATAAAATAATTTTGCTTTAATAGTGTCTAAATTGCTTTGATCACAAAAATTTAACATATCTACTAACAGTGGGTGGGTGTATATACACAGTTTACAGTATGTCATATTGATGTTTTTGTGTTTGCACCCACACCTTTTTTTTAAAACTGTGACATTCTGAATTTTGTATTCACACCCATTCAGCCAATAACAGTTTACAAAATGGTGATACGCTAACATGTACTCTTTCCTGAAAAATGCTGTAGTAACTTTAAATCTTGAAAGCCGATGTGTTTTATTTGTTACGTTAGGATCACTTCTGATGTAACTAAATATTATCAAATCGCTAATTTTTCTAGGCATTAACAATTCTGCTTCATGGAATCTGTAGCAATTGAGCAACCTAATTTTTGTACAGGATGACAATAAAATAATTTTGCTTTAATAGTGTCTAAATTGCTTTGATCACAAAAATTTAACATATCTACTAACAGTAATTGTTCTCGTCAATAAATTGGTAAATTACATTTTTTATAGAAGTATGTAGTAGATCATACAACAGCGTTGGAGTAGATAGTTGACTTTCCTATCATAGGCACCTACATTATTAATTTAATTAAAACGTGTTTTATTGAACGGAATGTTGAAATTATTGAATGGATTGGATAACAGAAATAGCCTATGTTAACCCTTTCAAACATACAAAGCCATAAAGAAATTATATTATCTATAGGCATAAAAAAGCATTACAAGCTTAAAGAATATTATTGATATTATGTGTATAAAAGACAGGGCATACTTAAATATTAAATAATTATCTGAACATTTACCAAATATGATTGTAAGACATACTGTTGGTAGACATGTTCACTCAAACCTACATTAACAAACCTATCACCTTTATTTATACTTGCAGAGATACAAACATAAGAATGAGATTTTCACGATTCAGCCCACTTTAAAAGAACAGTAAATAAAAAGAAACAATAAAATAAGTAAATATGCCTGTATAATTTTCAAATAGGTTTAAAAAGTGTTACTTAAGAAAACCAAAAACGCGTGGGAGCTTTAATATAACTATAAACATGGGGAAAAAATTTACAATTTTATTTATATGAAAAATCAGTACTACCATAAAGTATATGGTTCATATGAAAAGGTATACTAATGGCAATAAGTTGTATAAAAAATTCGTCCCTTTGTTGCAATGAAAATCAGTTCTATGTCAAACAGTATTCTAGCCCAACTCGCCTGTTTCATTCCAAAGCAAACGGTCATCTTCTTAGCTTTGTTTACGCAGTATTGTGATAATAAATGGATATCATATTATCAGTCTCAAGATTAAATTTTATGATTAATCGGACATATCAACCTAAAAAGAAATCAGCCACGTCCACATAGGTATCGGACAGTATGAAAATATTAAACTGAAACTTTCAAATATGTGCATGATTGTACATTAAAATCGTATAGAGTAAGTTACAGTCTGAGGTTGGGGTCAATTCTCAACAGGATCAATTTTCAACGTGTCGTGGTCACAAGATTTAGAAAAACCTTTCTCATAACGTTGCAAAATGACCCCGGGTATAAATTTCACGATTTTGGTCTCAATTTTCAACGTTGAAAAATGACCCCCCGGGTCAATATTCAACGTTGAAAAAAGACCCCCGGGTCAATTTTCAACCCGGGTCAATATTCTTCGTTACACCGGGCATGATTGCACAGACAGACGGACAAGGTGATTCCTATGACCCCCCTTTCAAACTTTGTTTGCGTGAGTATCATGAAGTATAATAAGCTGACGAATAAAGAGGGAATTAATTTGCAACTAAAGGGTCAATTTAAAGACGCACTAAAATTCAACACAGTCAGCTACAAGACAAAACGTTTGAACACTATACTATATTGAATATTATTTTAAATGGTATTTTTAATACCTCTGGGCCCATTTTATTTGAAAAAATCCAAACAAATTGCATCTTGAATCCAGATTTCCAACCTATTGGTTCTCTCCCGGAAGTCTACAGACTAAAAAATACTTATTCTGGCTTCTGTTGTCCTCTGCTGTTACTAGGTTGCCGTCAGAAAACTTGTCAACGAAAGAAGTTCAACTTAAAAGCATTGCATGTATGGAAAAAACATTAAAATTTTCACATACCAGAGGAAAACAATCGTGTTTATGTAAATGTAGTGCAAATAATCGTTCCGGTAGAAACATCCAGATAACTTAAAAAAGAAACAAAGGGATTGCACAAAGTTTGCAATCGAGCCTAGATTCATATAAATATTACAATAAATATGCGTAAAGCAACGGGATGCAGGTATGAAGGAAAAGTTAAAAATAACATATATGCGTTATTATTGCATGTAATCATTTCGAATAGAACTTCGAACATATGACCTCTGCAGGGTTAATTTTACGACAAGACATCGATTACAGAGCAGAACTTATGCAGGTTTGAACCACATTGCACATTACAGAACTTTGAACAAGATGTACACCAAAGCTCGATTTACAATCAAACAACCTTCCAATTTGCATAACGTTTGTGCACATTACGAACGTTATGCACTAAGCATTTTGCACATAAATACCAAAAGCTCGTTGAAATAAATGTGGTAATGAACTCTTTCAACATTATGTAAACAAATACATACATTTTTTAGCTCTATATTCGCGCGGTATATATCGCTGATTAAATACATTTTTGATATCACAATAAGTATTCTTATGCCACTTTACGTTGCTCTGAGCCAAATGATTGACGTAGATTGAAAAAGTAACAAAACAATATTGTTGAAAAGTCAAGAGTTATATGATTTTGAATTATGCTATTTCATAAATTATCTTTCATAATTTGATCAGAATTTGTTAAAAAATGATTTTTTTTCTTTTAAGGTAAGGTTTGTTGGACTCATTTTTAAGGAAGTGTACCAAAGTTACATACCATTTTTTTCACTATACTAAAGTATTTTTATTGAAAATTAAATGATTGTGCCGGTGTAACGACGAAAAGTGACCCCCGTAGAATATTGACCCAAATTTCTACAGAGAAAACTGACCCAGGGTCAGTATTCGATGACAAGTAGGGTCCTTTTTTTACAGTAGAAAACCATTCCAGACCTGTAGATCTACGACCCCCCAATCGTTGAAAACTGACTCCCATAGAATTTTGACCTCACTTATGAACTACATAGAAATTAAAACAATTCAAGGCGATACATTTAGCATTCATGTTTTTCAAGTGTCCCGGGGGGTGGGGGGGGGGGGTAGCAAATGCATTTGAAAAATTAGATAGAACTAAGCATGCACCTCTAGTTTGCATGTTGAGCCCCTTCGCTTAGCCTTTTTAGAGTTGCGTCCCCCCCCCCAAGGTATTAGCATTATGATGTGCTCGCATGCGCTCCCTTTTTGCATTATGCTTGCTTCGCTAGATTATTATACTTACTTTTCCTCTCCGTGCCCCAGAGGATTCATGAGGTTGTGCAACAAAAGACGCTACTTACGTCAGTCGCTGACAACAAGTCTCTCTCCAATTGTTCAACCAAAGTTCTCCACTGTACGCCTCCAGGTGTTCCTTGGACTTCCTCGCCTTCTTTTTCCTTCAGGAGCTCAGGTCAGCGGAGTTCTGATATTTGAGTTGTTGTTGCTGTTTGTTTATATAGTTGAAGGTTTGATACCTTGTCTGCCCAGTGTCTTTTCAAAATTCTCCGAAGACATTTCCAATGGAATATATCAAGTTTCTCCTCATCTTTTTCGCTGGTTCTCCAGACTCCAGGGTAACACAGTAACACAGAGTCGTTGAATATTCTCAGCTTGGACCTAGTGCTATATTGGGCTGATTTCCAAAATTTGCTCAGGGATGAAAAGGTACTCCTGGCTAGCCATATTTTTTTTTATATCTGCTTCTTTCCTTCTGGTCGTGTCTATTGTGGCTAGGAGGTTGCTTGGAATGCTTGCACCTCCTCAACTTCTTTGCTGTTTAGGGTGGTGACTTCTTTCTTTTTCCATTTCCACATGCTTTTTGTTTTATTAATATTAATATTTAGTTTTCTATATCTTTCATAGATCTCATCTGTCAGCCTGGTGTTTTCTCTTGTATGTCGCTATATTTGCTGGGTATCAGCATCAGGTCGTCGGCATTATCAAGATCTGCTAGTGTGGGCATGAATTTTCTGCGTATACCTCGTTTCCTATCGTTGGTGCTTTTCATTATCCAATCGACCATAATGATGAATAGGAACCTAGACATGACACATCTCTGCCTCATTGAACAATTCAGTTGTTTTTCCGTTTTCAATAACACTGGTAGTACTTCTACCATACCCTTTTTTGATGATGTGAACACACACACACACACACACACACACACACACATATATATATATATATATATATATATATATATATATATATATATATATATATATATATATATATATATATATATATATATATATATATATATATATCAGATATCAGATATCAGAAATTCCTTATGCTTGAGTATATTCCATAATTCATCCCAAATTATGCTGTCAAAGGCTTTCTTGAAGTCAATTAAACTTATGTATAAAGGTGCTTGCCATTATATGGACTGTTCTAGTATGTTTCTTAAGATGTAAAGTTTTGCATGTTGTTATGTTCCCCTTCTCTCCTATATATGCAGCTTGTGCTGGCCTTAATTTGTCCTCTATCCCATCTCTAATTCTGTCTATCACTACTCTACAAAAACTTTCAAAGGAACAGATTGTAGTGATATTACTTTAGAATTGTGACATATATTGAGATTCCCTTTCTTTGGTATTTTGACGATGAGTGATCTTTTCCAGTCTGATAATATCTCCTGTCCATCAATGATTCTGTTGAATAATACCGTTAGTCTTGGTGCCGTTGGTGCTACACTTTCTTTTAACAGTTCTGTGCTGATGTTATGTATTCCGGGTTTTTTTCCGTTTTCCATTTTTAGGATTGCTCTTTTAACTTGCCCTCCACTTATCAGTGATGATATGTCCGTGTGTTGCAACCACTATTAAAATGAAACCACTATTGAAATAAATTATTTCAATAGTGGTTGGGAATGTATTTCATTAGAAAAATCACTTTGCAACAACTATTGAAATAAAGCCACAATTGAAATAAATTATTTAAATACTGGTTGGGAATGTATTTCATCTGAAGAACCACTTTACAACCACTACTGAAATACAACCACTACTAAAAAAATATATTCAAATAGTATTCCGGGATGTATTCCATTTTGAAAATCAATTTACAGACACTGTTGAAGTACAATTAAAATTTAAATTATTATTTCAATCATAGCTTAGAACGATTTCTTTATTAATTTTTCTTTAAAAATTTACATTTTTTTCTTTACATTTCTCTTTCTACAAACATATCATGTCCTATGATATTGTATATTATTTGCACAATTGTGCACATCTTGTAAATTGCCAGAACTTCTATTCAAACCCCCTGTATATTAATTAATCATTTATTGATAAATATTACTATAAATATCACTATTAGTATAAATTATTTCAATAAGGTTTGGGGGTTACTTCACTACGACCACTATTGACATATATTATTTCAATATTAGTTAAGGATGCGATTCATTTCAACCACTATTGAAATAATTCATTTAAATAGTGGTTTTATTCCAATAGTGGTTGCAAGGTGATTTTTCTGATGAAATACATTCCAAACCACTATTGAAAAAATCTATTTCAATAGTGGTTTTATTCCAGTAAGGTTGCAACAATGCACAGTCGGAATAATAGGCATTAAAATAACATCCTACCGCTATTAAAATATTTTATTTCAATAATGGTTGTAAGGAACCTCATCCTTAACCACAATTAAAATAAATTATTTCAATAGTGGTTGTAATGAAATGCAAACCTAACCACTATTGAAATAATTTATTTCAATAGTGGTTATAATGAAACGCATACCCAACCATTATTGAAATTATTTATCATAAATCTATAATGATAATATACGTATAGGCATACTATGACCTGGAATTGCTAGAATTACATAATGGTCACTATGATATTTATGTGTACCTAGATACTGCGAATGGTGTTAATGATAATTAACAGAATGAACTATGTGAATCTTGTAGCACTGCGTAGTATTCTTAAATGATGTTATAAACAAGGTGAATAATACGGGCATAATTATATCCAAATTGAGAGTGTAAAAACAAGTGTGAAATTTGGCAATTCTGTGTCTGCAACGATAGCTCTGGTACTCTATATTGAGTCATGTATTGTGTATTCTATATATTAACCTTTGTAACCTTTTATGCCATGTATGAATGAACGTATTATGAGTAAGTGATGCCTCATACATAGGTGGAGACTCAGGACTCGGAGACTCAAATCCTGCATCCGTACTCTTTGATTGACAGTTTTGTTAGTTTATTTAGAAATAAAATATTAATCTTAATTTTGAACATTAAACGTTCACTCATGATCGTCGTAAATGGGCTGAACTAGTCAGAACTGTCCAATAAAAGTAAAATGTTATATATACCCATGTAAAATGATGTTGAGCAGATTCTTAGACTTTTGATGTGGGCCGCTTTTAGTTGATATAATTTTAACTGTACGATCACGATTGTTAATAAACTATTGGTCAAAGAAGTACTGGACTTCGTAGTTTGAGTATCATCTCCAGAAGATAACAAAGTTTGAAGGCTTACATAAGCTATAAATTATTTGTTGATATGCAGGGGTTTTGAATAGAAATTCTGGATATTTACAACGTTGTCTTCTAGTACAAATAATTTACAATTTCCATAAAACATGATATATCTATAGAAGAGAGAGGTAAAGAAAAAATATAAAAACAATTCCATATGTTAATCTGCAAGCATTGGTTATTTCTGCACAACTGTGAAAATCCTAAAATAAGTACATTTATATCATAGCCTTGATTATTATTACCATAAAATATGCAAGTCTTTAGTACCTTTATTGTGTATTTGAATAGTTTACTAAATAAAAACAAATGTATATGAATGTTTATCTGCGAGCATTGGATTTTTTACTTCTACACTGCAGTGAACATTGTACAATAATTGTGTATTTGATATTGTTGGTTAGATTTCTTGTATTTCAAAATAGTTTGCAAATATGGTATACAACTTATTTCCAAATGTGTTACATAATAGTGATTACATAGTTCTAAGTAATTCATTCCCATCTACAATTAAAAAAATTAATAGTAGTTGAACTTTAATGGTGTCTGTAATGTAGTTCTTATCATGAAATACATCCCTAACCTCTATAAAATCATTACTTCAATAGTGGTTGTATTTCAATAGTGGTCGCAAAGTGATTTTCTAATAAAATACGTCCCCAAACCACTATTGAAATAATTTATTTCAATAGTGGTTTTATTTCAATAGTGGTTGCAACATCCAATCGTTTATAGGTCTAAACATGGAATATTCAAAATGTAATCGAAAACATCGCCCTAGCTTTGTTTCATAACAGCTAACAGAGAATTGTGAATTATGTATCTTGCTTATGACTCAACGAATGAAGATCGTGACCATGCACCTTAAAGTGCAAATGATTAAAATGTTGCCATGAATTTCTGTAACGTGTGAAGATATACCTCAAATATTTTGAAGGAGTTACTTTACAATACAAAATTGTATATACATGTATAATATACAATTCTCAAAATTATGTTTAACTTTGCATGACACGAAAACACAATATTATACGTAATCAATATCTTGAACAATGAAATTATATGACATCCAATGTCTTGGAACACGTTAAAGGTTAAAAAGTGTTACAAAAGGTTCGATATCGATCTTAACATTACGTTTATTAATAATTATTATAAATAAATCAGGTATTGCCAGAACAACAACGAAAAGCGCTTGTCCAATCAACCATTGTCAAAATGGGGGCACGTGCTTTCAAACTAGTTCCTAACAAAATATACCTGTGCGTGTCTTAATAGCTATACTGGACACATTTGTGAAACAGGTGAGTATTCTACTTTTTATGAAAATTATCAATTACTAATTTATTGATATATTGTATACCAATAAAATAAATTGGAGAATACGCCTAACGAACCGCACAGATAATTAAATTTATGGTAATAAATTGTTTTATGTAAAGTTCGAAGTTTGATTGCTATTTGTTGTACATCCCACTGGAGGTCCCAATTATGTATAGATGTATGTAAAACAAGTACCCTGTGTAAGGCCCCAGTGTTTACAATTGTAGCCAATCACAGCTCAGCATTTTCATTATTCTTTTGTTTTCTCGATAGTGGCGGCTGTAATTTTAGCTCTACAATTTTAGCTCTACTCTGCGTTGTATCTTGAGTGTCTGAAATATAATCCTCGCCATCTTCAGGTATAACATTAACTTAATCTTTTACATCAATGAGCTACTTTGTGCACTCTCTTTGTGTTTGCAGATTTTCAATCGTGCTTGTGTTTCTGTGTTGAGACTTATAGCGTGGGTCACGTGACCGATTGTTTTGAAAATAATGGAGCCAATTCGGGTGTGTGTGTTGGGACATTCGTTTATACGTCGTCTGAAAGACTATTCTTTAACGGATGTGGAAAATGAAAACTTGAGGTTAAAACCTGAGTACTTCAGTGTGGAATTCCGTGCTACGGGAGGACTGACGATAAAAAAGTCGGTGAAAGATGAACAATTTATGTCATTCACAAACTCACCGGATATTGTTTTTATTCAGATGGGAGAAAACGATTTGGACAATGGAGTGGCGGTGGAAAAATTATCGCGAGACATAATTAGTTATTCAAATTTTCTGATAGAGGGATGCGATATTAAAACAGTTGTGATCGGACAGTTATTATGGAGAAGAAGATCTGGTTTATTCAACGACAAAGTCGTCGAACTTAATAAATATTTGCAGGACTGGTGTAGTAATTCTCAAACAAAAATAATATTCCATCACCACCATGGATTCTGGAGTCCTAGCCTTGAATTTTTGGCAAATGATGGCGTGCATATAAGATGTACTGCCACAGATAAGAAACACATGCACAAGTACTTACAGAGTGTAAAAAGAGCAATCTTGAGGGCATCAAAACTTCTTGATCGGTAATCAGTTAACAAGTAACTTGTTGGAGAGTCATGTCTTATCATATTCACTTAATGAGCTTGTATTCAGTCTGTGATTCTGTATGTTGTACCTTTTTTTGTCTCTGATGGTTGTAAGTGCAAACTTTGGATTACAAATGATATAATCCTGTACTCAACCTAAATGAAACAAAAAATCTTTATAGGTACGCGGGTAGGTTAAGGCAACTCCGAGTTTAATGACCGTCACAATTATGATCAATTTAAAAATTGTTTATTTTTATGAAAACAGTGCTGAATATTAATACCAAATGAATATGTTCACCAAGATATTATTTTTCTACTTCGGAATCGACTCGATCTTTGAAGCTGCCGTACCATGGTATCACGTGACAGTTAAAAATAGATCACTTTTTTACCTTAACAAAAAATCAAAAAGTGTAACACGACCCCGAAGTTGATTTGTATGTTTGCTACAATAATTCGATCGGCAATTAGTTCATGTTTATTAGTATTACTGCTAGAATCCTATTGTTAATCGCATAAAATAAATATTGTAAATATTTATCGGAAACCCTCCCAACTTCTATAATTTCATTGAAAATACTACGTATTTTTCATTTAAAACAACAAGCACAGGATTCTAGCAGCACTTTTCAAGTAGTTTAGGTCATATACCGTTGATATTTACCAAAGTCATCTTTCATAATATCCGGGGTAGTGTTACACTTTTGCCTTTTTTTTGTACACACTGACAGAGGAAAGGCTGGTCAAGCCATATAAATGTCGATCTGCTTACCTTATACAACTCGCTGAATAAACAAAATATCCATGCCTGTATTATCCTGATAATATCCTAACTGACACTCATCTAAATCTTAGCTATCTGTATTGAATAAGTCTTATTTTGACATTGTTTACACTGCATTCCGATGATTTGTCTCCCGACATGATCTTCTCTATTAAACATGCTTGTGACGTCATCAATGATAATTATACGTTATAGAGAAAAATCGAAGCTATATTCAGTTAGAAGAGTTTCTAGTCATATTGTATGCCTGTAGTTTTTATAATTTAAACCAGAGATAAAGTTTAAATCGACAAGTTTCTGAGTAAAATATGACATCATGATGCTTATTGTGACGTCATATTGATCAGAGGAATTTGATCGCTGAGAGTTGCCTTATCATACCCGCGTACATTATACCCATTTAAAGGATCATTTTTTGTTTCACTATTTTCACTTAATAAGCTCGCATTCAGTCTGTGGTTCTGTATTTGGTGCATATTTTTGTCTCTGATGGTTGTAAGATTACAAATGATATAATCCTGTACCCAACCTAAATAAACATTTCTTTATAGGTACATTATACCCATTTGAAGGATCGTTTTTGTTATACAGACTGATTATCTAGATTTTAAACAATTATTTAGCTTTAAAACTTTGACGAAAATACTTGTACAGGTCCTTGTACATATGATCCTGTCTGTATCTGAAAATTTTATGGGATCAAAATTTTAGAAGTCTTGACTTGTGTACCTGTATTCTGGTTGTTTTCAGAATTATAAAAGTACAATTAACCTGGATTCATGTCAAAATTTTATCTCGTAGTATAATCCTAAAACTAAAGTTCTGTACAAATAAAGCTAATCATTAATATTCATGTATTTCATGACTTTTATCATAAAGCAATGATTTGAGATCTACCAATATTTCATAGGTTACAATTTTTTTTCTCTCTTCCCATTGCAATAAATCGGGTTCTCTTATGTTTACACATTATTTCAGAGATGCCGAGAAAACGACAGAGAACGGAGGTTCCTACGAGTGCCATGGCTATTACAAAGACAAAGCGAACCAAGAGAGTGTTGGATCCAGTGGACAACACGCAAATCGATTACGATAAATTGGCAGATGCCATCATTAGGAAACAAAATAGACCAGGACCACAACTATCCAAGATAATCCAAGTTCTGATACTTCAGGGAGTTCAGGCATAGTGGTCGACAACGATGTGGAACAGCCCACCTTGCAGCCACCCACCATCGAGCCTCAGAATGCATCAGCAGGAGAGATGCATGTACAACATGCAATGAATTCATCTTTGAATATGCATGAGGCAGCCCAGTCCTCTTTTTTGTTAGCGTTAGATCAGCTATTTGGAGGTGAGTCTCTCTCTGTAGGAGACAAAGCCTCATTGAACAGTGTTGCTCCCCTGCATCTATCCGCAGGAATTCCTTTGGGGGCAACTGTGCCGCTTAGAATAAAACAAAAAATTTGGGCCAACAAATTTGTTGATATGCACACTTTACTATCCGATTTCCAAGAAGACAAATTATCTTTGCAGGTAGAGCAGGGTAGCATCACTGTTGCATCCCAAAGGGGTAAGAAAAACCCCTTATCCATATATCAGTGGACGAATGCTTTTTTAAATTTTGCATCAGTCTATCTTGAGGTTAAGTCAGATGAAGCACCCCATTTGTTAAAATACATGTCGACAGTTAGACAAATTCATGCTACAAATGGTGACATGGCTTGGCGATATTACGATGAGAATTTTAGAATGCTTCGGGAATTCAATTCTCTCCCTAGGCAACAAATTTTGGGGGAACTTATGGTTCGAGCAACAACTATCCCAAAATCGACTCCGAACAAATTTCGTCCCTCAAGTAAGACGCGAATGCAGTCCTTTCGAGGAAAACCATGTTATGCGTACAACAACGGTCAGTCATGTCTCTCTTCCCCGTGTACATTCAGACATATCTGCCTCTATTGTAAAGACCCCCACCCCAGATTTCAATGTTCAAAAGCAAAAAACCCACCCACTCAATTTGGTGGTCAATCCACAAAATCCCATAATAATCTCCAAAAACCCAGATCTTCCCAGCCCAGTAAACCCGTGTAGTCTCCATTATTATTTAGATGGTTATGATCCACATCTCAAACAATACCTGATTGACGGGTTTTCTCAAGGATTCAAATTAGGTTGAGTTACCTCTCCAGAAAAGAGATAATGTAAAAAATTATTCCTCCATTCCAAAAAATTTTGATCTCGCTCAAGAAAAGTTAAAAGTTGAACTGCATTTAGGAAGGATAGAAGGTCCCTTTAAAGATTTACCATTTCCTGACTTAGTTTGCTCCCCATTAGGTTTGATACCAAAATCCACACCTGGAAAATTCAGGTTGATTCATGATTTCTCATTTCCAGCATCTGATTCAGTCAATTCTCATATTCCAGATGAAGAAGCAAAAGTTCAGTATGACACCATCTATTCAGTTATAGAATTGGTTAAAAAGTTTGGTCAGGGCTGTCTAATGGCAAAAACGGATTTAGAAGATGCATTTCGGGTTATTCTTCAGTTTCATCAATTATCCAACAATAGTATCAGTAATCCATTTTCTCCAATTATCATATCAAATTTCATTGGTCATTTACATGCTCAGGGTTTTAGCTCTTCATCTATAGCTTCGCATTGTTCTGCTGTTAGTTTTGTGCAAAAGTTGCTTAATAGCACTGATCCCTGTCAATCCTTCCTTGTAACGAAAATGTTAAAAGGTTCAAGGTTAGCCGCAAAAAATCTTGCCCCAGACTCGCGACTTCCAATCACATTTAACATTCTGTCAAATCTAGTTAAACAGTTAAAATTTTCTGTTTTAGACCCGGATATCAGAGCTATGTTAAAATCCTTATTTTTGGTTGCTTGTTATGCATTTATGCGTCTTGGAGAGTTAGTTCCAAAATCTAAGTCAGAGGCGGATAAAGTTGTTCAAGTTACTGATATTTCATTTGATAGTGAAAAATCCATGATCATTACTCTCCGACACCACAAAACGAATGACAGTAATATGCCTACCTCCTTGCATCTCTATGCAACCGATACTGGTGATACATGCCCAGTTCAAGCAACAAAAACATATTTATCAAAATTTTCTCATAAAAAAGGTCCTCTTTTTCAATTTAAATCTGGCTCTACATTGTCTTATTATTTTGTAGCAAATATGTTTAGTCATACTCTGACACTTTGTGGCTTAAATTCCAATCGTTACAAGGGGCACAGTTTTCGAATAGGAGCTGCTACTGATGCAGCAGCTAGAGGTTTGTCAGATGCCACAATTCAAAAATTGGGCAGATGGAAATCCAATGCCTTTCAAAGGTACATCAGATTTAATGCCCTGTGAAAATGTTGCAAATCAATCCAGGACTTGTGACTCACCTTTGTCCCCCACAAAAATTTTGTCATAGTCGGATAAGCAGTTAGTTGTTCTATATTCCATGTTTGCAAGTATTATAAGAATTTCTAGTCCCTTAATTTTTTTTATTATTATTATTTTTTTTTTCCTTCTTATTATGTAATGTATATATATTTTTTATTTTATACATATTTGTGTACGGTAAAATCATGTATTGGTCAGCCTCTGGTTGCAATATATGTATTTTAACAATCTCCTTAATCACGTTGGAGTCATTATTTTGTACAATTACTTGATAATGGCATTGCATGTATTAGGCTGTTTCTTGCTTATCACACACTGTAGTTAAATCATGTATTGGACAGCCTCTGGTTGCGATACATTGATTAAAGAATAAAAGATCACAAAAATTTGTGATACTTGTAAACACATTTTTTTTGTTACTGGTTTACTGTATTGGCCAGCCTCTGGTTGCAGTACTGGGTTTCGTTGTTCTGATTTTCAAGACATCTTTGGGATATTGTAAATACATGTAAATTTATTTATGATGTGTTTGATATCTTATGTCTCTGTAGTTCGTTTGTTTTTCCGGTATCTTGTGTTGCGGAATAATTTGCTTATCTTTAATTACTTGTGGAAATTTCACAGCGTGAACTGAGAACCTTAGCTAGTCAGCAATACCATACTGCCTTCATTTCGGGTGGCCTCAAGGTTCATTACCTTTTCAAGGTATTGCACCTTGTTGTGGCATACATTTTGGCCACCTTTTTTGCCTTTTGTATTATTGCTTTGGTTTGGGAGGCCTCTCCTTGTTAAAATTGTCATATTGTGAGTTATGATATGTAAACAATCTTGTCAAACATTTTAGTATATGTTGTTTAGAGTGGCCTCCCAATATTTTTATGTATTATGTTTTATTTCAACGTCATTTTTCAATAAATGACATTTATGGAACCTGATATGTCGTTATCTTTTATTGGCAAAAAACCTAGCTTCATTGTTGGCAGTATTTGTAAGAGCGAAGAAGTTTTACATAAATTGATTTAAATGGAAAATGGTAAATATACGTTTGTCATTATGGCAAACATTCATATATATTTACATTCACTTTTTGCCCCCCTTCTAAATTTCTTTAAATGATATGAGAGTTATTTGCTTATAACACAGAAAATCAAATCGCCAAATCTGGTGCGTATGAAAAGAATATTCTTTAGTATTTCTTAATGAACTTGACTGACTCTCCTCCCGACTTTAAACAGGGCCACGATCGATCTGATATTATATGTATGCTTATAAATATATTTATTTCATTGATGTAAATATTTTTATAGTTGAATAAACTCAAGTGATATCTCTTATATTTATTAGAATACCAAAGATTTTATTCATCTTACAACAAAGTGAAAAATAAAATTATGGATTTAGACAACTATATTCTGTAGGATTGTGCAATATTCTAGCAGCATAGTTCGGCTTGGCAATATCTTTTCCGTTGATTGCGCACTACTCGTTTTTTAAATAACACACATATTTTTTCAAAATAGTCAAAATTGCAGGAAGGGAAAAGGGGAAGAAACGCAAATGTAAGCATTAAATAATTAATTCTTTTAAAGATGTGGACTTCAACGGTATGTGCAAACAATGTTTCATAACGCAGTAGCGCACGTTAAAACATTTGAGAGCGTTATTTAATTTGTATGCATACACCGTTGCATTTATGAGACCACATCTTTAAAAAATACGGATTATAAACATGTACTTAATTACACGAGATGCACTCTTGTACCTTATGTTTTCAGATACATCTTACTCGTCATCAGTCTTTGTCAGCTGTCTTGATGAAGCATGGAAAATCACAATGGATCTTCAACCTTTGCGTAAAAATACCCGGATTTTGATCCAGATGAATGTTATATAGGTTTTGACAACGCTAACTGTACCGGAAGTATCAATTGTGATAGTCTCTATTTCGGACAAAATTACAAGGAGTGCTAAACAAGTGAAAAGGTAATTTAATGAAAAGTGTTAAAATTGATATTAAGTACGACGACATTAAATATATACATTATCATCTTTTTATATATTATATCTTTTGATATGGTATGCATACACAACTATCAACATCCAATTCGACCAGACTATTACAAGTACCTAACTATGGAGTAATCACCTCGGTGTTTATAGTTGCATCGAAAAGTAATCATGAAGCAAACATTCGGAAGAAAAGTACATGAAAAGGTATCTAGTCATTAGTCTTAATTCTTTACAGAATCTGACGGAAGGTATTGAATACAGCAATGAACTTCTCTGCGCCCGTCATGATCGTCTGTACCACTTCATAATTCGTGAAGTTCGACTTCAAGTGAAACTGCTTTGCAAATTTTTCTCTCTTGATGTGGTTTCTTCAACACCTACGGATCGACAAGTTCATCTTCAATACTTTTCTGACCCCGCGCTCACAAGGGCCAAGGATTTCAATAGATGCCAAGCTGGAGAGAAGCTATATGTTCGGGCATTGAGTGACGTCACGGACAGTAACATAAAAATGAGATTATCACACTGCTATATCACACCAGCGGTTATCACTGACCTTGGGATGCAGAATTATATCATCAAAGATGGGTAAACATTTTTTCACATCATTTACAAGTACCTTAAATCCCTTTGCAGTATTTTTAAAAAACTAAGTAGTTGTCTTTTTAGCTCACCTGAGCTGAAAGCTCAAGTGAGCTATTCTGATCACATTTTGTCCGTCGTCCGTCTGTCTGTCTGTCCGTCTGTCTGTCCGTCTGTCTGTCCGTCTGTAAACTTTTTACATTTTGAACTTCTTCTCTAAAACCGCTTATCCAATTTCAACCAAATTTGGCACAAAGCATCCTTATGTGAGGGCGAATATAAATTGCAAAAATAAAAGTCCGATCTATATTCAAAGCGGAGAAAACCTTGAAACTGTAGAAAAAGGGGGGTGCATTTTTAAAAATCTTCTTCTCAAGAACTACTGATTCCAATTCAACGTAGTTTAGCATAAATTATCCTTATGGGAAGGAAAATATAAATTGCAAAAATTAAGTGCTAATTCTGTGTCAAATTTGAGTTATTACGAAAATAATAATAAAGGAAATGGGTGTTTCAATCAGTTTAATAGCTTCGGGTTCGGCATCCGGTAATCCGGCATCCGGTAAAATGGGTAGGCAAGACTTGGTCTGGGCAAAACAAAGATTGGCAGATATTAATCTGCCAATCTCATTAAAATATCAGGATATTTGATGGACTAGTATATTTGTATTCGCTGTAAATATTGCTGCAAAATAATGCGTATTTGGAATTGACGATTGTCGATCTGCCTTGGCTTTTATTTTGCCACGGCCCGGGTTTGCATACCCATTTTACCTAGACTCGTATTCCATACACCTAAAACGAGGTTCTTTGTTTAAAGCAGCCATGACATTATAAGAAAAAGGGTCGATCTGACTATGATGAATTTGCTTGTTGTGCAACAGTTCGCGTATGAAGGGAAATTTTTGAAACATGCAAAATATATCGTTGCCGATTTTGTGAAGTAAATTGAGGCTAAATATTTCAATGCGTTGACAGTTTTCACACATGACGTTAGTATTAGCTTGTTCCGATTTTCGTTTCGTTTTCGTTATTCCTGCTTGTAACCTGGGAACAATCGTCTGTATTATTTCGTGATTTTTACGTATCAAATCAAACAGAGACTTTGGTAAATCAAACAGTTAACTGTTTACCTGCGCAAATTAAGCAAAATCTGATGTATCAAAAAATAATGAAATACAATTCATTCTACCGGTAATTCGATCGGCATTATCTTTTGCGTAATGGTAGATTAATGCAATAGGTTTTGTTGCGATGCTCGGCATTTTCTCGAGTTTATTCAATTTAAATAAAGTTTGACATTGCTGACGGAAATATGTAGGTATATACATGTATCTATATGATTCATTTCGAAAAAATAAATTGTCTTCTTTATTTGTTATAGTGAATGTTTCTTGTGTTTAATTGTTTTCAATTTCTATTTACTAACCATATTTGAGTGTTAAGCTTCAAATTATAAGCAAGATACAGAGATTTGCTCACAATTCTATGTTTGTACACAGATCTTAAAAACTAAAGATTAAAAAAGTAAAAAATTTGTCAATATTTATTGAGAAAATTTTCAAAGTCTGTTCGTTCAGAAACCAACTTTAACATCTTATTGTATTGTAAACTTAACATTTTTTCGTCATTATTACTCCTACTGTACATGTGATCCTTCACTGTGTTTGTGTACATTTGTATAAACTGATTTTGAACCTCAAATACCAGTGAACTGGTATTGAGTGAATAAAAGAATATAAAATCTTAGGCCATTCTTTTTTTCCATTTTAAATGCTGAATAGGAAATACCAAGTTAAAAATCATAAGCTGAATGTAATAAACTCATGTGAACAAAATATGAATCAAACCTAGGCGAACTGTGAGCTCTGTATCTTGCTTATAATTCTACAATTGACGCTGAAATTTTGGTTGAACATTAGAAAATCTCTATGAATTAGAGTATGTTAAATACTTGTATAAACAAAATAAAAGAATGATACTGTGAAATCATTAGATTTCGTGGTGGCTCAAATTTTCGTGGAATTCTTGGGTACCTCTCATCCACGAAATAACATCCTTCACGAATTGATGAATTAGGGTAATAAAGTCATATTCCCTTTTGTAGATATATATGAAAACACGAAATTACGTCCCCACGAATCTGTAAAATTTAAGTCATCCACGAAAATTGGCCCCCACGAAATTTAATGATTCCACAGTATTCTGTATATATCTACTTTCCCTCTCTTTATACAATAAATAATGTGAAATCTACATCAATTTTGATAGTTTTTCAGACACGAGTAAATAAAAACGACATCTTTAAAACAGTTTCCATATTTCTGACACATTTCTGTTGCGGGGATAAAGTAATTATCGCTATTCCTAAGAATATCACAGCGGAAAATTATCCTGGTTTGTACGCGAAGTAAATAACAGTCATTTAATTATAATGGAGAAGACAAATAAAATTTTTGAATGCTTTTAATTTGAGAAATTGAGCACATTGAGGTACAATTTTCTTCTTCACATCTATACATGTAGGGTTTTTAAAATAAAAAACAATAACTATTATTTTTTTTTAAAACAATAACTAGTAAGTACTGAGTAGTTGATGAAAAAAATGTACCTATATGCACTCCTATATTTTGATCGCTTTACAAAGTGGGGGGGGGGGGGGGGAGAACGAAAATATAGGGATTTGGAAGTTAACAACTTAACAGTATACCTCTACCAAATGTTTAGTTTTATATCTTGCGTAGAATTTTCTTATTCTGGTAAAAAATAGTATTTCATGAAGGTACAATGTCAAAGATTACATGTATACAAAAAAAAGTGTTAAATTCGAATACTTTACAATATTTATTTTTTGTTTTTTTACCGAGGGACCATAATGGCACAATATCTTTTGAACGCCCATTATTGCTCAGGTGAGCGATGTGGCCCCATGGGCCTCTTGTTTATGAGAATTATTCAATTGCCAATGATTGCATTACCATTTAGCAATACATTTATTAATACGAAACAGTAACAGAAAATATCAGATAACATAATGAATGTCACGGGTATGATACTTTTTGTTTAATGATAATTGTAAACCACGGACGAAAAGTGTTTAATAAGTATTTTTTAGTATAAGAAAATTTAACCACTTTACTTTTTCCCGATATTTTTGTCGTAGTGAATATGGTCTGAAGTCTACATTTGCAATATCTAATTATATCTAATACCAAATATATATCATACGAATATATACCGAATGTTGTTGAGAATACATAATACATGTAACTTAGCTATTTGTTTTCTTAATTCGTCCATTTTTCTTAAATACAGTCACTTTCTATTGACAATTAATATATAACTTATTGCTACACTGTATAAACAATTCATTTAAAGGATGGTTAACGCCACTAGTTTCCCTAACACCTGCCTAAATGTAAAGAAATCCTTTTTATCAGTTCAGCAGGGATCACATTCTTCTTGCGTCTGTCTATTTAAAGCACTTGTTTAATGCTGGTCAGCGAGAGTTATTTGAAACAAATTTCATACGTTTTATTAAATCTTGTTACCGTTGTCCACTGCAGTCCGAACTTTAACAAACACTAATTACTTTATAAGCATTCGCTCGTATGTATAAATGGTAAATCGTAATGTTGAAGAACACAAAAGTTATATGCAGCATAGATTTCCACCTTTTCACTCGTACATGTTCATTTATGCGCACCATCAGATGGACTGTATGTTATGAATCTGCCATGTATTTACTTCTACTAGGTGAATGTACTTTTGTGTCTTTGCAGGTGTGTAATTGATCCTAATGCTGTAGTATTCTATCAGTTAGATCACGAAACAAGGTTCTCCTTCCAGTATGTTGAGTTCTCTAACAGTCATGGTACTGTGCATTTATACTGTAACGCTACTTTCTGTCAGAAAAATGATCATTCTCCCGTCTGTCAACCCACGTGTTCTAGTCATGTGGCCAGAAGTTTAAGGGAAAATTACGTTATCAATATCCAAAATGATACCGACAATGATGAAGAAAAACGTCGTTAGTTGAATATGGTAGGTTATAATTCACAATATCCGATCGAAACGTGCTAAATTCTATTGTTATACTTTCATGTTAAATACTGAAATCTGATTGGTTAAGACGCAGTTAATAATATTTACTATTACCCTCAGCGTTAGCAACGCACTTGGCAACGGGTAACATTAAAAAATGTTACATGCGCGAAAATTATGCGCGTACGGTTCGCTGTAGAATTCACGTTATTCCTATATAAAAGCAGTAAAATTTTCTTAAAAATTTAAAAAAAAGACATTCAGTATAACAAAATAAATAGTGCCTGTTTGGGAGGATAACAGTTGAAATTAACACCCCTCGAAAACCATTGTCAACCTCCGCTTCGCGTTGGTTGACAATGGTTTTCTCGGGGTGTCAATTTCAACTGTTACCCTCCCAAACAGGCACTATTTATATAATGTTAAATGGGAGGAAATATTTAGGTTATGTTTTTCTTTTATATTTTCAGGTCTCCCGCACAACTTTCAGCGTCAATGCAGTATTTCCGATTTTAAACAAAATGAACGTTTCTGAACAGATCCTAAATCTTTGTTTTATACATTGCACATTTATACTATGACGCAAAACACAGGAATAATTTTGCATTTAAAAATGAACTATAACTGAGTATTATGCATTTTTGTAATGCTAATGATTGCACAATAGCAAATGCTGATTTATAATGAAAAAATGCACTGTATCTACTATATAGCATTTATCACTATGAGGATAAATGTCGAAAAAAGATAGCTTCTTTGTTATTCTCCCTTTCTCTCGTTTATGTAAATCTAAATACCGACTATCTATTGAATATTGTAAATAAGTCGATACCATACTGATGCTATTTGCATTCAAATTATATTTGGATTTGAAATTAATCTTTAACAGGTATAAAAGGAACATAACATAGAAACAAACATTCAAACAATACTGCCAAAAATGCAATATATTATATGTGTCAGTTAGTAAATGACTTGTTAAAATAGGTGGAAAACGAATATATATACTTGAAAGTTGTAACGAGATAAAACAAATTTTAATTCTGAGATAAAATGTCGTACAATTTTCATAAGAAGTCGTTTTTAGGATACATGACAGGTCATTTCCGTTTTGCAATGATAATAAATTAAATGTAAAAGATATCGTTATGATATATATACATGGATTATTAAGATATCTGATGCTTAGACAATTGTTAAAACTAAGTCAACAATGCAATGTGTTGACTCAAAGAATAATCTGAGACAGCGCAAATTATTTTGGTATGATCAACCTTTTGTTTTTAGGTGTTCAGGCGTTAGCAATTTTCATTACTTTTAATTACATAAGATTATTATATACATAAGGCATGTAGACGTCAATATTTAAATGAACAGAAAATATACACATAACTGTGTACTAAAGAGATAAATCATCATTATCTCTTTCAGTTGAATGGCTATTGGTACTTTGCGGAACGGAACGGAACGGAACAGAACCAGTTAAGAGGCCCCAAAAGGGGAAACAAGATTTATTTTAAACGTCATTATTTCAATTTAACTTATCGTAAATGGAAGATTGTTTTACAAATTTTGCTGTTTTAATGAATTGTGTATTACATAAAATATGCTACTCATTGCTCTATAAGTCAATGCACGCTTCTTTCCCGAAAAAACCTAAAGTCACTAGTTGTTTTATGATGTTTGATTGACACTGTAAATATAAAGTTGAGGTTTAAACCAGACTCAATTAATCTGTGTGTGTAACGTCGATGAAAATTACCTAAGTAATCTTTCTCCTGAATATATTTCTTCTGATTCCGTTCCGTTCCGCAAAATACCATTACCCGTGTGGATATTGGTATTTAACGGAACGGAACGGAACCATTTAAAAAATTTTAAATAAAGGAAAACATCATAACAACTACTAGCTGTTTGTTTATTTCTATGTTCTTTTGAGATAAATGAAGCAAATCATTTCATCAATTCAAACATCTTGCATATGTGCATATCACTCCTGTGTTGTGTACAGCTATAACTTTTATTTCATCTATGATACTACATTACTTACACGGATGATATTACTAGTTTGTTCACCAAGCTAGCAATAACGCAATGTGCATCCCATATTACGTAGAATTCTAAAATATAACGAGCACATTCGCAAGGAAAAAGTTTAATATTCATCACTTACCTTCCGTCTGAACAATTTTCTTCTGGTTCCGTTCCGTTCCGCAAAATACCATTACCCGTGTGGATATTGGTATTTAACGGAACGGAACGGAATCTTTCAAACTTTTTAAATAATGGAAAATATCATAACAACTTCTCACCGTTCCTTGATTTTTTTTATCAGATTCTTTAAAGATGAATGAGTCTATCAATCAAATCAATTCAGTCATCTTCCCACGGTGTATTTGCTGATTATTAATTTCAGCGTTTGTGTGCGTGTGCTGCATACAACAACAACTTTGTTTTCATTTTTTGTTTATCAATTTTATATCATTGTCACGGCAGAACTAACTAGTTGGTTAATTAAGCTAGCAAAAACACAATGCTTATATCAAGTAGAATTCATATTAATATACCAAGATCATTCGCAGCGCAGGGATAATATCGATAAAAATACTTGATAGTCTTATTTGAAATAAATTTGAATAATTGATGATATAACAAATGTTGTTACCATACTTATAAAAAAATTTCTTCTGGTTCCGTTCCGTTCCGCAAAATACCATTACCCGTGTGGATATTGGTATTTAACGGAACGGAACGGAACGGAACCGTTTAAAAATTTTGAAATATAAAATATATCATAACAACTACTAGCTGTTTGTTTATTTCTATGTTATTTTGAGATAAATGAAGCAAACCAACAAATCATTTCATCAATTCAAACATCTTGCATATGTGCATATCACTCCTGTGTTGTGTACAGCTATAACTTTTATTTCATCTATGATACTACATTACTTACACGGATGATATTACTAGTTTGTTCATCAAGCTAGCAATAACGCAATGTGTATCCCATATTACGTAGATTTCTAATATATAACGAGCACATTCGCAAGGAAAAAGTTTAATATTCATCACTTACCTTCCGTCTGAACAATTTTCTTCTGGTTCCGTTCCGTTCCGCAAAATACCATTACCCGTGTGGATATTGGTATTTAACGGAACGGAACGGAATCTTTCAAACTTTTTAAATAATGGAAAATATCATAACAACTACTCACCGTTCCTTGAATTTTGAGATAAATGAAGCAAACCAACAAATCATTTCATCAATTCAAACATCGTGCATATGTGCATATCACTCCTGTGTTGTGTACAGCTATAACTTTTATTTCATCTATGATACTACATTACTTACACGGATGATATTACAAGTTTGTTCATCAAGCTAGCAATAACGCAATGTGTATCCCATATTACGTAGATTTCTAAAATATAACGAGCACATTCGCAAGGAAAAAGTTTAATATTCATCACTTACCTTCCGTCTGAACAATTTTCTTCTGGTTCCGTTCCGTTCCGCAAAATACCATTACCCGTGTGGATATTGGTATTTAACGGAACGGAACGGAATTTTTCAAAGTTTTTAAAATGTGAAACATATTTTTACAAAGGCAACATTTATTCATTATATAATAAATCATTCGATTTTTTTTAAGGAAGAATTAGCTAGTTGGTTAATCAAGCTAGCGAAAGACAATGTTTACATCAAGTCGAAGTTTATATCAAATCCATTTGCAGGGTTATAATCATTTTTAAAAATAAATACTTGATAGCCTTATGAGTGGGCTGACTTATCAAGTTGGGATTAAACTTCAATTGCGCTTCCGTAAATTAAAATTCTGGGAAGGAATTAGACAGTCCTTGTTAGAGAAACTCGAAGATTCTAGGTCAAACTGGATACTGCAAAACTCGGTTATAACGAAGTCACTGAGACCTAAGAAATTACTTCGTTATATCCGTAATTCGTTATAACCGTATAAGAAATTCATTAGATTTACATAGCTGGGGATCCAAGATGACTTCGCTATATCCGTGAATTCTCAATATCCGTGTTCGTACTAAACGAGTTTTACTGTATATATCTTGAAAGACTGCCCATACGTATCGTCTGCATTCACGGGCCGGGGTCTTCGGAATCAGCTTAGTGAGATTGGAGAGAAAATGCATTGGCAGTTGTTTGCGACAGGACCATGAAATTCAGAGTGCAATCTTGCAAATTACAATTTTAAGTAATAAGTAGATTTGCAATCGTACAATGTAAGGACTTTGCTATAATATATAAGCTTCTCTCCGCACATATGCAAACAGACATGAAAATAAGAGTGCAAACTAAAAATACACTTGCCTTTTATCATTCTTCTGAAAACTACATAACCCGTATTTTAATAGATTGTGTATTCACGTTTGACCTAAAATAATATTCCGCTGGCTGACTTTCTTAACTTTCTTTTTAAAAAGCTAACCTATAGCTTGTTTGTTATACATTGAAATGAATAATGATATAACAAATGTTGTTACGAAACTTTTGAATAATTTTCTTATGATTCCGTTCCGTTCCGCAAAATACCATTACCCGTGTGGATATTGGTATTTAACGGAACGGAACGGAATCTTAAAAAAAAAAATAATGGAAAATATCAAAACATCATTTTGGGATATAAGAAGCAAGCTAACAAACCATTTCATTAATATAAAATTATAAATATCTTGTGTGCTTATCTTGTGTACAACGTTAACTTTTATTTCTGTGATGTCTTGTGCATATCTTATTTTGATTACTACATGTATTTTGTACGAAAGATTTTGTGTACGACTTGTTTGTTTATGGGTGGAGTACTGCGCCATATTTCTAAACGCTCGATTACTACAGTTTTTTGTAAGCCTTGAATTCCACTGTGTAAGTGTTTTGACTGTTATAATTAGGTATTATTAATCTTCTAGTGATGTAATTTACCTCTGTATTTATTGTCAACTATGCTTAGATTTGCATATTCTTGTTACCGATGGATTTTAGTTTACCATGTGCTTCAAGTATGGTGCGCCATTTCGTCGACAAACATTACATTTTGAACTTGATAATTACGTACCTTCAGTTTAATAAAGTCAAATGATTACGGTTTTAACTCATTATTTTCTATTCAATTAATGAATTTATTTATAGAATATATTTAAGATATGTTGCATTACTTAATTCTATGTGAAAGCTTTATTGGATTGTTTTTCTATGGAAACCAATACCTGTCATTTTTATTTGTATTTTGTTTATTACAGATTCTTATCGCATTGCAGTTATCTGTCAATTAAAATCTTTAATGCTTACTTTATGTCACATTTTGCACGAGAATACTTTAATCACAGGGGCTTGGTTGTTGGATAGTGAATTTCCTAATTATTTGTTCCCGAAGAAAAAATTGATTAAAATTGGTAATCTTATGTGTATTTTTGTGTATTGCAATAAATAAATTCACCGAAACCCCCCGTTTCAATCATGTTAAAAAGTTTATTCAATGTACATTAAAAAAAGTAAAGGGACGACACTCGCCATTTTGGATTTATAGGGGGTCCTCATTTCAAGCTATGTTTTAAACAAGTTCTTCCGTTTCTCCAACGATTTCTGACGATATATAGGTTGTAAAATGTTAAAATTACTTATTCCTATCGTCTGACTACATCTGTAAGCTGCATAATAAACACATCTTTCCGAAATGTACTAGATACTTGCCAAACTTATCGAAAGCAACGGAAGTTTACTTTTGAGTGACGTAAATTCTCCATATAATCACTGAGATGTTCCGAAAATGTATGATAAATCCAGAGAGAGCAAAAATTCCGCGAAAAGATATTCCTCTTGGTTTATCCAATGCTTTCGGATCTCCTCAGTGATTACATGGAGAGTTTGCATCAACTTCCGTTGCTTTCGATAAGTTTGGCGAGTATCTAGTACATTTCGGAACGATGTGTTTATTATGCAGAAAATATATAATTGTTTTCCCTTGGACTAAAATGTTACACTTTCATTGGTTTAAACATAGCACGTGCATAAATCTCTATATTTGTTCGGTGAGAAATAATACTAGTATTAGGCAATATGGCCGTCATTGGCCGACGCTTCGTTACTCATTTCGACATTTCATTGAATTCAATACTTAAACCGCATGCCGTAAGTTCTTAATGTATTTGGAGTAGTTGCCCTTTGAAATTCATTAAAATTAGAGTAGTTGCCCTTAGAATATTGACGTCACATTGTTTTGTCTGGAGGAGAACAAAATGGCAGCGCCGATATTTGATCTGCAGAGGAAAGGGAGAAAACATTTGAAATTGAATAGGAACAAAACATTGTAAGTAAACATGGGTGAAGCAAAGATTTTTAAAGAGTATTTGAAAGGTGAGATTGAAAATTTTGAAGAGTTTAAATGAGTTAAATTGCACGAGATGTTAGACATCTTGTACATGGCTTTGCGTAGATCATCGCTATTTGTGAATAAACATGTCGCTTGATAGTCCTTGGGAAAACAAATACTAATAGGTTAGTTACTGACTCACTACGGAAATATATTGGGTTGATCAATCTCATAGATGGCGAGGCGTAGTGAGTCGGTAACTAACCTAATAAGTAATAGTATGACGTGCCATAAGGGTAATCAGTTGTCGTTGTGATTCAAGTCTGTATGTTGATCTAGCGTTGGTGTGTGATTTGTGCTTTGAATTCATTTGTCTTTATATGTATATTTTAGTTTCTACCGTCGATGAGAGATTTATTGGCCAATAAATACATTTCCGAATATTTTGTTTTATTATAATTCTATGTTAATTTTTGAAAGCAAGTTTTCGAGATTGTTTTGTGCATATATACGTCTGTCTGTCGGTGTATACACTTGTCTGTACATGTGCTTTTTTATCTTCGGTATGTGACTGTGTCTATATTATACTTATATTCTAAATCTCAAATGAAGTGAATATATGATGTGTATGCACTGTAAAACTAAATACTAGTATATAAGATGTGAATAACTTGTACATGAAAGTTCGAATAAGATTTTTTTTTTACTGAAATCTGATTGGTTTAGACGCAGTTGATAATCCGTTATATTACCCTCAGCATTAGCAACTCCCTTGGCAACGGGTAACACACAAATTGTTACATACGCGTACGGTTTGCTGTATAATTCTCGTCATTTCTATGTAGAAGCAGTAAAATGTTCTCTAAAATTAAAACATTCAGTATAAAAAAAATTAATAGTCCTGTTTTGGAGGGTAACAGTTGAAATTGACACAATTGAAAGTATTAGGTAGGCGTACATGGTAACATCCATTTTTATAAAACTTGATATTATAAATACAACACAATCTATGATCTGTTGAGATCTGACATAGACTTCATTAAAGCCAACGATATATCCTAAACTATACCACGAGAAACGACACACAAGGCTGTTTAGTCTATCCTTATTTAAATGGGAAGCAACTCCATTTTGTATAAAATTCTAACATCCGGTAATGTTAATGCATTCATGTTTTTTCCGAGCCTGTCGGGAAGGCCCGAGAAGTTGCAATTAGACTACACTGATTAGTAACACAAACTTACAAGCGGAACACAGAGACACATGATTAAGCACATTTAATCAACATTATGATAATCTGTCTCTTGCTGTATCATGGATATGAAAATTCAGTGACATGCAATCCATTTGATGTGCACATTATATTTTTAACATATAAAGCATGTAAATGTATATTTAGCCATGATCAGTGGCAGTTAATCTCTATTATAAAACTGATCGTACGAACAAAGCCCTGAGATGGCTTTAAAAAAAGGAAAAGATTCCGTTCCGTTCCATTAAATACCAATATCCACACGGGTATTGGTATTTTGCGGAACGGAACGGAATCATGAGAAAATTATTAATAAGTATGGAATCCATATTCTTATATTAATATCTATTTTAATGTATTACAAATAAAGCCATCAATTATTTTTGGAAATAATGTTATCCCTCAGAATATGTTTGATATAATATAAAATTCTACTGGATGTAAACATTGTGTATTTTTAATTTGATAAACAAACTCGTTAAATCTCCCGTAAACTCCCGTAACAAATACATGTTCGTTATAGATTGAATAAATGCCGTGCTTGTTATGATATTTTCCATTATTTAAAAAGTTTGAAAGATTCCGTTCCGTTCCGTTAAATACCAATATCCACACGGGTAATGGTATTTTGCGGAACGGAACGGAACCAGAAGAAAATTGTTCAGACGGAAGGTAAGTGATGAATATTAAACTTTTTCCTTGCGAATGTGCTCGTTATATATTAGAAATCTACGTAATATGGGATACACATTGCGTTATTGCTAGCTTGATGAACAAACTAGTAATATCATCCGTGTAAGTAATGTAGTATCATAGATGAAATAAAAGTTATAGCTGTACACAACACAGGAGTGATATGCACATATGCAAGATGTTTGAATTGATGAAATGATTTGCTTCATTTATCTCAAAAGAACATAGAAATAAACAAACAGCTAGTAGTTGTTATGATGTTTTCCTTTATTTAAATTTTTTTAAACGGTTCCGTTCCGTTCCGTTAAATACCAATATCCACACGGGTAATGGTATTTTGCGGAACGGAACGGAACCAGAAGAAAATTGTTCAGACGGAAGGTAAGTGATGAATATTAAACTTTTTCCTTGCGAATGTGCTCGTTATATTTTAGAAATCTACGTAACATGGGATGCACATTGCGTTATTGCTAGCTTGGTGAACAAACTAGTAATATCATCCGTGTAAGTAATGTAGTATCATAGATGAAATAAAAGTTATAGCTGTACACAACACAGGAGTGATATGCACATATGCATGATGTTTGAATTGATGAAATGATTTGTTGGTTTGCTTCATTTATCTCAAAATAACATAGAAATAAACAAACAGCTAGTAGTTGTTATGATATCTTTTATATTTCAAAATTTTTAAACGGTTCCGTTCCGTTCCGTTAAATACCAATATCCACACGGGTAATGGTATTTTGCGGAACGGAACGGAACCAGAAGAAAATTATTTATAAGTATGGTAACAACATTTGTTATATCATCATTCATTCAAATTTATTTCAAATAAGACTATCAATTATTTTTATCGATATTATCCCTGCGCTGCGAATGATCTTGGTATAATATGAATTCTACTTGATATAAGCATTGTGTTTTTGCTAGCTTAATTAACCAACTAGTTAGTTATGCCGTGACAATGATATGAAATTGATAAAAAAAAAATGAAAACAGAGTTGTTGTTGTATGCAGCACACGCAGACAAACGCTAAAATTAATAATCAGCAAATACACAAAATGACTGAATTGATTTGATTGATAGACTCATTCATCTTTAAAGAATCTGATAAAAAATTCAAGGAACGGTGAATAGTTGTTATGATATTTTCCATTATTTAAGAAGTTTGAAAGATTCCGTTCCGTTCCGTTAAATACCAATATCCACACGGGTAATGGTATTTTGCGGAACGGAACGGAACCAGAAGAAAATTGTTCAGACGGAAGGTAAGAGATGAATATTAAACTTTTTCCTTGCGAATGTGCTCGTTATATTTTAGAATTCTACGTAATATGGGATACACATTGCGTTATTGCTAGCTTGGTGAACAAACTAGTAATATCATCCGTGTAAGTAATGTAGTATCATAGATGAAATAAAAGTTATAGCTGTACACAACACAGGAGTGATATGCACATATGCAAGATGTTTGAATTGATGAAATGATTTGCTTCATTTATCTCAAAAGAACATAGAAATAAACAAACAGCTAGTATTTGTTATGATGTTTTCCTTTATTTAAAAAGTTTGAAAGATTCCGTTCCGTTCCGTTAAATACCAATATCCACACGGGTAATGGTATTTTGCGGAACGGAACGGAATCAGAAGAAATATATTCAGAAGAAAGATTACTTAAGTAATTTTCATCGACGTTACACACACAGATTAATTGAGTCTGGTTTAAACCTCAACTTTATATTTACAGTGTCAATCAAACATCATAAAACAACTAGTGACTTTAGGTTTTCTCGGGAAAGAAGCGTGTATTGACTTATAGAGCAATGAGTAGCATATTTTATGTAATACACAGTTCATTAAAACAGCAAAATTTGTAAAACAATCTTCCATTTACGATAAGTTACATTGAAATAATGACGTTTTTAAAAAAATCTTGTTTCCCCTTTTGGGGCCTCTTAACTGGTTCCGTTCCGTTCCGTTCCGTTCCGCAAAGTACCAATAGCCAGTTGAATTAAATACATGTACTGAGATAAATGATAAAATTAGATGGAGACAAGTGTTAGTGTATATCAGTGTATGATATGATTGTCCAATGAATGAACATTCGTATTAACGATCAACAAATAACACAAGTAAATATTTCCCACTTAGATTGAAAAATTGCGATAGTATTGCATTTTTTAAATTCAGGTTGCCTCCCCTGCATTAGACTCAAGAGTAAAAGAGTACTTTTTTTATCATGCTATAGGGAAAACAATGTTTAGAAAGTGATATTTCAAAGACCAATAATCATATGTTAGATTGAGATTGTTGCACAGTTTATATAATATAAATACAGCCTAGTTAAGTGTGGGTTTAAACAATTTATCATTTCGTTTACCATGCAGTCATTTTTTTTTATTTCCTAAGACCATTATAAAAGTCTCTTATCTAAAATGATATCAATTGGTTTTTGGTGTCTATCTGTCTGTCTGTCCGTCTGTCTGTCCGTCTGTATGTAATGCACGTATGTATGTATTGAATATATGTTGAAAACATTTTCGTGTTGAAAAAAAGTATGATTAGATAGTCCAGGTCTTCAATTCAAAGCGTCTTATTCGTTCATTCAAAAGGAAATTGTGCATACATGTATTTGTACATTGTCTCTAAAAATAAGGTGGTTGCTGTTTTAATAAACTGATCATTTGCTAATTTATAAAGGAATGCCAAAAGTAAAATGCGGAAAAAAAACCTAAGTAACAACGTCAAAACCGTTTATATTTTTATTGTAAGCACATACGTTCCAAAAATGACTATACGATCACTTTTTGTACAATATAATAATCAAAAATCAAGTTCATCATTTTACTTTTCTATATCATTCCATATCTTGAAACTAACACCAATTCTCCAAACGATTAAATATACGCTTTTCTTTCTTTATAAAGAATCAGATGATATTAAAGTAGTCCGAGTATCGCCCTACGTCATAATACGGATTTTACAATATTGGTTCGACTTTTACAAAGCGTTTTAGATACCCGGTATTGATTTTGCTCTACATCGCTGTTGTAAACAATGGCAATTATAGCAATTAAAACGTTAATATATGTATTCTATGAGAGATAGAAATGATTAAGACAGAAGCTATTTCGAATTTAATCAATCGTCAATTAATTAATGTTTAAATGATATCTAACATTGTTGACAGATCTAGGCAGAAAACTGTAGCAAAATGTGATTTTTACGGATTTTTTTCGACAGGGTCTACTTGGTTTAGAGTTTATAGCGTGAACAGTAATCCGTCAACATATAATTTATTTTACCAAATCTTTTTTCTAAGATGTCAATCTATAGAATAAACACCATGAATTTAAGTTTGAGTCCATAAAATAGTAAAAAAAATTACCAAACGCGATACTAGCATTGCATTTTTTGTATTATATTTTGATACATCAGGTCCATAAAGCGTACTTACTTACAAAAATTTGCACAAAATTATTGATGAGATATGGCTTAAATAAATATTTATGCTCTATTTTGTATGTACAGTTCTAATTTTCCCAAAATTGATAATTATTTTTAGGAAAAACGGACGTCTGGGTAATTTCATAATTGTCAATAATTTTCGCAAGGGGGTACACCCGTCTGAGAGGTGATAACAAATAAACTAGCATGTAAACATACATATTTTCTTTTGTAAATGTATTGCTAGAATGTATATTTATCATTTAAAGCTAAGCATTTAATGATTGAGCCCATTTAGTGCCGAGTATAGGACTACCTTAAGCATAAATGTTAATTAAAATTGACACATGTTTTTGAAATTTAATAAGTTTTACGTCACTATATTCATACAAACTTGCTTGTTTTTTGTCAGATACAAGCATCTTCGGGTGTATTAGGTTAAGGATAATTGTCAATGAGAATCAAAGTCAATCACCAGAATAAATACAAATAGTTATCTTTTTTCAAAATATCAATAAGGTTTAAACACTTAATCACTACATATTAAAATGATAAAGTTAATAGTTTTGGTAAATATATTGATTTGTTTTCTACAACTAAACTTTTATACAGTGAATTTGATAATGATACACGTTTGTATATTTACAACGAATATTTGTAGGTTTTCTCTCAGTGCAATCGATAAATTTTATACTAAGGGGAAGCCGGACTAATATATATATATATATACACATATTTTGTCCTAAGCATCAGGGTTTTTTTCAAACCTACCGGGTGTGTATACGATCTATGTAATATGATCCAATCTTTAAAAAAACCCAATAAAACATCACGCGCGTATCTTAAACCACAACTTTTGTAACAGCAAATCTTTCATGGGTCTGAGTGTAAAATGAACCAAACATCCTTTTTTAAGCCAAAATAAAAAAATAAAAAAAACCATTTATGTGAATAAGATTGAAATAGGCGTGTATTACTGTAGTCTATTTTTTCTTAGCAGCTAACTTTTATTCGTTTTCGAAGACCATTTCCATTAATGTAATGTTGTAATCACCTGACTATTGCTTTATATGTGTTTGCTATTTTGAATAAAGTTTCAAAAACAAATCTGCATTTAAACAATGTATGAAATAGTTTGATGTCTGTAGGGCTGAACGTTCAAAAAGGATCATAATCTATCATAAAGAATGATAGAAATCATTTATCATACCGTTTTCTCAAGCTTTCCCTGTCAATAGTGAAACCATTTTTTTACATGACTTTACTCATAAAAACTTAGTTGTATTTATATCAGATACAGGTGGGGTAATGAGTGTTAGATAATAACGTTATGAATAGAAAAAGAACAAATGATAATCTTTCATAAAATAACTATAAGGCTTTAACATTTAATATCTATATATCAAAGCAGATTCAAATAGTTTAGTGTCGATTATGATATTGTTTTCTATTGTAAAACTATTTTGCGGTGAATTTAATGAGGTACACGTTTGTATATACACAACCAAAAAATAGCGATTTTAAAAAGTGCAGTCTATAAATTCCATACATAGGGGGAAGCCATCCCTGCCTGTACACATATTTTGTCTTTCAGTTTTTCAACCGGTCGACTATAAAGTCGGTGTAAATTGATCTCATTTTTTAAAAAGCGGCAACATTAAAACCTCAGGCTATATCTTAAGCCACAAGTTTTTGTGTAAAATGATCAAATCGTCCTTTTTTGAGGCGAGAATAAAATCCACCCTTGTGAATGACATTGAAATATGGCATTGTAGTATCGTCTCTTAATCTCAGCCGTACAGCGCATCAAAAACGAAACCTTTCGAAATTGTATCGTTATTTTAATGTCATTTTAATAATACCTTCATATCTTGTGAAAGACGATATCGTGCACTGATCATTAATCCCTGACTAAGTAAATTACGTATTCTAAACATTCTTGTTCATTCTCCTTGATCTGGAACAGTGCATATGTAACATATGTATGATATTTATTTAAATATAAACTCTACGTCTTTATTGTTTACCAATCTCGTTATTTGAAAAATTAGATTAAGGCCAAACTTAACATGTATTTAAAAGAAGAAACTGTTAATGGTTAAAAGTTAAACATGTTCATACAAATAAATCTTTTGCGAGTATATTTAGATAAAAAGAACGTGTGCAATGAACGACATTCATATGTTCATGAGGGTGGGGGGGGGGGAGAGAAAGAGCTTGCACTTGCCTGTTCACACATTATGTTTTTGGTATCAGTTTTTGTAATCCACTGTGTTAGATATCGGTGTAAAATGATCAATTGTTTTTATAAGAGGCAACAATGAAACATCTGGCGCATATCTTAAACCGTTGTAGTGGGTTTTTTTTATCTCAGCAGTACAGCACATAACCGAAAACGAAACTGTTCAATGGTCATTTTAATGACCATTTTAGCAGTACTCTAGAAGTATTTTGTGAAAGACGGTACCTTGTACTGAATACCTGACTTTGTATTTTACGTATTGAGAACAATTTTGTTCATTCTATTTATTCTGGAAAAAAGAATTTGGACCATAAGTATAACACTAGTACTTATTTAGTTAACAACACTTCATTTAAATTTTTTACCAGTTCCATTAGTTAAAAAAAATCAGATTGCAGTCAAACTGGACATACTTGTATAAGTATAATGAGTCGTAAATGTGAATTGGTAGAAGTTCAATTACATTTTTATAAAATTACATCTTTTGCAATTATAGTCTAAAAGTTTGTACCGACCAGTTTTGTGTTGTGTATACAACATCAATCATTGTAATTTAAGATGTGTTAAGTATTCGTCATGTGCTGTATTTCACATCTAGCCAATTCAGTTTTAGACCGACTAGTAATAAGAAACAGCTACTTTTAATCGACAAAAGTTAGCCTTAGCATTTACATGTAATTACGTGGAGAGAGTTATAGCTTTTTTGAATAATAGTGCTAAGAGTTTTAATTAGCGATCGATTTAGACACTTTGTTGCTTATCTGTCGCATTCATACATATTAGCTATAATTTGTCTCTATTACAACAGATTACAACCCGTGTATCTGTGTTTTTTTAAAGCACATGTCTCGCTTTTGTATGGATTTCTATTTTTGGCGACACATGTGAACGATGCGTGATAAAGCCATTTAATGCCTCTCTATATTGTGCACACAAATGAAGAAATTTAAAATATCTGTACAAACTGGCGGCACGATTCTTTAAACAAATTCAACACAAATTATTCGGAAATGTGATATAATTTAAAGAAAGAGGAAACAAACATTTAAATGCTATTGTCGGTTTTGATTAATATTTCCTTATTAAAAAATAATATCTGAATTACTATACCTAAAGTATGTTTTAGTTTGAGTAAATCTAACGGATACAAACAATTTAATATTTGTAACAATGACCATTAATACTTTATATATCCATACACTGTACAGTTATTTACTCTTATTAGATAAATTAAGATTATAAAATTAACATGTCATTATTGTAAAATACAAGTCGTAAAAACAATAGGTAAACACTATTTGTCTTGTTATCATTTACTCATAACTAGCAAAAGCTTAATTCGTACGTTGTTCATAAATACCATAAAATTATACATACATGGCATTCCCATACATTTCGAGATCATAGTGCAAATGTCATTCAGATGATATGTAATACCTAATACCATTGTTCAGGAAGATCGACTTTAAAAATTAAGGTCAACGTTTTAACGTCCTATTCCTTTCTGCCTATTACCTATTTTTTGTATGAGGTATTATATGATAATGCAGTCATTGGTAAAGTCTTTGTTATCAAAGTTACTTATAGGAAGCTCTCATATATATGAATTGTTTTTGAAATATTCTAACACTTTATTTTTTTTATACCTGATTATGCTTGACTCAGTTTGGTCATTAACTGTGAACCAACTCGCTTAATAAAACATTTCTGAGGCTCACAAAAGAATCATTAAAAAAAAAAACCTATTGCATTGAACAATAAGATTCGATAAGACAATATACATATTGTCACTCATGAACCAACGTTACAACAAACATTAAATTTCTTAAAAACTACAAGATGGTTTTAATTCTTATTTGTATCTCATTTTTTTTGTTTGATATTTGTGTTTAATATTTCAAGCACATCCCATTGTATTATCTTTTTCCGTTTGTCTTATTCTTCGCTTAAATTAGCTCAGTGTTGTTTTTTGTAAACTAGTCATCCGTTTGCTGTTTCATTTTGATGTTCTCTGGAAGAACATCCTCTTTTAAATTTTCTGAAATTCGGAGCTCAGGGTACGGGCTAAGTCATCTTGATTGGTTTCAACAGCATATGTATCTGACAAACAGAAATTATAATTCATAATAATACCACCTTTATTACATTACCAATGTTAATTCTCTGCTTTTTCATCCTCATCGTTTTCATCGGTTTGAAATTTCGACTTAATGATTGTTATTTTTTAATTAAAAATATACTTAGGTAATTTATTTAACTGAAATACATTTAGACGAAATTTGCATTTCTCTAATGAATGTCCTTCCGTGACATCTCTTTTTATGGTTCCTTGTACCGAGCGATCAAACCACTAAAATTAGTTTTAGATTTGAATATATATATATTCATATATTTTCTTCCGTAATGTTACTAAACATAAAATAATTTTGATTTTATATTTTTTTTCTTAACAATTATTATTTGATTCGTGTTGAGAAAATAATGGTAATATACTGACGATAATCAAAGGACTGGTATACGTCTTTCTTCAAAACGATTGCAAAACAATCATATGATATATCGTCATTGTCTTAGATTATTTATTGATTTAAACTTTATAAAAGTGCTCTGAATTATTTGTTTTATTAGTTTGATTACCAAAATTTACATTATTGTTTTATATGACCTGTTCTGGTAATAAAAAGCGACATTAAATTCATATGTGTGTATTTTTTTCTATATAGTTGGTATATAAACATTTTTATAACATTAAATTAATCCATTGACTTGCCATCTATTATAAAGTCATTTACCTAATTATCTAATTAAGATCAAAAATAGTGTGATGAATCATTTAAGATTTACAATCAACAACTGGGCGTGTTTTCCAATATCTGTTAAACTTGTTTTAGGTACCAAAAACACAGAGTAGCTTCTATCTGAAAAAAAAATTAAAGGGGCATGGTTACGATTGCCGTCAAAATCTATTATTCCGTTTTTAGTGTTTACAATGCTTCAGTAAGGTATTTCTAATAATTAACCAAAATTTGAATGTCAGTCGTCAAGTTATAAGCGAGCTTTAAAGCTCACATGTATATTAAACCAATGTTACCAAAAGCCTTAAATTGGCACTCAAATTTTCATTGACCAAAAGAAATGTTTTTTTGAGGCAATGTAAACAATAAAAATAGAAAATAAAATTTGACAAAAATCGTGATCATATCCCTAAAACAGGAAAATAAATGCAAATAGACATATGCATTTATTTGTTCGTGAAATATTAGAAGCATTATTATTCTAAGATATGACAAATATTTGGCATTGTGTTTTGTATTTTTCAAAGATAAAATACTGCAAATGAGTTTTTGTAAAGTCAATTGATTCATATATGAATGGATGAGTGCATTGTAATGTTCAATATGGCCAACAGATAATTCTCCAAAAGCACAGTTATTCCCAAATGGGACGATGCCAAACATGCATACATGTCACTTAACATTAAAAGAAAGGTTACTCTATGGATATTTGGATTCGACTGTATTAAATATTTTACTGTAAAAACATGCAACAGCTTTCAGAAGATGTGTATCCAAATTGGTCAAAGGTATAAACTATGCAAAATGTCGAACTGACTCTTATTTTCTCTGTGATCATATATGGTATAATACTAAAATAACTGTTGGTTGAAGACCAGTATTTTCTAAAAGTCTTTATATTTCAGGAATACTATCTGCTAATAATCTTATAAATGGAAATGGTAAGGTACATGCCTTGTATTATGTTAAAAAAAATGTATTAAAAGCTAATATAAATGATTTAGAATATACAGGGTTAAATCATGCACAAAAACAAACATTAGTCCATTCACGAATTATAAAATCGAGAATGCAATTGATGGAATAAGATCCTATCTTTTAAGAAACGCAAAAACAAAAACAAAAAAAAAACAAACAAACAAAAACAAACAAACAAACAAAAACAAAAACAAAAGAAAAACAGCGCTTATCTTAAACCTAAACTTTTGTAAAATCTTATGTGTTGGTCTGTGTGTAAAATGACCCAATCGCTCCTTTTAACAAGAATTAAAACTATTCATATATTTAAATGAAATTGAAATATTCTGATATAACTGTCGTCTCTTTATCGTGGCATTGCATTTTTTTTTCATTTTCTAAGATCATTATCTACAGAAGTAATGTTGATCAATTAATTGATATTATTTCACAATTGTGTAATATATGTTCGTTAGTTTTAATAAAAGTGAATTTCAAATTTGAATTTTAAAAAAAAGTATCGGTTTGAGATCTGTCCGGCCAAAGGTTTCAAATGTATCGTAATCGTTAACATAGAATTGTATGAAGCATTAATGATACTTCATACATTCCCTTTTAATCATTTAAATATTTTGATATTTCATTTGTTGATTTATGAGATGGTGCAAGTTTGAACGATACAAATATTGTATCCGTCTCTATATTAGTGTAATATTAGACTGGTCATTGGCTCTTTGTATTCATATAGGATTGCGAAATAGAAATTTATGCTGAAAAAAAGTTATGAAAAGCTACCATTTTTACAACTTTTCATTATAATTAGTAGCTTACAAAGATTGACTAATAAATTACTATGGTGTGGCGTGCAATGAACAATAATATAGTTCATCATTTTATTTTCCATTTTCTAACATTCTATATCATGAAAAACTATAACATATACACTTCCTTTCCTTATATAGAATCAGAAGGTATTTCGAATGAACATTTTCAAGAAGTTTTATTAAAAATTAATACATGCTTATAAAATGTAGCAAACATCGTTGGGGGGAACATGTTAAAGATGATACGTCAAATAGATCAAAACCAATAAACAAAATCCGTACGAATGCTAAGCTTTTACAAAAAAACTACGAGGTTATCACACTTAATCGTCACTATCAACATAGTATGATTTAAACAGGTTGTGATAAAGTTATTGGATTATTTTCCATAGTAATTGTTTTCTTGCAGTACATTTAATTAAATTACATCGTTGTTTATGAACAACAAAAATCTGATTTTTTTCCCCAGTGAAATCGAGGACATTCATACACAGTAAGGAGCTTGCAGCTGCCTGTACACATATTTTGACTTTGGCATCAGTTTTAAAACCCATCGTGTATGCAGTCGGTGTAAAATGATCCCATCTTTTAAAAAGCAGCAACAATGAAACATCAGGCGCATATCTTAAACCACAACATTTGTAAAAGCAAATCCTTTGTGCGTTTGTGTGTAAAATGACATAAGCGTCTTTTTAAAGGAGGACATAACCCATCATTGTGAATAAGCATGCACGTAATCGAAAACGAAACTGTGCAAGGCTGTGTTGTTATTTTAATGTCCTTTTAAATAATACCTACATATTTTGTGAAAGACGATATCCTAGACTGAATACCTGACAATGTTAGTCGCGTATTGACAACGATTTAGATATTAAAAGTGTATTGTCGAGATTACACAGAGAAGAGAGAGAGAGAGAGAGAGAGAGAGAGAGAGAGAGAGAGAGAGAGAGAGAGAGAGAGAGACTTATTGTTATGGTTTCAAATTCAAAGAGAGGAGGTGACAGTAGGTTAGGGCAGACCTACAAGCGAGCTTTAATTTCCTTTATCGGTGGTAGCGCACGTGTGATTTACATCAACTCTCTCTCCCCTCTCTTTCTCTCTCTCTCTCTCATCACCTGGTTTAAGGTAATATGTGCACTTTAAATGAACCTTGGTTTGCGGCGATGTATTTTCTTTTCCGTGAGGGGGATTGTGGGGATTTGTGATGTCTTGTACATCAGCTAACTAGCGATGCTAATAAAAAAACATTAAATTTTCTGAAAATTGTTTGCAGATGTTCCAATGATAACGTTCAGTGTATATTTTGCAGGGTGGGTGCGTGGGCAATATAGTCTTCATTCCGATTTGTCAATTTTTCTGTCCCTTCTTCTTTTTCCTTCGTTTTCCAGGTATTTACGTTTCGGTTCGGCAAACTAATTTTACATTTTATGTGTAGTTTCATAACGATGCCCTACAGATAAATTATGAGTTATTTTACTTCTAATCAACATGTATATTTATGTACTTCATTTAAATCTGACTCTAGTGATCGGGTTAGTTGAGTTTTTTTAGTGTTCCAATAAATAACGGTAAGGATAAAATGAAATATACCTATGTTTTCCCTAACGCGATCGACCCAATAAAATCTCGCCGATTGAATTGTTTTTTAAAACATTGAATAGATATTTTTTTCAAGAAACTTAATTTTACCCAAATTCGTTTTCAGTTGACCCAATTTTTTTTATATATTTTACAATCATTTTGTTTACCATGATCATCAGCATTGGCAATACTCGCTTTATGGTCGGTAACTTAGCCGGAATTCCCCCCGAAAGAAAAAATGAAGTAGCGCTCTATTTTGAGTTCACCCATGTGTGAATTAACTGGGTAATAAATACGGATGATGCAATATATAGCTTACTGTGAATTGTCAATTACAATCGATGTTTATTACTTTAAATGTTGATATTACAATTAGTTGGTAAGATGTAATTAGATTATGACTCTGCTAAATTAATGCTAAAACAATCATAAAATCATCTGTTTACAGTAATCTTAACAAGAAGCCCATGGGGCCACATCGCTCACCTGAGCAACAATGGGCGTTTAAAAGATATTATGCCATATGGTCCCTCGGTAGAAAAACAAAAAATGAATATTGTAAAGTATTCGAATTTTACACTTATTTTTGTATATATGTAATCTTTGACATTGTACCTTCATGAAATATTATTTTTTACCAGAATAAGAAAATTCTACGCAAGATATAAAACTAAACATTTGGTAGAGGTATACTGTTAAGTTGTTAACTTCCAAATCCCTATATTTTCGTTCTGCCCCCCCCCCCCCTTTGTAAAGCGATCAAAATATATGAGAGCATATAGGTATATTTTTTTCATCAACTACTCAGTACTTACTAGTTATTGTATTTAAAAAAAATAGTAGTTATTTTTATTTTAAAAACCCTACATGTATAGATGTGAAGAAGAAAATTGTACCTCAATGTGCTCAATTCCTCTAATTAAAAACATTCAAAAATGTTATTTGTCTTCTCCATTATAATTAAATGACTGTTATTTAATTCGCGTACAAACCAGGATAATTTTCCGCTGTAGTATTCTTAGGAATAGCGATAATTACTTTATCCCCGCAACAGAAATGTGTCAGAAATATGGAAACTGTTTTAAAGATGTCGTTTTTATTTACTCGTGTCTGAAAAACTATCAAAATTGATGTAGATTTCACATTATTTATTGTATAAAGAGAGGGCCCCAGAGAGTAGATATATACAGAATACTGTGGAATCATTAAATTTCGTGGGGGCCAATTTTCGTGGATGACCTAAATTTTACAGGTTCGTGGGGACGTAATTTCGTGTATTCATATATATCTACAAAAGGGAATATTACTTTATTACCCTAATTTATCAATTCGTGATGGATGTTATTTCGTGGCTGAGAGGTACCCACGAATTCCACGAAATATGAGCCACCACGAAATCTAATGATTTCACAGTATCATTCTTTTATTTTTTTTTGTACAAGTATTGAACATGCTCTAATTCATAGAGATTTTCTAATGTTCAACCAAAATTTCAGCGTCAATTGTAGAATTATAAGCAAGATACAGAGCTCACAGTTCGCCTAGGTTTGATTCATATTTTGTTCACATGAGTTTATTACATTCAGCTTATGATTTTTAACTTGGTATTTCCTATTCAGCATTTAAAATGGAAAAAAAGAATGGCCTAAGATTTTATATTCTTTTATTAACTCAAGACCAGTTCACTGGTATTTGAGGTTCAAAATCAGTGTATACAAATGTACACAAACACAGTGAAGGATCACATGTACAGTAGGAGTAATAATGACGAAAAATGTTAAGTTTACAATACAATAAGATGTTAAAGTTGGTTTCTGAACGAAAAGACTTTGAAAATTTTCTTAATAAATATTGACAATTTTTTTTACTTTTTTAATCTTTAGTTTTTAAGATCTGTTTACAAACATAGAATTGTGAGCAAATCTCTGTATCTTGCTTATAATTTTAAGCTTAACACTCAAATATGGTTAGTAAATAGAAATTGAAAACAATTAAACACAAGAAACATTCACTATAACAAATAAAGAACACAATTTATTTTTTCGAAATGAATCATATATATACATGTATATACCTACATATTTCTGCAGCAATGTCAAACTTTATTTAAACTGAATAAACTCGAGAAAATGCCGAGCATCGCAACAAAACCTATTGCATTAATCTACCATTACGCAAAAGATAATGCCGATCGAATTACCGATAGAATGAATTGTATTTCATTATTTTTTGATACATCAGATTTTGCTTAATTTGCGCAGGTAAATAGTTAGCTGTTTGATTTATTAAAGTCTCTGTTTGATTAGATACGTAAAAATCACGAAATAATATAGACGATAGTTCCCAGGTTACAAGCAGAAATAATGAAAACGAAACGAAAATCGGAACAAGCTAACACCAACGTCATGTGTGAAAACTGTCAACGCATTGAAATATTTAGCCTCAATTTACTTCACAAAATCGAAAACAATATATTTTGCATGTTTCAAAAATTTCCCTTCATACGCCAACTGTTGCACAACAAGCAAATTCATCATAGTCAGATCGACTCTTTTTCGTATAATGTCATGGCTGCTTTAAACAAAGAACCTCGTTTTGGAAGTATGGAACACGAGTCTAGTTAAAATGGGTATGCAAACCCGGGCCGTGGCAAAATAAAAGCCAAGGCAGATCGACAATCGTCAATTTCAAATACGCATTATTTTGCAGCAATATTTACAGCGAATACAAATATACTACTCCATCAAATATTCTGAAATTTTAATGAGATTGGCAGATTAATAACTGCCAATCTTTGTTTTGCCCAGACCAAGTCTTGCCTACCCATTTTACCGGATGCCGGTAACCGGATGCCGAACCCGAAGCTATTAAACTGATTGAAACACGCATTTCCTTTATTATTATTTTCGTAATAACTCAGATTTGAAACAGAATTAGCACTTAATTTTTGCAATTTATATTTTCCTTCCCATAAGGATAATTTATGCTAAACTACGTTGAATTGGAATCAGTAGTTCTTGAGAAGAAGATTTTTAAAAATGCACCCCCCTTTTTCTACAGCTTCAAGGTTTTCTCTGCTTTGAATACAGATCGGACTTTTATTTTTGCAATTTATATTCGCCCTTACATAAGGATGCTTTGTGCCAAATTTGGTTGAAATTGGATAAGCGGTTTTAGAGAAGAAGTTCAAAATGTAAAAAAGTTTACAGACGGACAGACAGACGGACAGACAGACAGACGGACAGACGGACGACGGACAAAATGTGATCAGAATAGCTCACTTGAGCTTTCAGCTCAGGTGAGCTAAAAATTAAATGATTCTCTACACATAAACTCTCTCTTGGGTCAAATGGTTGAACTAATGCCTCCAAAATACACTAAAGTACAGCGAATGAGTTATTTGGCATTTAGCTAACATAATTACAAAACATTTCATCTTTAAAATGTATGAATACATCAAAAACATTTAATTTAATAGATTGGATAAGATTTTAAAACGTTTAGAAGTTGTTTTATTTTTATTAGTTGCTTAATTTTCTAATCCAATTTAAATTAAAGTTGAATGTGTATATCATCAATCGTCTAGTTTATGCTGTATCAAATAGTGACAGTCTTCCTGATTTCTAAAACTTCTCCATATTTTGTTAGGGTGAAAATGCTTTCAAAATTTAGGATGGTACCTGTGATATGAAAGACTTTTTATGTTGTGAAAATTTTATACAGTTCTCTTAAATTCGTCAAATTTAAAATAGAAAAACAAAAGAGTTTGTTTTGATAATGACTATAATCAAAGTGAAATTGGGTAAATTTACAAAAAATCTGAAAATCATTTTCTTCCCTGGCATTATGTTTCAAATTTAGATTAATATTTCTTTGTATAGACACCCATTTCATTGTCAAAGAAGGAAATTCTCTGCAGGAGTAGTGATTTTACGTAAACTTGACATTAAAGGATCATTGAATATGACTTCGGAAACATTTGGATTCATTTTCAAGTTTGCATTCAAGTTTATTAAAAATTATCGTTTTATTATTATTTTAATAAATTTTGAAAAATTAATTGATATTTTGTATGTACATTATCATTAAAAATGATATCTAAATATAGTTTAACATCTACATCAACATACAAATGTTAATAAATCTATATTCATGTACGTTTAATCATTAAATCTAACATGTTTAACTTTAAAATAAAAAATATCCAATTGTGAATTCAATATTAAATTTGGTTTACATTCCCTTATAGTACAAGTATAACAATTTGCTTTGCAACTTATTAATTTTTTTTTATTTTTGTAATTTATTATGTACTAATATTTTCAATAATGTCCTAGCAGAAAAAAAATATTTTAAAAATATCTTATAAAAATATTTATATATTAATATAAAAAAAAATTAAAAAGTAAAAATATGTTAGAGTTATTAATTTAACTCAAAACATTGACATTTTACTAATGAATATACGTCCGGGAAATAAATTTTGTACGTTTCCTTGTACCGAGCGATCCAACTGCTAAAATTCATATAGATTTTTAAAAATATGTCGTTGTATATTTACGAAATGTTACAAAACATGACCTCAGTTTGATTTTTTGCTTTTTAGCTCACCTGAGCTGAAAGCTCAAGTGAGCTATTCTGATCACATTTTGTCCGTCGTCCGTCTGTCCGTCCGTCTGTCTGTCCGTCTGTCCGTCTGTCCGTCTGTAAACTTTTTACATTTTGAACTTCTTCTCTAAAACCGCTTATCCAATTTCAACCAAATTTGGCACAAAGCATCCTTATGGGAGGGCGAATATAAATTGCAGAAATAAAAGTCCGATCTGTATTCAAAGCGGAGAAAACCTTGAAACTGTAGAAAAAGGGGGGTGCATTTTTAAAAATCTTCTTCTCAAGAACTACCGAGTTAATCTTAACGTAATTTAGCATAAATCATCCTTAGGGAAAGGAAAATATAAATTGCAAAAATTATAGGCGATTTCTGTTCCAAATTTGAGATAATTGCGAAAATACTTATAAAGAATGGCTCGTTATTCCATATATCGTAGACTGGCAATTCATTGCGATAGACTGGTCTTATGACAGGCATCGCCAGTCTACCGCATCTCGAAAACGAGGTTCTTTGTTTGAAGCTGGCAGTTTGTTGTGCAACAGTTCACGTGCGAATATTATCTATGAAACATGGAAATAACATTGGTGCCGATTATTGTGAAGTAAATTATGGTTAAATATTTCAACGCGTTGTCATTTTCACTTGTGATGTTGGTTTTAGCTTGTTTTCATTTTTTCGTTTCATTTTGCTTTTTAACTTGGGAAACAATCGCCTTGTATTTGGATCATAGACTTCGGTAAATGTTTACCTGCGAAAGTGATAAAAAGTGCATTTCCCTCTGTTTTTATTGTTTATTAATTAATTTTCTAATTGTTCCAACAAGGATCAAACAAGTGTGTTGGTGTTAGCTTGTTCGGATTTTCGTTTCGTTTTCATTATTTACGCTTTTAAACCTGGAAACTATCGTCTACATGTATTTCGTGATTTTTACGTATCAATTCAAACAGATACTTCGGTAAATCAAACAGTCAACTGTTTACCTGCGCAAATTAAGCAAAATCTGATGTAGGGGTACTGAAATACAATTCCTTCTATCGGTAATTCGGCATTTTCTTTTGCGTAATGGTAGATTAATGCAATAGATTTTGTTGAGATGCTCGACATTTTCTCGAGTTTATTCAGTTTAAATAGAGTTTGATATCGCTGACGGAAATATGTAGGTATATATATATATATATATATATATATATATATATATATATATATATATATATATATATATATATATGATTCATTTCGAAAAAATAAATTGTGTTCTTTATTTGTTATAGTGCATGTTTCTTGTGTTTAATTGTTTACAATTTCTATTAACTAACCATATTTGAGTGTTAAGCTTCGAATTATAAGCAAGATACAAAGATTTGCTCACAATTCTATGTTTGTACACAGATCTTAAAAACTAAAGATTAAAAAAGTAAAAAATTTGTCAATATTTATTAAGAAAATGTTCAAAGTCTGTTCTTCTTATTGTATTGTAAACTTAATCTTTTTAGCTCACCTGAGGGTGGGGCCACAATGGGGGGGGGGGGGGTCGAAGTTTTACATAGGAATATATACAGTATATCTTTAAAAATCTTCTTCTCAGAAACTAATCAGCCAGGAAAGCTGACACTTGTGTGGATGCATCCTCAGGTAGTGTAGATTCATAGTTATGAAAATCATGACCCCCTGGGGTAGGGTGGGGCCACAATGGGGGGTCGAAGTTTTACATAGGAATATATACAGTATATCTTTAAAAATCTGCTTCTCAGAAACAAATCAGCCAGGAAAGCTGACACTTGTGTGGATGCATCCTCAGGTAGTGTAAATTCAAAGTTGTGAAAATCATGACCCCCAGGGGTAGGGTGGGGCCACAATGGGGGATCGAAGTTTAACATATGAATATATAGAGTAAATCTTTTAAAATCTTCTTCTCAGAAACTAATCAGCCGGCAAAGCTGAAACTTGTGTGGAAGCATCCTCAGGTAGTGTAGATTCAAAGTTGTGAAAATAATAACCCCTGGGGGTAGGTTGGGGCCACAATGGGGGATCGAAGTTTAACATATGATTATATAGAGTAAATCTTTAAAAATCTTCTTCTCAGAAACTAATTAGCCAGGAAAGCTGGCACTTGTGTGGAAGCATCCTCAAGTAGTGTAGATTCAAATTTGTAAAAATCACGACCCCTGGGGATAGGTTTGGGTCACAATGGGAGGTCGATGTTTTACATAGGAATAAACAGAGTAAATATTTAAAAATCTTCTTCTCAAAAACTAATCAGCCAGGAAAGCTGGCACTTGTGTGAAAGCATCCTCAGGTTGTGTAGATTCAAGGTTGTGAAAATCATGATCCTCAGGGGAAGGGTGGGGCCACAATGGGGGGGGGGTCAAAGTTTAACAAAGGCATATATAGGGTAAATCTTTAAAAATTTTCTCAGAAACTAATCAGCCAGATGATTCTTTATAATTATTAAGACTTTGGCCCCAGGACAATTCTTTGGCCTCACGAGAAGGTTCAGAGTTTGATGTACGTTTATATCCGATATATAAACTATTGTTAAGGATCTTTTTGAGAACTGCAATACTCAACATATGATATGACTATAAAATCATCCTGTCAGAAAGGGGACTTATGATTATAAACATAAGAATATCCAGGGGAAAATGGATTTTATTCATACAGGATCTACATGTATTATTGTACATTGTCCAGATAGTTTGTATTATGACTCCATTAAGCTGATTTTATCATACCTATTGTTCCTCAGGTGAGCGATGTGGCCCATGGGCCTCTTGTTTTCTTGAAATTTAAAACTTGATACGTGTTGATAAAGTAATGGTTATATACTTACTATAACCAAAAGTATTCTCACAATCCACCTGACATCACTTCTTCAATCAAAGCGAATGCAAAACAGTCAAATCGCCAGTTTCTTAGATTATATATACAATGCAATGTAAGACTTTAAACTTTTTAAATCTGAAATGAACTATATGTTTTATTATACTTTTATTAATAAAAATGAAACTGAAATAATTGTTTTAGATGACCTTTTCTGGTGAATTTAAAAACAAATACTAAGTTCATATTTTCTCACCATATTCATTTTGTGTTATATGTTTGTTACATAGTTGGTATATATAAACATTTTTATCAGTGTTTAAATGTCTTCAAACACTAGCCATATATAGTTAGAGTAATATAAATTCTATTCTAATAAAAATCAAAAGATAGTTTGACGAATCATTTCAAAATTACAAGAAACACATAGGCGTATTCTTTTATATGTATCAAATTTGTTTCGGGTACTGACAGACAAGGGTCGCTTCTGTCCAAACATGCTTTAACAGAAAAATAAGTGATAAAGATACGCTTTTATTTGTTCGATGTTGTGTATTTTGTCTAAATAAAGTACTGCAGAAGAAGTCTGTAGAGCAAAACTTTATTCATATTGATTTATGGGTGTTGTTTACTCAGGGTTTGAGTTCTCGAATTCGGATTGTTATAAAGTTCAATGTCATGAGTAAAATTTGTTCTGAACACAAAAAGTATTTATGAAATGAATTATTATTGACAAAACATTCAATATTTTTACTTTATTATGGAATTAGGCTAAAACAAAAATTGACTTTTAGCCAAACAGAGGAAATTCGGACTAAATTTTGCAGATTTTGTTTTCTGCTAAAAGTTTATTGGCAGTAGTCTATTATTAAAAGTTAGGATTTTATATTTAAGTCTATGTAATTTTGCATACTTTCCGTTGGTTTTACCTCACTTATTCATTAAAATAATCTTATGGCACGAATTATAAAAATATTGAGAAATGCTTAAAAACGATAAAAGACACCATATCTCAAAATTTTGATCATTGACCTCATATAAATTTCATGCCAACAGAATAAGGTCAATATAAGTAGTTTAATACCATAAATGTTTTTTGTATTATCATCATTCAATTTTTTGTAAAATTGGAGCAAAAGTGGGTAGGGATTTGAAAACTGATAGAGGAAATTCGGACTGGATTATTTCTTAAAATTGTTGCTGAAATCTTAATGCAGTGTACTTATTTAGTGCCACTACCATTCATAAACAGTATCTTATTTTTTAAAGTGTTTACTTATTCGTAATATTTTTATAATTAAAAAAATCTCAATCGTAGAGTAAAATTTTATGGGATTTTTCTTGATTTTTCAATAAATATTCAATGGCCATTAACTCAAAAAGTAGGTCATTGACCTACTTTTCTGAAAGTGAAAAATAAGAATACAAGCAAAGGTCTATAACACACAATAGATGGTTTTTCATTATCATCAGTGGATTTTTTTTTTCATTCTGAGTAAACGTCATCCTTATCATAATGTTCATTATACTGTAAAACGAGAAAATTTGGCGCATACGTATTTTAGCGCAAACGCAAGTGCCAGTACATTAGCGCAATTATATTTGAGCGCATGCATCATTTCTTTAAAAAAGAATACAAAAAATGTTGTTGTTTGATAAACGATCACGCCCAAAATTTAGTTCTGTGCTTACTCAAGCACGTGAACACATTGAATTTGATTTCTATCTCGCATGCACGGTAAACTGTCGTTGAGAACAATACACTTACTTTTGTGTAAATCGTCATTAGATAGATATGAAAACTTCATTTATTGCCGAGGGTGTGTAATTCAAATTTGAGTTATCGGACTTTGAATTTAACGTGTCGACTTGGATAACACTAGAAGAGTCCCGAAACTAAAAGTGAAATCGAATGCTACCTTTACCATGAGTTTCGATCACCATGATAGAATTTTTTTCACAGTAATTTTACATTAAAAAAACACAAAAATAGGTATCGTCTTGTTATCTTTATATCCACTAATCAGAGATCAAAGAAATTATGATCAATCATATATTGTTAGCGTTAACGATCGCCACGCTTAATCACTTTCACCTCGAGGCGCTAAATGGAAGTGGCATGCGGAGAAGACCAGTTTTCAAGGTGCTAATGAGAGATATTAAAAAGCAATTAAAACTTAATTAATTCATCCATTCTTAGGCACTTATATCCGGTAACCCATACCGTTTAGCTGTGTAATTGTTTAAACAAACGGAACCCGACAGACAGTATCTGATATTTAAATGAACACTTCTATATAGACTTAAAAATGGACTGACGTTATTGTTTTGCAACGGGGCCACGAACATCTTGAGTCGAACTCAACGGTCTTTTTTTACTCAAATCTGAGAATTTTCTCAAATCTCTTGAGTTTCACTCAAGAAAGTGTGCCACGAAAATAGAGTCTCACTCAAGCTGAGAAAAGTCTTGAGTTTTTCTCAAAATATCTGAGATTGCTAAGCACCTGTCTCAAGCGTTTCACTCAGCATTCAAAATGGCTGCCAGACGTATCCTTCTGTGGAATATGATGCGAGTTCCGAGGCGAACAGTGCGAGACCGTAGCAATCCCTTAGAGCTTTTGTCCGAGGGTGAAATTTTCATGAGGTATCGTTTTAGATCCGCCACGATCTTCTTCATTTGTAGCTTGATTTCGGACACCATCAGCCACCAGACGCAACGAAGCTGTCCCTTACCACCCCTCCTACAAGTCTTGGCAGCTCTGCGGTTTTATGCCACTGGGTCTTTCTACCAGCTGATCGGAGATTCCCTCTGTGTATCCAAATCAGCTGTTGGACGTGCAGTTCTAGCAGTTACCTCCCTTTTATCTGCTTTATCTGCAAGATTTATAAAGTTCCTTCACAAAACGACATTTCATTTATAAGAACCTAATTCTATAAATTGGCTGGTAAGATTAATTACATTAATTGAATTAAACTCATTCCATCAATACAAAAAATCATATCTTACCATCGTTTAGAGCCGTTCCTAGAGCGAGCGTCTTGTTTTGTTTTTTTTTCCAAGGGAGGTCACTCTAAATAAAATATGTAAAGTATGGAAAGGCGATAGGACAATTATATAAATTTTTTTAGGCTATGAATTTGATAAATATTATACAACTCTATATTTTAAACGACCTTATATATGCAAAGAGGGCTGCGGGAAAACATCTACCCATTGGTATTATATTATAGTCTTTCACCTTTAGCCTTATTAGCATATTTTGTCAAAATAAATATCAGATAATTCATAAGAGAAAATAATGAATAAAGTGTGGTTTTATCGAATATAAACGTTTTAGAAAACTTGAGCACAGAAGAAACCAAGTCTGCGTATTTTTAATTTTACTGGGAATGTTTTCATATTTGTAAAAAAGAAAATCTGAATGTGTGAATGTAAATTTAAAGTTATAAATTCATATTATTAAAGGGTTTCCAAATGTTGTATGCTGTGTCGATGGGACTTTAATTCGTATTCGATGTCCTGTGCAAAACGAGGCAGAGTTTGTTTGCAGGAAAGGATATTATGCTCTTAATGTCCAGGTCATACATGCAATAATTTCCAACACATATCTGAAATCTCTCTCTCTCTCTCTCTCTCTCTCTCTCTCTCTCTCTCTCTCTCTCTCTCTCTCTCTCTCTCTAACAGATTTGACATATCGTTATGAAAATGAATTTATAATTATACTAATATCCAATCCTATAAAGCCATCCTAATTATGTTATAACTATCCTCATTAAATGAGTATAAATTGTAGATGGCTTGCGATGCTACATATCGTTTTGTAAATTGCGTTGCAAAATGGCCCCGAAGTGTACACGATTCCCGTCTATTTAAGGAATCCTCACTAGCCAGGATATTTGAGACTAGTAAGTATATAAATTCAAAAATCAATTTCTTTCATAAAAACAAGAATTTATAAGGATGACAAATAAAATATTCATGCATATATATTTTTCATACTTAGATGCGCGCACAGGTTTGATCTTAGGTGATTCTGGTTATGCCTTGAAAAGATATTTGATGGTACCCTACCTGACTCCATCAAACAGAGCCGAAGAAAACTTTAATAATGCATTGTGTCGTACAAGGGTAACGATTGAGCAAGCGTTCGGTATCCTCAAGAGGCGATTTCCTTGCCTTCAAATAGGTAAAATGCTCAAATGCTTAGAATATTAGCATGTAATTTACATGTGCATGTATATGTACTCATAATACTTTTTCAAGTACAAGTCTCTTACTTGTTGACTTTGTTTTATTTGTATTTAAAGGATTACGAGTTCAGCCAGAACAAGCTTGTTCTATTGTGGTGGCCTGTGTTGTGCTGCACAATCTGGGCATTGAGCGACAGGACATCGTTGACATCCCACCGGTCAACAGACAGATAGTGGACGAGGTCGCATTGCCAGCTGTGAACGGAGGTCGGAATGAAGGAAAGGCAGTGCGGGACCATATTGCACAGACCTTTTTTGCAAATTGATAAACTGGTAATTATCTTAATAGAAAACACACACCGATAAATTCAGAAATTAGATAATTTATTGTTCACTGATTAATTTCTCCTTCTTTAACTTCAGAAGATGAATTTCTTCTTTCAGTTTCTCCTTCTTTAATTCCATGACCTCCATTTCTATCTCCATCTTTTCCATTTCCTTCATCAGTAGCTGTTTTTGTAGATCCACCAAACTTTGCTTTTTGTTGGATGTAGGTTGACCACAATGACTCACTGTCGGGGTTTTGCGAGCCAGAACGGTTGAACTGGTGGTGCTCAGAGATGATGACGTTGACTTGTGGCACTCCACGCTCGACTCGAAGTCCATTACATCTGAATAAAAAGCAATCTTATGCAATAGAACACTAGCGTTTAAGTAATTTTTTGTGGGTTTTTTTTTTACAGTTGACATGAATTCATAAAGCACTTGGTAAATCGCCATATTAGTTCCGATCGCTCCTCAGCTTCCACGTACTAGAGAACTGTAGCAATTTTAACGTTTATTTAAAAATAATTCACAATTTTTTTAAATGCTACAGAACGGGGTTGTGCTGAACATTCACGTACATGTATTTATCGCTCAAATATATTCGTTATTCGTATCTTTGTCGTGGGCAAATTGAAATTGTCGCGTAAAATTAATGCATGTAAATGTTGAAATATGTAATGGCTTATTAATCAGCATTAAAATTTAATTTCCGTATCATTACAAACGTAGATAGATGTTACGTTATTCATCGGTAAAATGATCTTAAAGATTATTAATAACTTAAAGTGAATTATTCACAGAATTTAAAAAATGCAATGCAATCAAACAAATATTTCTATCGTATCAACCGCATAAAAAATATGTTAAGTACATTAAACCAATATTGTATAACGTTTTCTTTTTGTTTCTAAATATAATTAAAAAGATTGTACGTGAAAAGAACAAAATAAATTAATATACGCAGCTTATTTACCACAGGGCGTATTTACCACAAACTGTTTAAAATCATAGTATCATACATAGTTGAAGTAGACTAATAGATTGTGAACAGTAAATTTTGCGCTTTATTCTTCTTTAATTTTGTTAAGCTAGGCCGTGTCCTTATCAAACAATGATTCTGACTGCTTTAAAATTATTTAGTTTTTATTGGCTGTTGACCAAAAAAGATTAGTGACCATCCAATGAAAAAAATACACAGAGTTTGATTGACAGGTTGGCCAGCTGCAGGCCGTGTTACCCGATGTCCGAGTTTATGTGTAAAAAAAAAGAAACTACATGTACTTGCTTAGTACGACATGACAGTATCACTAAGAGTTGTTTTTTTGTGGAAAAATAAAAGTAAACATACATACGCATAACTAAAAAAATACATGTAAAAAACTAATATTATGGCGGTAGTGGAGATAAAACGGATATAATGCGTATTTAGGCCTATACATTTATTTCAGCTTTAAGATTGCACCTATGTATACCCCCAGTATCAATGCCAGAGTCGAGACCCTGAAGTGAGGGCCGACCGTCCATTGAGTCGATGACGGCTCGTTCTATGGGGGTGGGGGACTGGGGTTTCGGTCCTCCACCGGTTTTAGGCCTCTTCATCTGTGAAATTTTATCCTTAGCTGTACATTAAAAAAAGTATCAATTAGGTTATCGCTCCAAACTTTCTTTCATTTTTTATGACATAAATGAACTTAACACGCAATAAAATAATTTTATATATATATTACCTCTGCATTTCAAATTTGCATACTGTTTTCCAGCATCCTCTCCTGTTCGGACATAAACACCAACTCTGAAATTATAGTTTTTAGATTTATTTAAAACTTTAAGATTGACCATTGGCTTTTTTTTTATTGTAATAGAGATCATGCATACCAGAAAAAAATGATAGAATTCAGAAATCGTTTAACGGGATGCCGTACTTTGAGATTTAATACATGTAACTACAGAAACATACGTGTAGCATATTATTCTGTGACAGTATATACAATGGTATAATATTCACTAGTTATTTATTCCTTAATTGCTTATAAAAGCAAATTGTTTTTTAATGCATTTGAAAATGACGAACCGAAATCTACGCATTTCAAACAATTTAACGTTAGCGGGGTATGTACATGTTATCTTTATGTACCTGTACACCCGCATTAAACACCAAAAAGAACATTTTATTGTTCTGATATTAGGGTTTTTTTAACCATCAAGTTTTGAATTAATTGTTAACGTGTTTTAAACACGTTTTATGTTTAAAAATTCCATGTCATTATATTTTGCTTGTAAAACAGGGTTACCGCTTTTCAAAATAGAAAGTTATTCAATGTATTGATTCTTAAATGCTTAAAAATTATTAAACGTACTGGGAAACCGCTTTTGCCACATCTTCCCATGCTGTCTCCCGTTCTTTTTTCCCTTCTACCACACCCCTTAAACTTTCCAAATAGAGACTTCTCCTTTTTGGTTACTTCTTCCAAGAGAACACTCTGTTCGAGATCTGTCCATATTGGTTTCCTTTTCGGGGTACTGGAGACGAGCGGCGGCGATATCGTACAAACTGTTTCTTCTGTATCTGCGGTGCTAACATTCGGCATAAGAATATCGTACAGTATGTCGACTTCGTCCATTTTGACAATACAGGCGTCCCATACAGACGATTTTTAAACGTCATCAAAACATAAAATGACGTCACAATCGATGTATTTCATACATTGAAACAAAAAATGAAAGCAAATAAGATATAGAATGATTTTCTTATTCAGTTACATATTTTTTTTCATGCATGACCGCTTATGTCATTAAAAATTATCTGAGTTCTATACAGAGTTTTGTAACTCAGTTGAGTTGAGTTACTTTGGTGTTCGTGGCACACTTTTTTGAGTCGAAACTCAGTAGAGCAAAATCAATTTTACTCTACTCAGATTTGAGTTGAGTAAAATACAACGTTCGTGGCCCGGGGCCAGACCTAGGGCCGAAGGCCAGTGGTCAAAGGTTGATTTAATGTCGTGATACGGATTTCACATAAATTGTTGTTTTGTTATATATTTGAATACTTAACTTGTTTTAATTTTTATGTAAAAACGTAAGAATCGACGACCTTATGGGAAGAATTATGCATTGTTTGACTTTTAAAGGTATTATAAGGTTAACGTAATATATGTTGTACTCTGTGTACAATACTCGAAAGCTCTCAACACCATACGATATCAGATTACCATGGATTTACCTCAAAGGTTGATTTTGATGTCGTCTGATGAAAGGCTTAGCAAAAGAGAGAGAGAGAGAGAGAGAGAGAGAGAGAGAGAGAGAGAGAGAGAGTTGTCTTCTAATATCCGGTGACGTCACTTCCGGGTGTAGGCCTAACCCGATCTACACTACATATATGTGTCAAATTGAATAAGCCTTGTTTCGACTACGGATATGCACAGAAAAAAAAGGGAAAAAGCCAAGGTATTTCAAAGAAAAAGTACAAAGGTGTTTCGAAGAGGTGTAATAAAGGGTAGGATAAAGAATGAAATAAAGGATGATAATACAGGAGGTGTGGTAGAGGGGTTTACCTTTGTTCATTTTTAAAAGTGTGCAAAACACATACATTCTATATTAGATACAATAAGAGTACTATATGAAATAATTACAAGCTAAATTGAACCTCACGTACAATAAAATATGTTATCTTTTAAAGTAATTGTCGTTTTACATTATAACTATCAAATGCTAGCAAATGGATTTTTCAAAGGAAGCATTTTTGTTACTTTATACTTCGATATTTACACTTTAATCGTAATCCGAACATTACTTTTATATTAAGAGCGTGCAATTGCTGTGAATAGTTATTTGTTTTGTATAAACCAAACAAAATTGAGCATGTTGCTTTCTCCATCCTTTAGAATTGATATGGAAAAAATCAAAAGTCGTTAACTTTAAAGAATTCCGACTTACTGAAAATGTTTTGGTTTGTTGTGTTGTATACAGCAAGGGATACCGACGATCCAGTCGTCATTAGTTTACTTGTACTTTCCCTTGTTTCTGTATACAAATTCATTAAGCAATTCGTTATCACCATATTTCATTTAAAAAATATATAATTTGTTTTGTAATTTACCAATTTAGAAACTCTAATCATTAAAAATCTATGTGTTTTGTCAGTTTGTTTGTTGTTGGGGTGGGTTTTTTTATTGGGTGGGGGGGGGGGGGGCTGTTTGTTTTAAGCTTAACGAAATGAAGCAATTTAGTCTCTATTTTCAAACAAAATTACCAAAGATACATAATCTTGTCAGCAAATACAATCTTCCACTGGGTCGCGTGCTGACCGACGTTTTTCATACTAATTGTTAGACCATAATTAATCACCTAATTGTCTACGGACTTTTTCGGTTTTTCCCGATTACGACAAAGAGCACACGGCGGGTGTAACCTGTCAGCAGTGGATGCTCACTTCTCCTACAATTTGTTATTGTCATTTTTCATTGAAAAGATTGTATTTGTATTTTATGAAAAACATGAATTTACATTCGACCGCATTTACAGCCTTATTATTAACATGGTAATTGTAGGCCAGTTTTATCTTGTCAGATTGGCCTAAAAGGTTATTTGTTGTACATGGACGTGTTTAAGCATCAACCTTTCATATCAAAGTACAGATGATCAAATGAAATATACTTGTACTTTTTATATACGTGACACGTATGCTAAGGAATTCCTTTTATATAGTTTGTGATTTTAATTTATAAAGGAACAAATTTTGAACTTTGAAATAAATGAAAACAAGTGCAGCCTATCTTGGTTTCTTCTGTTTCAAAAAACTGTCATATAAAATCCACAACTAAAGTTGAGAAATAAAAAAAACTTGTGCATTCAAGCAAGGCAATAGATCGAAGCGAATATAAATGTATTACTATTGAAAAATATCGTTTTGTCAACAGCACAAAGAAAAGAGCTCGCAAACTCTGAACCATCAACTTCATCTAATTCCTACTGTTCAATGTATTTTCCTAAAGTGGTTCTTTCTTTTCTTACTACCAGACTACTGAGTACTGTACAACGGCTTGACGTATTGTTGAACTATCATATGCTACTAATTTATTGATCTGCAATCCTTTTTGTTGTATTATTAGCTTGTTTTTGTTACTGTTAGAAGTTTTACACCATGAAATAAACACATTGACTGTAGGTACAGTTTAACGGTACGTGGTGATAAGATGTGAAAATACATATTCATGTAACATAATCATTAAAAAAAATTATCAATATTTTATACATGTCCGTTAGGAGGTTTGTGGAATTCACCATTCACCATTAACCTATATATTTATTTAAAAATACTGTAAAGAAAATACTAAAGTAAGGATAATTTATGAGTATTATTAGTTTTTAAAAATTAATACATGTATATATTTATTGTTTTGCTTGGAAAAAATTTGGGTTTTCTTGAAACTGACTCTTATCTTGATCATGATTTAAAAACAACCTCTGTGTTACTGTTCTGCATAACCCCAATGTTTTTCTCTGTATGAATTATTTTGTGGCCCATGAGAGAAATGCGTGATGGTGAAACTTAATGCTTTTCGACGTTGTGTGTGGTTACGGTGAATGCCGTTGTGTACAGTGACACATTCCTCAAGAACTTGAGCGCTGAATAGTGGGAAACGTGTTATTACTGAATAAAAAATGAAAAAAAGTATAGTGTGCTAGTGTCGTTTTTTTCTTTATATATCCCCAGATTTACAAAATGCCCATGCAGCTTTTCAAAAGCTAAAAAGAACAGCCTCGTTGAATTTTTTAGCATTCATATGTGAAGTTGTTATCTATATACACGTGAGCACTTTGATGCAAGTATTCCACTCTCGTACACTTTACACTGTAGTAGGACTTATATATACTTTACATTGTATAACGGCTTTAAATGTAATACGATATTGAATGATATATTAATGTTCTATCTAAAACCAAATGCCTCTCCTTAAGCTTGTTCTTGTTACATAATCATCCTAATAAATTATCATTATCGAAATACCATGTCAATTCAGAAGCAAGGAGTATCGGGGTATGCGCCCCCACCCACCCCCACCCCCACTCTCACACACACTTTTTTCTCACAGCTAGCATTTTTCTAAAATTTACCTATTAAGAAAAGTGAAAAAAACATGTAATTGTAACCCAATTTTTAAGAACATAAAAATAGAGGTGAAAAGACGTGAATAAATGATATAATTAAAATTATGTACACTACGCTCCTTACCCCTCCTACCCGGAAGCTGTTTTGGGAGTATTAAAAAATTGTGGTAAAAGAAAGAAAATAAGCAGTAAAATTAAAGTTATAGGTACACTACCCCCTTCACCCCACGGATTAAGATGTTCATGAGTTGAAGAAAATAAAGCCCCTCCCCCTTTTTTTGCATGTAAAGATTTTTTTGGATGAGTCTACCAACCTACCCCCACTTTTAAAAAAAGATGCTACGTGCCTATTAAGGAATTTGTTAAATCACTGTTCGTCAGCAGAAAGTAGCCTGACACATATATTTACATGTATCTAGAATACTGTCTAGAAAAGAATAAAAGTAAGTGTATTTCATATGCATGAGGATTATTAAATATTTCATGTATATACATGTCAATATTCATTTTCTTATATTATTTATTTATTATTAAATATTTACAGCGCAATGACAATGACAAATTACATGAGCAATCATATTTAAAACTTAATATAAATATCATTTAATGTACACATATATAAACACATGTAGATATAAAACAAGTCAAAATCAACCCACAAAACAGCCGGGTAAAACAATCAAACATCTTGTAAAGTTCATGACTAGGCATATATTTGATAAATACTAGTAGCCATATGCTAATTCATGAATACATGTAATACATTTAAGTAAATACACAGTAGAAAGGGTAACATTATTCTGAGGTCATGACTAGATACAATTTAAATGAGCATTTGTTATTATCATCCCAAAGTATATCAGGAACAATTAATGGCATATACATTTATATTTGTTTTCATTTAATGTGTATTCATCATTGACACAATGAGTTGTAATGAAACAAGTGACATGTTATCAATGTTTTCAGCAAAAGGAATAAGAGTTAAAGCTTGTGTGAACTATATAATTAATATCTTTGATAAAGCTATCAGTTATTAATTATTGTTGGAACTACAAATAACTGTAAAATCTACTAGTATACGAAAATCAAATTCAAAACCATAACGATGACGAGGAAAAGCTTGTAAGCGTGATGATGCTCGTATTGTTACTCGTATTTTGGCAAAACAATCATATTTGTTAAATATATGCCAAATAACTATATGTAAAACACTATAATATCGTTATTATGAACATGATTGTCTCAAATACCCTTTGAAAAATTATATCTGCATAATATTGGCTCTAACAAACATCAATAAGATTATTAGAATTTAAAGAACACCCAAGTTATGTATAACTGTCCTTCTGTTGCCTTAAATTATGAAACCAAAACTAAAGCCATGAGGTATGGTCTATTTTTAACCATACATGTATTTGGTTTCAGACATGCGCATTAAAGGAAAGGTGTTCTCCTTTTAGCCCGCTACTGATTTAGGACATCGTTAAAGTGAAGGTACTAGTGTTGTAGAAGAAAACAATGGCTGTGCAAGTACAATTGTGCTTTTTGCTTTTTGGAATATGTCTGTTCTCGTTCCTTTTGCTTCTCGAGTGTGTAAGTACCTAATTTGAATTTAATTTAATATTTAATTCGACTTTCGTTTTAATCCGGACAAAGCACCGGACAAACTGTAATCCAAGTATCATTATTTTAAAGTTCATAGCATAGTTAATTTTCATGCTATGCATTATTGATATTATTTAAATGACAGCGAGTAAATGTACACGCAACGTCATTTTAATGGTTAATGTCTGAAGTCGTGCAATGCATAACAGAAATGCAAAGAAAGGTTTTTGAAATATAATTATATATTATATAATAATATATAATATTTTAGAATATGTTGTTTTCTACTTAATATACAGAAGGTTTGGAATTATAAATTAAGCAAAACGAGTATTTTTAAAAGTATTTGTATAAAAAAAAGTCGAATGCGAAAAAGAATAACTACAAAAAGGATGGATAAATGATCACAAAAAACCAGTTACCCGCTTTCAAGGAATTATTCATGACCAGTTTGATGATTTCATCTTACATGAATCTCCAAAAAATTACATTGTCTTCATATTGTATACAATCCTGTCTCAGCTGCTACCGTAGAACCTGTTCTTACCGGCCAAAATAAAAAAGGATATTATTGACTGCTTTCAGTTTGGCCTATAGTATGTTGTGTTGTGCATTAGATATTCCTTACCTGTTGACTGGCTGAGATGTTTTCTAAAAATACTTGAATTTAATCTTATGATCTCGGGTGAAGGAAATATTTGATGCATTAAAGCTTGAATGATGTTCTTAGTTTAACATGGCAGAGTGGAGCAATACTTTAATGGAATCAATAGAAATGAAAAACTGATATGGTGGTAGTTTAAGACAAAAAAGTAAATTGTATGCACATAGTTTATAAATTTATGTTAGCTTTAACATGAGTGTGCAGGTGGCAGGGGACAGTTTCGAACGAAAGACCCGGTTAAAATTTTGAAATAAATGGAGAATCTGAGGTTTGGCTGGCTATTTGGGGGTATAAATTGCTAGAAAATTTATTGCATTCATTTTGTGGATAAAGGAGCTCATGATCATGTCAATTTCATTGACATATGACTCTTTAATACTGGTAGCACTTTTCATCAGATATGGAATGAAAATGCAAAACTGTGGCCAAATTTTTCACTTTCGGTTTTTTGCTTGAAAGGTAGGGTAGGTTCAGAACACAAAATGTCACTCGAAAAGAAGGTGATTGACTCCCAATCGATTGGTAATTATTTGCATTGTAATACATTAAGCTACCAATCCTATGGTAGCTTATGAAAGTTGCTCGGGACTGGGGCGGTGTGTTGGACCCGTGAAAGTGTGAAAAAGGGCAATTTTTCAGAAAACTTTGAGACCTTCCCTGGCTATTCTATACAGTGCTAAATGTAAGTTGTACTTGTTTTATTCTGAAATGTTTCAAAACTCTCAAGGGTCGGGTCCATGTGTCCCCTGCATGCAAACCAATTTTAGTAAAATTAGAAATCCACTGACAAATTAGATCACATATATGATCACTATCTGCCTCACATTTCCTCGACCAAAAAAAAAACCATCCCCTGCCACCTCATCATAGAACCACTGACATGTCAAGTCGTTCAGAACTGCTTTCTGACAAATCTAGGTCTGTCCCTGTAACTGGAGAAGATTATTTTGATTAGTTTGACCTAGCTATTATCATATTAAAAAAGGGAACAGTAGTAGTATTTGTATGCACATAATAACAAAGAAACACTACAATATAAACAATTAAATCTATGCAAAATTGCAAAAGATCTTAAACATGTTTATTGTAAAGTCGTCTCTTTATCTCAGCATGACCGGAAACCGAAACTTTTTAAAACTTGGTTTCTATTCAAATATCCTTTTTAATAACACATGTACGGTACCTACTTAACTTGTGAAAGACGATACCTTGCACTAAAAGCCAACGTATTGTGGACATTATTGTTAATTCTACTCGACTGGAACAGTCTACTTGCACACTATGTGACATATTAATGAATCGCAGTTATGCATTTTATGTCTGCAGGTCGAGCATTGCGCTACGAAACTAGTACATTACTGTATCAACCTGCGTACAAACAAACATAACAGTTAGAACCATAATGATACATTTGCGTAATAGAAATATGCATTAAATAACATTCCCACCCCACTCTCCTTAGTAAATATATGAGTCATTTCCTGCAACTTAAGCTCTCATACATTTACTTAGGAATGCAAAGATTAATATTTTTATATAAACTTGAACATACATACAAATGAGGAACTTGCTTCTCATGACACCATGGAAATCATTCTGCTACCATGCATTAGGTTTCATGAATAGGTTTGTGTTTATTACAAACATAATCAATAAGATGTTTTGGTAATTTTCTGGTGCTGACTAGTTATCATAGTTCGAGTGGTCCATATGGCATAAACGCGTTACCACTTGAAGCATGTGTAACAAGTGGTTCTGTGTCGCACATAGATGAATCAAATGGACAAAGGCTGATTCCACAGTTGGTTTGTTAAATTGTACATCCGTGTCTTTCTTAATCGGTATATTTGATCAGCGTATTTGATCAGTATGGCGTCCCCACCTGCCTCCTTTTGCTACACTTTACTTAAACCGAGTATGTGACAGGTCCAGTTTAAGCCATAATAGTTCGAGGTGTTTACCGTCTATGACGATAATCCCAGAGAGCGACCGCCTGTTTCTCCTCTAACGCACTTATCTTTGTTTTAACTCCGCCTCTCTGCTCCCATCAGGTCTCAGAAGCTACAATCTTGATTAGAGACCCCCCCCCCCCTTTATCTGGACTTTCATTTGTCGGTTTTGATTAAGGGAAAATCCATATATTATATAGTACGGGTATTGCTCATGTTTGTTTGAAAACAACTATGTTGATAATTCTGAAAATCATTTACTTTTAAGTAATTATAATTCATTTTATTGTTGAATTCATCAACGAATCAATTATCAAGTCAATTGCTTGTTTTGTTTCAATGATCGGTACTTTTCTATATCATTCCATATCTTGAAACCAATTCTCCAAACAGTTAAATATACACTTTTCTTTCTTTATACAGCATCAGATGATATTAAGCATAAAGATTAAATAAAACTGACACATGTTTTTGAAATTAGAATGAGTTTTACGTCACTATATTCATACAAACTTGCTTGTTTTTTGTCAGATACAAGCATCTTAGGGTTTATTAGGGTAAGGATAATTGGCAATGAGAATCAAAGTCAATGACCAGAATAAATAAAAATAGTTATCTTTTTCAAAATATCAATAAGGTTTAAACACTTAATCTCTACATATTAAAATCATAAAGTTAATAGTTTTGATAAATATATTGATTTGTTTTCTATAACTAAACTTTTATACAGTGAATTTGATAATGATACACGTTTGTATATGTACAACTAATATTTGCAGGTTTTGACTCACTGCGATCGATAAATTTTATACTTAGGGGAAGCCGGGCTAATGTACAGATAATTTGTCCTCAGTATCAGTTTTTTTTTCAAACCTACCGGGTTTGTACACGATCTATGTAATATGATCCAATCTTAAAAAAACCCAATAAAACATCATGCGCACATCTTAGACCACAACTTTTGTAACAGCAAATCTTTCATGAGACTGAGTGTAAAATGAACCAAACATTCTTTTAAAGCAAAAATAAAAAAAATAAATAAAAACCATTTATGTGAATAAGATTGAAATAGGCGTGTATTACTGTAGTCTATTTTTCTTAGCAGCTAACTTTTATTCGTTATCGAAGATCATTTCCATAAATGTAATGTTCTTTAAAATGATATTGCCTGACTATTGCTTTGTATATGTTTGCTATTTCGAATAACGTTTCAAAAACAAATCTGCATTCAAAAAATGTATGAAATAGTTTTATGTCTGTAGGGCTGAACGTTTAAAAAGTATCATAATCTATCATAAAGAATGATAGAAAGCATTTATCATACTGGTCCCTCAAGCTTTCCCTTAAAGGAAGTGAACATGAAAAAAATAATTGTTGCTTAATAAATTTTAAAAGCCTTTTGAAACTTAAAAATGAGGTCTGTTACCTTTTTGTTTATTTCTATCAAGAGATTTTATCAATTTAACACTCTCAGTGAAAGGTTTATAGAGGTAATCCATTATTCCCCAGCATGCATCTGTTCTCGGACGTAGATAAGCCACATTGCTGCTGGTGACTGGGCCAATGTTGAAACTAGGCCAGTGTTTATGTACAGAGTTGATAAAAGTTACGAAGAAAAAATATGCCTTGATGTGAAGAAAAATGTTTTGTACTGTCATGAGAAGACAAGGATTTAATACATTTCTATAAATGGTCCTCAGATAAATATTTATGATTTGTACAAAAAATGAATAGATAAATTAATTTGTGAAATATAAGACCATCACATTCCAGATGTTTGTGAGGAGATGTGGCAGTCAGTGTTTACATAAATAAAATGCTGTTTTTAGATTTCAATTTAAATTAATATAAAATTGTAATTTCATTTTCTTTGTGGGGTTTCTTACCGTTAGTTTTTATTTAAATGCCCTGGAAATCTTTCTGATTTTTTTATACATAAGATCTTGATGATATGTAGGCCGGTTCTGTTTATGCTGTCAGAAGAATAACAGGACTAAGACACTTTTTAAAAGTCAGGATGCTGTGCAATGCACCTAGTGTGCTCATTTATGTAGAACACATTATGTTCAAACTCATAAACAAGAAATTCCCGAGTGCAAGAAAAAATAGGTAACAAAAACACTGATCCACGGACATTCCATTCTAGTTACATGTCACATTAACTGTTAGTGGGAATGCATCATTCTGAGATCCAAAATCTTCCTCCATAAACACTGTTTAAAATGACAACTCTTTACATTCCTTTCAAGTTTCCATTCACATTTTGATGATGGCATTTTATCTCTGTTACTAAACGTGTGTAAAAATGCAATGTGTCCCACTGACGGCAGCATCAGTGCTGCCCTCTCTTAGATGCCTGGAGATAACCATGCAGGGAGGTAATGATTTTAACAATATGGCAGCGCTCATGGATTGCAAGAATTAGTTATTCTAAGTGGTATATCTTTTTACTGAGGAAAGCTCTGTCTAAACGGTTTTCAGATATCAAACAGACAAATTTGAGCCTTTGAAAATTTTTTCATGTTCACTTCCTTTAAAATATTGAAACAATGTTTTACATGACTCTACTCATAAAAAACTTAGTTGTATTTTTATCAGACACATGTATCGTTGGGGGTAATAAGTTAAAAAAAATACATTATGAATAGAAAAAAGAACAAATGATAATATTTCACAAAATAATTATAAGGCTTTAACATTTAATATCCACATATCAAAGCAGATTTAAGGATTACGTTTACTTAGGGTTTGAGATTTCAAAAAATATTTTTACAAAGTTCACTATCTGAAGTCCAAAGTTGTTTTATAAACACCAAATAAAAACGTAATTAACAAATATCGATATTGATATCCATGATTTGTTAAATTAAGGAAGATATGCTCCGACAAAGGTAGATTGATATTAAAACAAAGGAAAGTCGGACTAATTTTTTCATTTTTCTTTTTTTCTTTAAAAAACTTTATGTTGCATTGTAATTGCAAAAGTTAAGTTTCTATATGTTTTTCATATCATTTTACATATTTAATGGTTGTATTTACTTGTCTTTAAATTTATATTACTGGCTGGCCCTTGATTGGAAAATTCTTTAAAATACATATAATCGATTCAAGATAATATATCTCGAAATTTTGATCATTGACCTTATATAATGTTGATATCAACATAATACAGACAACAAAAACAGTTTTAGGCAACCAATAGATTGGAGCTCCTATTAGTCAGTTTTTTGTAAAACTCGATCAAAAATGGGTAAAATTTTGGGAAATTGATCGAGGAAATTCGGACTAAAATAAACTTAAAATTTTATGTTAAAACGATTCAGTTTAATATAAAATTAGTAAAGCTATTCGTATTTTATCATTTCCCAACCTAAAAATTGTTTTATTATTTCTAATACATTACAATTTAAAGAAAACCTTGAAAATGGTGGACAATTTTGACAAATTATGACAATTTTTTCAAAAAACATTCAGAGGTCACTAGCAGAAAAAGTAGGTCATTGACCTAGTTATTTAAAAGTGAAAAATAGCACCACAATAGTGGGGCTACATTGAACAATAAGTAATTTTTCGCTCCTATTAGTGGATTTTTTTTCGCCCCTGAGTAAACGTAATCCTTAAATAGTTTCGATTCTGATATTGTTTTCTATTGTAAAACTATTTCGCGGTGAATTTAATCAAGGTACCCGTTTGTATATGCACAACAAAAAATAAGCGATTTTTTAAAAGTGCAGTCTACGAATTTTATACATAGGGGGGAGCCAGCCCTGCCTGTACACATATTTTGTCTTTCAGTTTTCAACCGATCGACTTTAAAATCGCTGTAAAATGATCCTATTTTTTAAAAAGCGGCAACATTGAAACCAGGCTATATCTTAAGCCACAAGTTTTTGTGTAAAATGATCAAATCGTCCTTTTTTGGAGGTGAGAATAAAAACCACCCTTGTGAATGACATTGAAATATGGCATTGTAGTGCCGTCTCTTAATCTCAGCCGAACAGCGCATCAAAAACGAAACCTTTCAAAATTGTATCGGTATTTTAATGTCCTTTAAATGATACCTTCACATTTTGTGAAAAACGATACTTGCACTGAATACCTGACTAAATAGATAACGTATTCTAGATATTCTTATTCATTCTTCTTGATCTGGTGCATATGTAACATATGTATGATATTTATTTAAATATAAACTCTACGTCTTCGTTGTTTACTAATCTCGTTATTTGAAAAATTAGATTAAGGCCAAACTTAACATGTATTTAAAAGAAGAGACTGTAAATGGGTAAATGGTTAAAAGATAAACATTTTAATAGAAATAAATCGTCTGCAAGTATATTAAGATGAAAAGAACGTGTGCAATGAACGGCATTCATATGTTCATGAGGGTGGGGGGGGGGGAGAAAGAGCTTGCACTTGCCTGTTCACACATTATGTTTTTGGTATCAGTTTTTGTAATCCACTGTGTATGATATCGGTGTTAAATGATTAAATATTTTATCTGAGGCAACAATGAAATATCTGGCGCATATCGTAAACCATTGTAGTGGGTTTTTTTTTATCTCAGTAATACAGCGCATAAACGAAAACTAAACTTTTCAATGGTCATTTTAATGACCATTTTAGTAGTACTCACATATTTTGTGAAAGACGGTACCTTGTACTGAATACCTGACTTTGTATTTTACGCATTGAGAATTTTGGTCATTCTATTTATCTGGAAAAAAGAATTTGGATCATATGTATAACACTAGCACTTATTTAGTTACTAACACTTCATTTCAATTTTTTACCAGTTCCTTTATTTTTAAAAAATCAGATTGCAGTTAAACTGGACATACTTGTAAAAGTATAATGAATCGTAAATGTTAATTGTTAGAAGTTCAATAACATTTTTATAAAATTACATATTTTACAATAATAGTTTAAAAGTTTGTACCGACCGGGTGTATTTTATGTATATAACATAAATCATTGTAAGTTAAGATGTGTTAAGTTTTCGTCATGTGCTGTATTTCACATCTAACCAATTCAGTTTTACACCGACTAGTAATAAGAAACAGCTACTTTCAATCCATAAAAATTAACCTTACCATTTACATGTAATTACGTGGAGAGATTTATAGCTTTTTAGAATGATAGCGCTAAGAGTTTTAATAACTGATGGGATTAAGACACTTTGTTGCTAATCTGTCACACTCATACATATTACATGTAGCTATAATTTGTCTCTATTGCAACAGATTACAACCCGAGTACCTGGGTTTTTTTAAGCACATGTCTCACTTTTGTAGGGATTTGTACTTTTGGCGACACATGTGAACGATGCGTGATAAAACAATTTAATGCATTTCTACATTTTGCTTACAAATGAAGAAATTTCATGTATCTGTACAAACTAGCGGCAGGATCTTTTAAGCAACTTAAACACAAATTTTTCGGATATGTGATACCGTTTAAAGAAAGAGGAAACAAACATTCAAATGCTATTGACGGTTTTGATTATTATTTCCTTATTAAAAATAATATCTAAATGACTAAACGTAAAGACATAGTATGTTTTAGTTTGAGTAAATCAAACGGATACAAATAATTAAATATTTGTAACAATGACCCATTAATACTTTATACATCCATACATTGTACAGTTATTTACTCTTCTTAGATAAATTAAGATTATAAAATTAACATGTCATTATTGTAAAATACAAGTCGTACAAACAACAGGGAAACACTACTTGTGTTGTTATCATTTACTCATAGCTAGCAAAAGCTTAATTTGTATGTTGTACGCAAATACCATAAAATTATATATACATGGCATTTCCATACATTTCGAGGTCATAGTGCAAATGTCATTCAGATAATATGTAAAAAATGTTAAAAATTAAGGTCAACGTTTTAACGCCCTATTCCTTTCTGCCAGTTACCTATTTTTTGTAAGAGGCGTTACATGAAAATGCAGTCCTTGATAAAGTCTTTGTTATCAAATTTACTTGTAGGAAGCTTTCATATATATGAATTGTTTTTTAAATATTCAAACACTTTATTTCTTCTATACCTGGTGATTATGCTTAACTCATCTTGGTCATTAATTGTGAACCAACTCGCTAATTAGAACATTTCAGAGGCTCGCAAAAGCATCATTTTTAAAAAATAACTATTGTATTGAACAATAAGATTCGATAAGACAATATACATATTGTCACTCATAAACTAACGTTATAACAAACATTAAATTTCTTAAGAACTACAAGATGGTTTTAATTCTTATCTGTATCTTATTTTTGTGTTGAATATTTCAAGCACATCGCATTGTATTTTCCTTCTCCGTTTGTCTTATCCTTCGCCTGAATTAGCTCAGTGTTGTTTTTGAAAACTAGTCATCCGTTTGCTGTTTCATTTTGATGTTATCTGGAAGAACATCCTCTTTCAAATTTTCTGAAATTCTGAGCTCAGGATACGGGCTAAGTCATCTTGATTGGTTTCAACAGCATAAACGTATATTTGACAAATAGGAATTATAATTCCTAATAATCCCACGTTTATGACATTACCAATGATAATATCATATCTGGCTACATTATGCTATAGATATTCTTTTAAAAGAGTGCGTTTCATTAAAAAAGAAAAACAGCTGGCTTGAGGCGATTTACACTGTAAAGTAATGCACTGCACCCCCTCACTATTACTTTGTGAATTTGGGCATTACATTACCATTGCAACTGCTTCATTTTCTTGAAGTAATGCATTACATTACTATTGCATCGAAGTAAAGGTATGCATTACCATAACCTTTACTTCGAAAAGTCAATAATAAACTTTTTAAAAAAGTATAGCTACATTTGTAAATAAAGAGCATTTGCAAATGCTTAATATATATATATATATATATATATATATATATATATATATATATATATATATATATATATATATATATATATATATATATATATATATATATATATATATATATATATATATTACACACTTAACACATACAGGTTTGTGTTCACTATTAGGTTCAAATTTAATGATTTATACTAGCAAGATTGATTTAAATTTGCAATTGTAGGTCATCAAAATTTCTTTTTTTAAATTTAAAAACTGAATATTCATAAAAAAACAAAGTAATGTTTTGCCAGCATTACATTGTGTTTGGAAAGTAATGCATTACATTTCCTTTACTTGGATGTAAATTTTCTAGCATTATACATTACTAGCATTACTTTGAAACGCATAATACATTGCAATGTATTGCCATTACATTTAGCAATACCCCAAGCCCAAATAACAGAAAATCAAAATAAGAAAAAAAGCCAAGATGTTTAAATCAGGTTTTTATTTATTTGTGTCTCTTCAATTTTTACTTTTGGTATAACTTCAACACGGCATCAAAACTATGTGCCTAACTTCTAACAACAGATCAAACAATAACCCACTTAGAGTTTGATGGTCTGTTATAGATTACGCAATCGTTCGTATGAACCTAGGCTCTTGATCTTTTTTTTTTTTTTTTATTTCTATCCACGACAACATATCTACATTTGAATATAAAGAATCATATTAAAACACACTTAAAATAATCTAAATAGAAATATAGCCACATACCATAAATTAAGGTCTTCCGTTTCCAACGGAAGACCTTTCTATTATTGTGCGGGTTAAGATTATTCTATTTTAGGGTCTTCCGTTTCCAACGGAAGACCCTCTGTTATTCTTCGGTTTCTTTTTAGGGTTTTCCGTTTTTCAACGGAAAACCCTTCTGTTATTCTACTGTTTCTTATTATTATTTTTTTTTTTCCCCGCAAATTTTGTGCACGAGATTTCTCGAACATTTTTTGTATGATTGCTATAAACTTTCAGGGTATGTAGATGATATTAATATCTCTAGACGTTTTTTTCAAATTTTTAAAATTCACTTCCGGTTATGAGTTATTGCCCTTTAATTGAAAATTGGGCGGTCTTTGTCCAGAGTTGATCTCGGAAAACTAGATGATAGATGCATGAAATTTGGCGAAATTGTCGGTAACATTTTATAGTTTTGCTGGCATGAAAATTTTGGTAATTTCTTTGTTAGTTTTTGAGCTATTTGTCGCCAAAGTTTAAGATTTTTCGGGGCTGAAATTTTGTTGCTTTTTGTATTATAACCTTTAAACTAAAATATTTTGTTAATACATATAGACAAAAGTTGTTTAGAATAACAAGAGCTTTCATTTAAAATTAAGAAAAAAGGGCTGGCCCCTATAATTAGGGGTCAGCAGCTCATACACGTATTTTTCTGATAGCAAAAATCGTTATCATTTTATGAAAAAAAATTAATTCAGTTATTGTTAATATATTAAATAATGTCATTTGGTATCAAATTTAAAAAGTTCTGTGCCCTATTTTTTTCAAATTTCATAAAACAAATATGTGTGAATCGTAACGTTACATGAACGAGTTAATTTGTCTACATAGACACACAAGCGAACAAATGCCACTTTAAGGCCCAGGCATATACTGCATTACGTTGTGTTGCGTCTTATATAAATAGTTGTGATTCAATTTCATTTTTTTTCATCTATATCATTTATGAATTCAATGAACACACATTATTTAACGTTCTATGTGCAACTATTTGTCGGGGCGCCCCTGTTTGTAACCCCCGCGCGCGCCGAATGTAAACAGTAACGAACGGCATTGTAGAAAGAAGAGAGCCGTAATGCAGAAGAGAAGTTGTGTATTCTTTCGACGTACAAATGCATTTTCAATTTACTGTGAAACATATGAACATGCACAGGGAACAATACTACATATTTGTTAGGAGGATATTTTTCGCGTGTGAATCGTTTACGAGGAAATTCTGACAGCCACACTTCTGTCGACGATCAGCCGTTGATAAGCTACGAGTAATAAAGGGGAAAAATGGACATTAAAGTGTGTGATTTATGTGGATGTTACTGAAGAAGGTGAGGCTTTTACTCCTTTTAAAGTTTAAAAAAGTTAAAGTTAAAATTTAGTATAGATATAGATGTACATGTAAGTACGTGCACACTGTGTTGTTTTTGTTATGGTGTGGGTGTTTGTTTACTAGGCTAACGTGTAATTTTTACAGTTTCATGGATGTTTAGACTCGCGAGGTTCATCAGTTCATGGGGGACTGGAAAGGGTAACTGAATTTATCTATTTAAAAAAATAACAGATTGTGAATTTTCAATTCAAAATTCAAAGCAGGGTCTAATTAGAAACATATCATATATTCTTGTGCAGAAGACTCCAAATGTAGTCATGAATATCCTGTAGACATAACTTCAAGTAAATAAAATTGTATACTTCAGACTTCAGAGTTAAAACATGACTTTAATATCTTTATGATGCAATTATTGTATCATTAGAAAGGTTATCAGAGACCAACGGGTACCCGGTACATGTACTTGTACATGTAGGTTACAAGTTAGAAACTATGCGTACTATTCTACCAGTTCACATAATTTTTCTTGTTTAGCAGTTATGATGTGTACTTAAATTGTCCTTGTTAATGTTTTAAATGTAATTTTTATATTCTCTTTTAATCTGACTACTGGCAGTACTGGCCTGCGAGCAGTTCTCGTCGAGGACCATTTCTCGCTGGTGCACTGTAACATCATATTTTCGTAATAATTATGTGTTGATAAAATGACGTAACAATGCACTGGTGAGAAATGGTACTCGGCGAGAACTGATCGCCACCAATATTGATTAATTACAGACAAAAACTGAAGATTGCGCGTGTTATTTTTTATTGAACAACATTGTTTAAAATAATTCTATATATGTGATGATCAGACGGTTTGAATACAGTGCCAGATAGCTCAGTTGGTAGAGCACCTGACTAGAGATTCAGGGGGCCCAGGTTCAAATCCGGTTGGTCCTTCATTATTTCTCCCATCCTGTTACAATATTGGTGTTGTGACCAAACCTGGAACTAACACGGTTAACTCCTGCCAGGGGTGATCTTCGAGGGTGAAGATCATTTAAGGGGGAGGAATGTGAGGGTCAGACTGGTTTGAATACCGGTGCCAGATACTTGTAGCTCAGTTGGTAGAGCACTTGACTAGAGATTCAGAGGGCCAGGTTCGAATCCCAGTTTGTTCCGTCGTTATTTCTCCCATCTTTTACATATACATGTATATCAGATATATGACAGATGATTAAGGGTCATCACATGTTTTGCAGATGCAATAAGTGTTAAAAACCTTTACTTTACAACACAATACATATAAGTGAATATTTATGTTTCCTGTTATTATTTGGTGTGGTTTTCTTGACAGTGTCGCATAAACAATTTACCCGCTCCTAAAACACAAACTTTCTTTTGTGGATTCAGCTTACCGCTGATTGGCTGCTGTTGCAGCAGACAAATAAGATATGCACGCACAAAACACAATGAACTTGTCAGAGAATGAGTTGAGTTTATTTCAACTGTTGGAATTTGGGGTGTTTTTTTTTTATATGTATACTTGTGACAAACATATATGTGGTACATACAGCTGTAGCTTTGTGAAGAAAATTTTGGTTAGACCATATATACCTATCATGCAAGTAAATGATATTTACAAAAAACTTGCAATTTATGGCGCACGAAATATACGCTAGTTTTATAAAGATTGACATACATGTAATTTACCACATTCTGTGAAAAATAATCTATTAAAAATTCTTCATTAAGTTTACTCATACATGTTTAATTTATGCTTTTACACATAGTATTGTTTTAAAACATGTAATTTATAAGAAAATAAGCAAAAACCCTTGCAAATTTATTTGCAAAAAAAAACACAGTAGAATTGATAAAAAATGGTATACCAGAAGCTAATACCAGTACATGTACTTTGACGCTGTTCGGTGGGTAATTCGTTTGTAATTTATGAATTGAAATATTGACTGTTGCACTACAAGTACGGTAATAAACTCTCTCTCTCTCTCTCAAACTCTCTCTCTCTCAATTTGATAAGTGTTTATACCTATGAAAATTTTTTAATATTATATTGACTTGATATGCAAATTTTTGATCTTGTACTGCCTAAATGTTATGTCATGTATTGGGATTGTCATACCTATTACACTGCATGGTCAGTGTATTTTTTCCAGAAATACTATGCATATGTTAATGTAAACACAGCTATTACTAGTACATGTATGTAAACACAGCTAATTATTTTTTTTTTTATTTCAGCTCAAAACAGACTCTTGTTACCACATGGCTTTTACCGTACCTGTTGATTCTTGTGGGTCAGCTCTGAGTTAACCTGCACCTCTACCGACATGCATATTCCTTGTGTTCTAAGACTATTTACCGGTAATTCAATTTAAATCGATAATGCATAACAAAATGGAACTTGAAGAAAGCATCATGCCTGTTGGGATTGTGTTGATAAGAAATTATGAAAACAAAATTAAGGTGTTTATAAAAAAAATTCATTAATGTGTGAAAATTTGTTTTCAATAAAAGATGCAATTATGTTTCCTTTATTTTTTATTTCATAAGATATTTAGATGTGCTTACAAATTAAAAATCCCCCCCCCCCCTCTTTAATTGTCTCATTAAATTACATGTAGGATATGTAAATGTCATTTGACTTTGAAATAACATCTGCTATGATAATTACTTTGAAATGACAAGAAACAACCTATTTCTACCTTTTAAGATATATGCAAAAATAAGTAGAAACATGTCAAATTTGAAATTTTCATGGAAATCCTCTGTCTCCAGCTACCCTGGTGTGTTTGAATTTATTTTAATTAAGGCAGATGTCTAATTGTAGGTGTATCTACTTTTTGCATGGTTAAAGGAACTAGAAACAAAATAGATTAGATATTCACTAAATATGATTGTTAGCTTACTTTTTTCATAAACAAGAAATACAAGCAGGAAATATTTGTTAATTAAAAGGTAAATCATAAATAAAAAAAAAATAATAAATTTTAGAATCATTATGATTGTTTTCAAATATGTTAGAAATGACTCAAGAAATTGCCAAAGTTTCATAAAATTAGGTTAAAATTTTAACCATGACTTTTTATGAAAATAACAGATGGGGGGGGGGGGTGTATATGTAGAATTTTAAGTGATGTGAAGCTTTTATATGATTTATAATGTAGATATGTGTATTGAATAGGTTTCTTTTAAAGGGGCTGAACAACAATTGCCTCAAAAGGTCAGTAAAGTGTTTTATAATGAGAACCTGTAAATCTGTGTTTATAATGGAAATGGAAATGGGGTTCACTTAATGCCATATTTTTTAAATCAATGGAATTGGAAATGTGTATTTTTTTCTCAGAATTGCATTACTTTCTTAGTCTTTTCATAAAATGTTAGTGTAATAGTAAGGTACAAGAACAGCTTCGGTAAAGTACCGTCAATATTTTTGTAAAATTGAGAGTGCTGTACTTGAGGTTTATAATGTTGCGTAGATTCATGAAATAATTTTAATGATTATCTAGTTAGAGGGGTGTCTCTTGTTGGAATTGGTAGCAATATTAAGGCCCCTGATTTTAGACATGAGAAGCAGAAATAAATTGTGAAACTTGCGGCTATGACGATTGTTTGACTTTACAGTGAATTGAGGTTACAAACGGGAGGTTATATAACTGAAATGAAGGTGGTGGGATATATATCCTATTTAGTATTTACTGGGTATAGGACATAGCAAGTTTATTTTTTCCCCAAGACAGCAACATTAATTGAGCAAGCCAAGGGAAAATTGCTGTGGAGTGGGACAATAAACTTGCATCTTCCGAATAGTCAGTTAATTGGTATTTCATTATACAGAAGAAAACTTATTTGTCAGCGATGCACAATTTCTTGATGATAAAAATTAGAGTTAATCAAACTTTGTATTTAATGATGCGATCTATTAGGTCAGAGTGTTCCGAGTTAAGGTGATGGGACACTTCCATGTTGTGACGTATTGTTTATCGAAATAAACAATAAAATAAAGTGTAATTATTAAGTACATGTAGTTTCTTTTCAAAAATGGTCACATAACTCCTTAGCACAGTGGGTTAGAGGGTTACTAGGAACCTGTAAGTCATGAGTTCGAATCCCGCTGGGGTTTTTTACAATTTTTACCTTTTCAAATATTTTTAAAAGCTATTTTTTGGTTAAATATTGTAAATATTGATGACTATTCACCATGGGCAGATAGCATGGATCACTATTTTAAATTAGATAAAAAGGATGTTTATGCGGGCGCCTTCTAGTGATCAATTTGTCCGTCTGTCCATCTGAGATGGCTTGACAGGAGCATAGCTTCTCTCCCCTTGGCCCAATCTGGCTCATACCTCATCCACAGGGTTCCTTGTGGAAGGATGTGCAGTGACCTTGAACCATGTTTTTAGGTAAGGTTAAGGTCATAGCAGAATTATATATATAAATCCTTGTCTGGGGCATATCTTTTTTTCCCTTTGGTCCAATCTGGCTAATACTCACAGAGTGTCTCTATGGTTAAACGATGTGCAGTGACCTTGCATGAAATTTCTAGTTAAAGGGTGAAGATCATATCGGATCATGCAAAAATCCTTTTTGAGAGCATATATAATTTCTGCTAACCCTTATTTGGCTCAGACTTCACATAAGCAGAGCGTTTGAGTAAAGGGTGAAAGGGTGTGTAGTGACCTTGAACCTATTTTCAGTGAAAAGAAACTGTGAAGGTCATAGCAGAATTATATTTTTAAAAATCCTTGTCCGACT